>OV743433.1:4237500-4591192 GCA_928269145.1 Agriphila tristella
CAGACAGGGATGTGTTGCGTCACCATGGCTCTTTAATCTGTTTTTGGACAGTTGTATGAAAGGTCTGAAAGAACGTGACTGTGGGGTTGTGATGAATGGGACTCAAATCAAGTGCCTTCTCTACGCTGACGACCAAGTTATACTTGCGTCTTCTGCGCAAGAGTTGCAGGAAATGATGTCGGTTATGAATGAAGATTTTGTGAGAAAAGGGATGAAAGTGAATGTAACTAAGACTAAAGTGATGGTGTTTGAGAGAGATGAAGAAATGACTGACTGTACGGTAATGTTAGGTGGCGAAAAAGTGGAACAAGTCCGTGAGTTTGTATACTTGGGGAGTTTGTTCACAAGGGACGGAAAGAGTGAGGAAAACATAGAAAGACGAGTGAAGAAAGGAAATTCGGTGAGTGGTGCTATACACTCGGTTATGAGTAGCCAAACCGTTTCTGCAAAGGCGCGAATGGCTATTCATAACGGAGTGCTGGTACCGACGCTGATGTATGGAAGTGAATCTTGGGTATGGCAGAAGAAGAATGAAAGCAGAATAAATGCGGTAGAGATGCGATCGTTGAGGAAAATATGTGGAGTAAAACTGAGTGATAGAGTGAGCAATGAGGTGATTCGCAAAAGGTGTGGTCTGAAAGATGATATAGTGACAAGAATTGAGAAAGGAATGCTCCAGTGGTTTGGTCACTTAGAGAGGATGAATGAAAGGCGAATCACGAAAGAGATATACTGTGCGAATGTGGAAGGAACGATTGCACGAGGGCGTCCCAGAAAAACCTACGCGGACCAAATAGAGGTTATTATAAAAAAGGCTGGTGTACGCAGTGACAAAAACCGCAGGGCATGTATGAAAAGATTGATGGATATGAATGAAGCGAAAGAAGTGTGCAAGGATCGTAGCAGGTGGCGATCCATAGTCTCTGCCTACCCCCATGGGAAACAGGCGTGAGTGTATGTATGTATGTATGTATGTCTTCTTATTTAATAATGACTGGTATTTTTTGAAAAGATGATGAAATCATTAAACAGGATATTGTTCCAATTATTTAAAACAATATCCTCCTCAAACAAACATTGAATTTTTCATAGCATATCTACCCTTATTGCCTCAGAACTATTTTTCCACTACGCCCACATAACGGTTGCTGCCTGTTCGCACACCATTATCAAAAGGAGTAACACGCGAATTTCTCAGCTCATACGTATTCCAGGATAATCTGGCTTTCGAGTCGTTGCTCGCAAACTTTCCGATCCGTATCGTTAATGCAAATCCTCGTATCCGAAAATAAGAACAAAGATGCCTGCAAGAATGGTATGTAAGTATACATGTATCTACATTCGAATGCTTGCCGTGCAGATTTTTTGAGTACGAACTCCAATGCGCGGAACTTTTCTGTGGACAAAGCCAGCATTCGTTAGTAAAGAGGTAAACTTCTACATTAATGATGATATAGTACAGATGGCGAACTAATGGTACGTAAGCCATTAAGGTTTCTTTGTGAAACGATGCGCTAATACAATTAAAGATGAAATAGATCGTATCTTCTGTTTTAATTAATTTGTAAAAATAATCATAAGCAAATTAAGGACAAACAAAAACCTTTAGTTTTGGTTTGGTATATCTGAACTAGGTATTAAAATAACACTACATAGTACAAGTTAAATTAATTATATAGCGTGGCTTTCCATCGCTGACCATCTCAGGGTTTCATATACTTTTAGCCAAAAATTTTGCAATGCCTCTTCATCAGCTGCTATGTAAAATGCTATAAATAAATAAAAAAGCTGCAACCTGTACTGTCTTGCTTTTATTCATAAAATCGCGAAATGATTATCAAAATTTTTCAAATGAGTCATTAATTTTGATATTCGAGTAACTTTATCATTCATTATTAGTCCCATGCTAAAATTTTGGCTACTAAATTATAGTGAACCAGAATCACTATTGTTTTTTTCTTTATTTGCACTTAATCACCAAGCGGTCGGGTACGGGTAGTTTACTTTTTAGTTTTTGTTAGAATTAATAATATAGACCAAAGTATTTTAAAACAATTATTTAGTCTTGCCCTCATAACTGACCCAATTTGATAATTTTTACATTTTTCCTCTCTCTGATTTAGTTTTTGTCAAGAGATGGCTCTCGTCTAGATTGAGAAATAATTCTGTTCAAATAAAATTTTACTTCAGATGCTTTCTGTTCTTTTTGTTTTATATCAGAGCTTTGTACAAGTTTGTATTTTGTGTTTTAGGACTTTTGTTGGTCTAGGTCCTAGATAATTTATTTTCCTAGAGTCTAGGAAAAGATAATATCTTTAGATTCTTTAGATCTTTTTATTAGATAATATCTTTTCCTTGACTCTAGGCGAAGATATTATCTTTAATAAAAAATGGAATTTAACCGATACTTAGACATTTCCCTCGCTATTTCATATTTATTATCGATACATTGAGTAGTCACTTAAGTTAATGTAAATAAATGACTGAAAAACAAATCTTAACTGATTCAAAAGTTATTAAAACACTAAATGGGTCATTATTTCGGCCACGTTTTTCAAGCGGCATTGCCTAAAAATAATGGAAATCGTAAAGACAGCTAGCCATATTTTTTTTTTGCGCAAAGCTCAAAACCTCTCCTAACTGGGTTACTGATTATTATTCAATTATCTCTATAATTAATATCATTAAAAAAATAAAATACCCCCATTCTTTGATTTTCGTGGTGTGTCCCAAGCCCCGATCTGGTCACTTCCTAAATTATATAATTTAAACTAAACGCTATATGCTTACCAAAAAAAAACCATTAAGTCCTAAGAAGTTTACAATGCTATAAAAATTAGACTATACTTCTAAAAGAACTACATTTCCTAAAAAAAAATTAAAATGTAACTGTCCTCTGGTAGTTGCTGATTTGCGTGGACCGTTATAAATTCACTAGCACATCTCTAAATTTGCGGCCTTATGTTGTATCATCCTAATTCAAGTTACAACTAGTCGCGCTCCGGCGGCCAGGTAGAGTTGCTTGTGTGACAGTGCTCGAGTTTTCGAAAAATGGAGGTAAGAAGCTCGTTGCGTGGATTTGGTTTCTCAAAACTTTGATTTGCGTGGTCTAATTTTCTCCGGTCTCTGTGAATTTATTTATTTAATAAAATATTGTAGTGAACAATATAAGGTAACGTAACTTATATTCATAACACAGTTTATTTGCTTAAAAGGCTTTTGTATATTTTTAGCATAAAGGATTTATTTTGATTTACGTGGTCGTGATTTGCGTGGTTTATGTGGTAGTTTTGACCCACAAAAATCAATTTTTGACCATGCAAATGAAATTACTTTGAGTTTTGTATTAGTTTATGGATATTTTTTATTGCAATTATCTAATAAATGCAAATTCATTTAAATCAAACTTAAAATATCACATTAAATAGGTTTCTGACTTTATCAATAATAATAAATATTTTTGGACTGATTCTGAAAAAAAAAACGATTTCTGTCTTAGTGATCTACCAATTTTTTACTTTATAATTTATTTTTTTATTTAATTTTATTTAACCACTAGCTTCCGCCCGCGACTTCGTCCGCGTGGATATTAGAGAAAATCCTTAGGGAACCTTCAACCAGGATCCGACCAACCGTTTTATACGCGATTAGGCGGGTCCCCACCAAGCGCGCTGCCTCGCGAGGCAAAACATTTGCGACGTGTGACAGGCCTCGCACGAGGCTGCGCGCTTGGTGGGGACCCGCGTAATCGCGTATAAAACGGTTGGTCGGATCCTGGTTGAAGGTTCCCTAAGGATTTTCTCTAATATCCACGCGGACGAAGTCGCGGGCGGAAGCTAGTTTATTACAATAATCAGAATTAGGTCCAGAGATATTAAGAGTATCACGTTCCCGTTTCTTTACTCTTTCCCGTTTCCGTCCCCGCCCCCGTTCCCGTTCCTGTTCCCGTGTCCGTCCCCGTCCCCTTGGGCTGAATCATGTCCACCGTGTTGGACTTCAAAACAAATGTCATTTTCGCATTCCTCATCCCATAAAACCTCAAGAACGACATCCACATCGGCTTTCATGTTTACTTACCCCATTTACCCCCTAACGGATGATTTTCAAAATAAGAAAATATGTGTTTGCCTATTTATTTTTAGACATGCTCCTACGAATTTTTAAGCTGTAAACTATGTAATGTCTATTTTATATTATTTTTCCATATATAATTTGTACCCCATTTTCACCCCTTTAGCGGTTAAATTGGACTTCAAAATTAATGTCATTTTCGCAATCACCATCCCATAAAACCTCAAGAACGACATCCATATCGATTTCTACGTTTACTTAGCCCATTTACCCCCTAAGGGGTTGATTTTCAAAACCACAAAATATATGTTTGCCTATTTATTTTAAGACATGCTCCTACGAAGTTTTAAGTTGTAATGTCTATTTTATATTGTTTTCAATACCAAATTTAAATCCAATTTTCACCCCTTTAGGGGTTAAATCATGTCGACCGTGTTGGACTTCAAAATAAATGTCATTTTCGCAATCTTCATCCCAGAAAACCCCAATAACGACATCCATATCGATTTTTAGGTTTATTTACCCCATTGCACCCCCATTTCATCACCATGGGGGTTGAAATTATACCAATACAATATGCGTTGCGTTAGATTTCCATCCATAAGCCTAAATTACAAATCTAGCGATTTCTACTTCAAAAATGAAGGATTATCTTCTAAACACAACTTCATCCCCCTTTTCACCCCTTTGGGGGTAGAATTTTGAAAAACGCTGAGACACGTATTTATTTATTTTCAATCATCAGCCTAAACACAAAATTTGAAGATCCTAGCTTCAAAACTGAGGGACTTTCATACAAACTTTCATCCCTTATTTCATCCCCTTAGGGATGGAATTTTCAAAAATCCTTCCTTAGTGGATGCCTACACTGTATAAAGTATCTGTGTGCAAAATTTCAAGTCTCTAGGTTCAGCGGTTTGGGCTGTGCGTTGATATCTCACTCAGTCAGGACTTTGAATTTTATATATATAGATTTATTTCAGGCATCAATGGCCCATACAATATTGTTTCCAATATGAAGTAACATTAAGTAACTTTTTTGTGAAAGTTAAATTACATTTTTTCATTTTTTTATTTACGTGGCATCTATTTTTCGAATTTCGGTTATCTCGGTAAACATATCGCTCTCTGAGGTGCCTCTTTTATGAAAAAAAAAATACTTTTACGTATATTTTAAGATTCTGATATTAAATTAAAATTACAATTGGATTTGAAAATTGCCACGAAAATCACCAAAGAATGCCTTACTCGAAGAAGCACCCAAATAACTCATTGAAAATATAATTTCATATCAATGAACGAACGAAGCTCTCCTCTAAAATCTAAATATTCCACTTAGAGCAACTGGGCAAATGGTGACTAAGCTGTAGTTACTTTCAATATTTTCAATAGGTACTTGCGAAAATATTAAAATTTCTCGTGGAATACTTCAGCTGTTATTCGCCTGGTCGCTAAAATCTGGTTATTTTGAAAAAAATCCATGCGTTCGTTCTAAAATAAGCAAATATACCTACGCGTCGGATTAAGTCCCTCCTTTCTTTTTCGTCGGTCAAAAATGATTCTACCGACCGATAATCTGACTGAACTCAATAAAAGCCTCGGTGCCTCCACGATCGGCAAACAGAATTCAACAATTCGTACATAACGGAGGCATAATACGGGAACGTTTCATTGGCTCAATTTGATTGCAACCAGGATTCCGCTTAAAAGCAGGCTTTTCCGGTTAAATCGCGCTTAATGGTTCGACGGAATAAATCAGTTTTACCTCTTTTGGCTGCATTAAGCTTAATTTCGAGTACCTATCCAATTAAGAGTTGCCAGTTTCATTATAATATTGAAATCAAATGATTATGAATATTTTCTCAAATTTAGCTTCGCTTAATCTCGCTAAGCAATCAATGTCAAAAGTTAAATTCGTTGTTTTTTTTTTCAGAATTTCAATGTCTAATAATACGAACAAAGAGCTAATCGGATTGTTTTATTTGAGAGTACATATATTTATAGTAATTGATGAAAAAAAAAACGAAATAGGTTGGTTTATGATCAAAGAAAATCTAGACATTCTTTCAAATCTTGATAGATTCAGGTTCCAGGCGATATCTGTTCTATACAGAAATTTGTTATGCCATCTTTTCAATGCATTCATTCTATTTCGTTCCAATATTTTTCTGACATAAAAGGATTTACTGATATATTTATACCTTGATGTTTTTCAATTATAGCTTTATCTTGATTTTCCACTACGTTTAATTTTATGAAAAACTTAACCTACTTAAACAAATTTGAAAATAATAATATTTGGGAGATTCAATGATAAAGTAAGTTTAAATTTATTTAGACGTTATAACTAACAAAACTAAGAGTTTCTCGTTTTTTTATAAAATGATAAAATAGAATTTATTAAAACGAAACTCCTGACTTCAAAACTGCACAGGTACCCTATTCAACATAATGCATTGTATAAAATACAATATCTAGAGAATGTTGCGCCGTATTTCACCGGCAGACGCGCCAAAGAGCCCAAGATTAAAACTCTTGTTTCCCACCGTGGTTCATTAAAATCTCTTTCCGTATAGAAAATTAAACCGCCAGTTAAAATTTTAATGAAGCATTATTTCCTTGCGGAAAACTTAATAGCTAGCAGTGATTAAAGTTGCTACTAAAGAAGACGTAGTCTGAAATACGAAATTGTGTCTAGGTGTCGACGAGGCTTTTGATTTTTTACGTTTTAATTTAAATATGTTTTGTTTTTTATTATATCAAAAGCTTCTACTAGCATTCAGGACTGAAAAAAGTTCTAGAGGTAAGTTTTTTGTCACTAAGTTATTTTCGAAAATTTAACGCAGGATCTGTGAAATTATTAATAAAGAAAAAAAATTTCTTCATTCCTCAGCTAGGTATAAATAAAATCCAGAACCTCGGAATAGGCAACACACTGAAAACCGGTTTGAAAATCACTCAACCACATGAAGGTTGTATTTATTTTTTCTTCATATAAGTTGAACATTAACCTGTCTCTGGTATCAAGAAAGTGGAATCAAACATACCAGTTGAACACCATATAAAATAAAATGAGACTCATGTACAAAACCAGCTTTAAATTACTAAACGTGTATTATCGTACTTATTTGTAGAACAAAATGTAGAAACAGTTAAGGAATGTAGGTCAGAGTTTGTGTAAGCGATGCAGAGTAGTAAAATCGATGCAGAATAAAACTGCAAAATGAATTTGAATGGTGCAGCAAATAGCATCTGATGAATAGTTCACAAGTGTCTGGGATTCACCTGCTACTGATTGCACTAGTTGCAGATGTTGTTATTTTTGTGTTTTGAGGGATAATTGGAATCAGGAATACGTTCATATTTTGGTGGTTGATAAAATCGATGTGCGAATGATCATGTATGTCTTTTAATGTATATCTTTGAATATTCTTGATTTAAAATAAAAAAAAAGTATACCTATGTAGCTGTATTAGAAAAGTGATAGTAGTACATACTTAGTTCCGAAATAGTAATTTTATTTTGAGTACCAAAATTCTAACATAATTCACCATAAAAAAGCTTAATGCTCTCCAAATTATTATAGAAACCAAATTTGTTGAAACCAAAAAATTGTCAGTTTAGCTTTACTTTTTGTCTAAAGAGTTTACTTTCCAACAAAATTACAAAGTTGACCATTGCGATCTACGGAATCTGGAAAGATTCAACCAAACACTTTCAAAACCGGTCACGGATTCACGTCGAATTTTGAATAAGAATATTTATTTCGCTGTCTCCACGATGCACTCACGATTTGGAATAAGTTATGGAAGATTTCTTATTGAACGCTTTTTTTTTGTCTTTTTCCGTATTTGAAAGAAAAAAGACCTCTTCGAATAACCTTTAGTAATATTTGTTTTTGCCATACTTATTATAGGGGATATGTTGTGTTTTACGAGTAAGTTCCTTACTCTTATTTTAATAACACTTCACTATAAGTATTTACCGGGCGTAACTAATCCAATTACTTGAGAGCATTTACTCAAGTTTGTATTAGGTTCTTTTTAACACGTTTTTATAAGGTTGCTTTCTCGTTTGTTTGTTTGTTTGTCCGCAAAGTTTGCGAACGATTTTAAACTAGCTTTCCGATGAGCTAGAGACTTGAAACTTTGAACATAGGTCGGAACTGGAATACAATGCAATATATTATGGTGGCATTGAGCTGATCTGATGATGGAACTGGAAGAAGGCCACAGGAACTTAATGATGCAACCGTACAATCCCATTGTGATTAGGCTTGTTAGAATCGTATTGACGAGAAGTCTAATGGAAGATAAGGTCCAGGGTCTGATGATGAAGCTGGAAGGCCATGCCAAAGGAACTCAATATTGAAATCGTGCAATCCCATCGAGTTTGGGCTCGTTTGAATCGTCTTGACGAGAACTTTGTAGGGAAAAAGTGTCCGAGGATCTGATGATGGAGCCGGAAGAAGGCCATAGGAACTCTATGATAAAACCACGCTACCCCATCGAGTTTCGGCTCGTTTGAATCGTCTTGACGAGTACTTTGTTGGAAAATAGTGTCTAGGGTCTGATGATGGAGCCGGAAGAAGTCCACTGGAACTCGGTAATAAAACCACGCAACCCCGTCGAGTTTGGGCTCGTTTGAATCGCCTTGCCGAGGAGTTTGTTGGAAAATAGTGTCCAGGGTCTGATGATGGAGCCGGAGGAAGGCCAATGGAACTCTATAATAAAACCATGCAACCTCATCGAGTTTGGGCTAGTTTGAATCGTGTTGACGAGTGCTCCGATAGGAGATGGTATATTTTTAGTCTTAGCTAGTTAACTAAAAAGCATAAAATAATAATTTACAAAAATAAATATTTTTAAAAACACGTTTTTAAAACGGATTAAATTATTAAAAAAAAAATCAGACTAAAAATATTAAAACTGACAAGTAAAAACAAACTAAAAAGTAAAAAATAAATTCTTCTGTAAATATTTATAACCCTAATAACCTATACCTACCTACAGAAATTTTAAACCTAAAAATTTTAAACCTAAAAACGTGGGGCGCGTTTTGTAAAATTTATCATCGATATTGTCTATAGCATGCGCCCCACGTTTTTTGGTTTAAAATTTCTGTAGGTAGGTATAGGTTATTAGGGTTATAAATATTAACAGAAGAATTTATTTTTTACTTTTTAGTTTGTTTTTACTTGTCAGTTTTAATATTTTTAGTCTGATTTTTTTGTAATAATTTAGTCCGTTTTAAAAACGTGTTTTAAAAAAATATTTTTTAATAAATAATTAACTGATTACCTACGAGCTTTATTATTTTGGTGATAAATAGCATTATGTAATCTCACTTTTCTGCCATTATTGCTGCCATTCAATTTGTCATTATCATCACGTTGTTTGGTGTTCATTTGCATTTAACCAAAATAAAAAAGCTGTTTCATTAATCAGGTTTCACAGGAATGTTCATCGCGCTAACATCATTAAGCCTTCACTTACTAACTCTCTTTCTAAAAGGTGATGGGTCACAAGCATGCGACTTGCCCTAACTAAAAAAATCCTTTAAGAGCTACAATACTATATCTTGTGTATTATATCCGCATCGTATAACATTTCTTTCTTTACGATGAAGTCCGTCAGCTTGTGACTTAGGCATCAGGATTAGCATACCGTCGCCAGGTGTGGGAGAATAACTGAGTCGTCGCAATGCGGTATGAGATCTTACATTCATTCTATTATGGCAAGTGCTGGCCACAGCACCACTTTACATCTTGATATGCTTCCAATCCAAATAAGTTCCAACATTTGTTTGGAAGTTAGAACTGTCTAGCGTCATTCCACGTCAAGCCACTGGGCTATTTAATAGCCCAGTGGCTTAAACCTCAACTAAATATGTAATCATTATTATATAAAAACGTAAACATAATAAACTTATATTTACTTTTTTTAGTAAAGTCATTCAAAAGTATTTGGGTCATCATATTGATATTTTGATCATTAACTACAAAGACAGGATGTTAAATACTTTGCGTGCCGCCATTATTGAATCGTGCGTCGCTATCATCATAAACGTACGCATTTATCATCATTATTTCAGCCGCTTGACGTTCTATTCAAAGTCAATCGATTGATATTTCCTACAACATGTTGCTTGACTACTTATCCAATTTATCATTCTTGAATAAAATGTTCCCAAGAAGAAAGAATGAGCTGTGTTTTGGTTATGGACTTGCCTGGTCATATTTTATTCTTTTTACATGCTCTAGTTTTAGGAAAATTCAAGAGAATTGGAAAAATATTCGAGATCTTTAGTAGAAATACTTACTTGTAAATTCCAACTACCTATTTATTAAATTATACTTCAATTTAGTATCGTTTAATTTAAACATCAATTCAGGTACATGTTTAAAAAAAATAAGAACTTTGCGTTTGCCATATCTGGGATACTAGTAAGAGACAGGATGTGCTCCATATCAATATCTTGTGTATCTCTGATCATAAGGAAATCAGCATTTTTTTACCACCAGGTCAAACATAAATAAATCACTAAGATATTGTAGCTGGTCAAATTAGGTGCCAATTAGTTGAAGCTATGCTCAAAAAGTACCTCCTTACTAAATAGCGCAATAAACATAAGCCAAATCACACCAAATTCACGAGTTACATATCTCCAGATTATGTTTCTTAATATTTGAGGCGGCACATGAAATCTGAATACAGTGTAAACGTCAAGTTTGCTAACAAGTGCCCCGGGTAGGAATAAAATATGACCCCTTGGCGCCCTGGCAGTGAAAACTGGTGCCTTATCTCTGCGCGCAGTTGAATATTTATGATGACCACTTCAGGATTCACCAAGGGGGCGCTGATGTTTTTGTTTTCATATATTTTGGTACATTTTTACAGTACGCAGTACAAGTATTTTTTTGGGAAAATAAAGTACTTATAGTTGTGCAAAATGTATATGTTACATATCTATACCACTTATACGAGTATTACGACGAAACAGTACAGATTGGGGAATAATAGAGACTGAAATCCGCTACCATTATCACACGAAACTCTCAATGTATCGATTACTAGCAGTGTGCGTGAAAGAAAGATTTTGTTTGAAAATTTTATTTTTATTGGTTGGTTGGTCGGTAGGTTGGTTTGGGCAGATAAATTCAACACTATATTTCTTACTTAATCAAATTTATCTTTGAGAGAAGATAAACTACTTTTACTATTCGAAATAAACAGTAAAATGTACAACAATGCATTGACTTTGTTATTCTGAGCTAGGTTAGATAGTGTGTTTGAAACAAATAAGTTAACAAAAGTTCCAAATTAATAGTGATTAAAAAAATAGTGTGCACAGTGATTTACCTATGTCATACCACCAGTCTTAGTGTGCCAGAAAACTTTTTACTTTATTGCGTATTCGCATTTGCATCGGTTCGTTAGGAAAATGGCACTACTTTGGAAATCGACTGGGATTGCGGATAAATTTCGGGGGAGCGTCGTAAGTTCAAATTTAACTTACAGATTTATGCTTTAGTACTGTTTCCTTATGAGGAAATGTTTTGCTGAAAGGCTAATGGACTCTAGCTATAACTATTTAAAAGAAGTTCTAGTTGTCTGTGGCCTGTTTCTCAGACGCGTCGATATAGAAAATGTAACTTGTGCTCTCTATTAAGTATATTGTGTTTGAGTTTTTCTAATTTCTTTATCACAAAGTAATTTATGTTTTTTATATTCGTTTGTAAGCTGTAAACTATCCTTAATATGAACAGCATTAATTATTCATCGCCTTACACGCATTTTTGTTAGTTGGTGCAAATTGTGACTTAAATTCAGTACGAAAGTCTTAAGGCGGTTGTATGACCGAAAGTGGCGCCCTGAGACGTTTTTATTTAATAAGTTATTAATAGAAAAAGATTTTAATAATGTTTTACGTAGAGCTTTTAGGGCCCACAGTCTAAGTATTTTTAGACGGTATCGTTACATTCCCTCATAGTCACTGCTAGAAGTAGATAGCAAAACTGATAAAAGTAGCCGTACTATCTACTTCTACGAATGACTACAAGGGATATGTAGTGATACCTTCTTAAAACAATAGTAATTAGACTATAGTGACATGGGCCATAAAAACTCCACGAAATTTTTTTTTTATTAAAATTATGTATTAATATTATAATATTAAAAAAATTCACCGCGGAGCCACTTTCGTTTAGTGTGCCACCTTAAGCAGATTTTTTTTCAATGTGCCATCACTTATGGGGAACTTGTGAAACAGGTTATTTGTATTATATATTATCACCAAGTTCACCAGTCCAATCTAGCCATTCACCATCTGAAGTGTATGATTCCGTGTTTGATTTACTTCAACTTAAAAATGATAAAGGAAGCCAATTATTATTTTGTTGAGGCCTATTTGTTAAATATTTAGCAAGAAGAGATGTACAGTCAGCAAAGTTGTGACCTTAACAGTTTGAAACTAAATTGCTTGCAAGGATGGAACTAAAAGTTCGTCTTTACCTGCCTTCATTGTTTTTATACAAAAGATGCTTTTGTGACTTTAGGGTAAATATAAGACAATACAGACTACTCAAAATAGAAATAAACCTTAAGGTGTTCAGCTCATAGCTTCGCTGACAGTACTTCCACGAAGCTAGGTGTATGTGTCCTATTGTTTGATGTTGGAACTTGTTTTGTTATATTTGCAGTGGTGTAAAAAACTTCAAGAGTCAGGTTTTCATACATTTTGGATCGATGTTACTCGACGTAGTGCGACGTCACGTCTACTAATAATGTTTACAACTATTGTACTTTTCACTGATCCTTTCGTCGATTGCTAATGTAGCGGCATAGATGCAATATAGATGATTCGATCCTATTCATTTACTAATTGCTATTTCAATTGTGATTCAGTGTTGTATTACCAGCCAAGTCTGTTCCGTGTTGCGTACTGAAACGTGACGTTACGGTGGATCGGAGACAAACACCCTGAGAGGATGCAAGTACAATGTAAATGTTAGAACGTGAGCTCATCGGAACTGTGTGAAGGTAAATATTACTGGTACATGTAAAATGCAACTGAAGCATATTACGATACGACGATCAAAGAGATAAACAGACAATCTGATAATCTAATGACACGATTACACCCTAGCTATAGGCCGACCGGTTAAATGAGTCCTGAGAGGTGCGGGCGGCAGGCGTTCGCCGCCCGTCGCCCGCATCGCCCCCGTTCTCGTCTCCCCCCGCGCCCCTGTGCCCCGCGGGCGAGGACTCATTTAACCGGTCGGCCTATAGATCATTGGATAAAGTACGAAGCTGGATGAATTGGTACGATTTCAGGCGAAGTCAAGGTTTGATTATGGGATGGGATTTTTGTACTATGAATACTTGCAAAATAAAATATTCCTATTCTTATGGGTGACCAAAAAAAAAATGTCCTCCGTGCTTCGAAAGGCACGTTAAGTCTACTGCATTTGCAGTCAATAACTTTAACAAAACTAAAGCGAATATTTTTCTGTAAACGAAATGAAATGACAATAATTAAGTTGAAAATTAGCGTGAATGGGCCCCTGGGCTTCAATTCCTTTATCTTACAGTACAGAATAAGATCTGATCTTATCTTAAGATAAAATTGCAAAAAGCAAACATTGTTAAAGACGTTTCTTCACAATTGATGTGATAATACTTTTTCTTTCTGTAAGAAATATTATTAAAGTTAAGCATTACATCTTTTTCTTTTCTCCTAATTCTCGAAAAAATATCTGATTAAAAACTTGTCTTAATGAAAGCAAACCTTTCGTGCCAACAAACAGTGGCCATCCGAGAATTTAGTAGAAACTCCAATTTGGTAATTGTTTTTCTTCTTTAACATTTCAAAAGTTCCCCCAAAACTTTGTTAACTCTTTTCTCCCACTTTAAAAGTTTGTTAGCCAGCAAATGCCATTACCAGAAAATTAATGGCGAATTTTTCCAGCTTTCAACTTCCATTTTTCAAACGTTGGCCTTTCATTATTTCATTTTGAAATTGTTTCTGCGGAATCACTTACTAGTAAATTCCAAGTTTTCTTCTAGAAGAACACTTTTAAAATTTACTCTTCATTTGAGGCATCATCAACATTCTTATAGGTTGTCGATGTAATTCATAACTTACTTACCGACTTGCCTTGCCCCTCCTAGAAAAGACCGAGGCTAAACGATATGCTACGACGTAGCCACGTAACACAAACTACGAAGCTACGAAGCTTGATTCACGAAGCTACGAAGCTTCACTCGGCGTCGGCGGCGACGTTGTCGTTGGGTGGATTCCTATGACCTCTCTGTTTCGTAGTTCGTGCTTCTTCGTTGTTACGTATCCACACTTGGCTGCGATAGAAGATCGCAATTACTTGTAAGAGGCTGCTGTTAAAATAATTCCGAAGACTTCTTCGTACACTTGTACTAAAAAAATAAGAACGATGTATGTAAATTATGATCATGTGTACCATATGACGGATCTAATACTACTACATACCACATTGCGTGCGTCACGCGTCATCGCGGCTTTATAAGTTTGTTTACTGATATGCACGTAAACATACACTGAAGTTATTGCGATTTTCATTTTTCCATTTTTGATTAACACGGCCACTGCTGCGGTTGGTGTGAGAACAGTCTTCCTTCGAATCTATAGACGAGAAAGTATGACCTGAGTAAAACATGCAATTTTTAAATGCTTCTAATATTATATTCACATGCAATTTATAGTATAATAAATCTGAAATGCAGATTTAATGCAGTTTTGATGCATTTAAGATTATTTAATTCTATAAATTGCATGTGAATATAACATTAGAAAATGGCAAGTTTTACTCGTCTATGGATACGAGGGTAGAGAGTGGAGAGAGTACTATCTAGTCATCACTATTAGAATGTTGTTGTTGTACATAAAGTTTTGATGAATTATGATGTAAGCAAATAAAACAAAGTCAAAGAGCAAATGATGACCATGGTCTATCGCAAGCGTCTTAGCTTACAGAACTGCCAAATATGACTATGACCCTGTTAGTCACCACAATCTTACAAAAAAGTTATAACAGGGCCACGTACGTACTGCGCGTTTGGCGACTTGCTTCGCTTAGCACCTAGTTAGTCGCCTAGCGAAGGCACCAAGCGCGCAGTGTGGCTGGTTGGGAACATTCGTAAACGTTTAATTTACTTCGCTACACGCTAGGTGACTCGCTAGGCTCTAGGCGCTAAGCATGCCGCCGCCTGTCAGTGCGTACGTGGCCAGTATCGAAGAACAATAAAATCTGTATCATGATTGTTTCTATCCATTATCCATATTCTCCAAGTCAATTTATCTGTATTTAATGACGTGGAAATAAAATATACCGATTGTTGGCTGAGCCTTGTCCTAACAATTTATTTGCTGCTTGCTTGGAATCAATCGTTTGGCGTACATTTTCGGAATTTAGTAGACATTAGGATTACCATTATGAAAATGCTTAGATAAATCCGATTCATCTAAAAAAACGTGCAAGTCAATACTACAATAGTAGTAAAACAGCATTATCTCATTAAACTACTCGGCTTTTGTCTTGGCTTATTGCATTTTCCTGAAATAGCATAACCCAGTTATAATTTTTTCGTTTTTAAAGGATGTGTATCGTTTATTTGTATGTGTATGCATGTGTGTGTAAGTGGTGAGTGGCATCAGAAATATGCAATGCTGGTTGGGCCAATCTTTAACAGTACACCTGGACAGTCATTTCATTAGTTATGTTATTTTAATTAATTGATGTGTCAGAAAATCTTATGTAAAGATAATAAGAAAAAGATATAAAATTTGCCTCAAGTCCCATCCATACTTCAATTAATTAAACATTAATTTAAAAGGGATTCAAACGTAGGCTTCAGTCGTGAGCGTCTGGGTGATTCCTAAGTTTTATGCCAATCAGAGTTTATTTTTAGACATCTCGGCACGGTTCAAATAGAAACAAACTACAAAAACCAATATTGGTTTCCGTTGAAAAGGCTTTTCTGTTCATTTGTAACCAAGTTTCAATAAAGCTTCTTAGGTATACCAGCTAAGAAACCTGGTTTTTGATTGACTGAAATATATTTAATTTTGTTAGTAAAGACTAACAAAATTAAATATATTTCAGTCAATCAACCAAGTCAATATAAAAAATGTATCTTATATTATATTAAATAACTCTCGAATACTTTTTTCTAAATTAAAAGAGAGTGGAGTGAGAAACAGTAAACGCAAAATCAAAACTATAATATTAACATCGAAACAGTATCGCAGCTATCACAGTTCAAAAATATATATATATATATGACGGAGTCAGGATAAGGTTATTCACCGCCGAGCACGAAATAATAGTTTCTTTACAATACACAACCTCTATTCTTACAATCAACATCGAGTTAGCTCAAAATAACGGATGATCGAACAGATTCACACTGATTCAAGTCGGTAAACGCGGCAAGTTCGACACAGCGAGGTGAACTCAAATGAACGACCGTTCACTACGGCTGCCGGTAACAGAATGTCCCACCGACTACCCCCCGATCGCGCTCTCCACATTTTCCCGCCTCCGGAAACGTCAAGGCTGTCAACTGTCAAACTGACAAACATCAAACCTGTCAACTGTCACACGTCCTGCACAGATCACATACTCGCTGTATCGACCTTACCCAAGTGAGCCACTTGACGTTTCCGACTTGATAGTTACGACTAAATTCAATAGATGGCGCTAGGGGTTCCAATAATCTTGAGCAGCACGGTGCTCACGCTCCGACATAAATATTTTTATAATTCCAAAAAAACTACATACTATACGTGCCAAATAAGAATAGTATCGACAACTTCACGTCACTGGTTAATTTTGAACTGCTAGCAAAAAATCCAATGATCGTTTGCCATGCTGATCGAAATCATATTTTTATACATTTTGTTCCTTTTTATGCACATCCTATACATTATAAAGTTATCAATTCTACCAAGCAGTAACAAAATTGTCCAGTGCCGTGAAGTTGTCGATACTATTCTTATTTGGTGCGCATAGTAGATGAAGGTTTCCTAAAACTAAAATTTCCGTACTAGGATTAGCTTGTATCGTGGGAATCCGGTCTACTCGTAAATTTCCCATCAACAGATTTTTAATTACAACCCTACAAAGTTGTGAATTTGTCGAAATAAATTATTTTAACGTAAGAGTAAGCTAATCCTTAACATGTTATCAAACATAGATTCGAGCCAGTAATATTTGATATTGGTCCAGCGCTTCCCCTTGGGTTAATAGTTATCGATTTCCCATCGCTTCTCTGACACCCTGACCTCGCTAGACCACTGAAATTTAATGGTAAATGGTGTAAGTAGTATCGATATTATGGGAATATTTTAATTGCGAAAATATTGGTTCTCAAGGTTTTTATAGGGTTTTAAATTATGTTTGTTTATAAGTATGAACAAAGTTGCAATGTATCGTATAACATTCTCCCAATGTATTTATCACGGTCGCTAGTTACTGTACCTAATTGTACCTGTATGTTTGAACACTAAGTTAACTCATATTACACACACACTTAAAGGTAATTTTTTCACCAGGCATCATAATTTGGCAAACTGTGGATGACGTATTTGGCCTAATCAGCACAGGTTTAACTTTGTTATTAGGCACTAGTGATTATGTTCTTAGAAAGAAAGAAAGAAAGAAAACGTTTGAAAAAAAGAAATTGTCCCTTAATTAACTAATAAAAAACAACATGTTAAAGGGCCTGCCTACATGCGTCAACTAACCTCACTAATGAAGGTATTTATTTTTATTACTCATAAAGCAGGTATTTTTTATGGAAACAACTGTACGTGTTCTTGGTATGCCTTTTATTTATTGAAAATCTTTTCAATTAGTTTTATATATTCCAAATAGTTTGAAACCAAAAGTGGTCACTTTAGTTACTAATAATCACATTTTATTCATTTATTAAACTTTGCATTACGGGAGTTTTGATCATTAAGCAACACAACAAAGAAATCATTAGATAAATAATTCATAAAATCGTCAAATAGAAAGGAAGGAAATATTAAAACTTTCGTTTGTTCCCAAGTTTGGAGCTTAGCTTTTTCCTGCCTGTTTTATCACTCAACGAATATCGGAGTTTCTTCTCTTTTTATGGCACTTCTTCTAATACTTAAAGAATTCTGGTTCAGACTTACTTATCATTTGTTTTCAACTTCAATGGATTTTATATTTTTGTGAACAACTCTACTATCGTAAAGAATCGTAAAGAGGGCCGTAAATGGCTTCCATTTATATTAAAAATAGGTTTAATATAATTATAAAGACACACAATTCAGTATTTAGTAATCTTTGTAAAAGGTAAAAAATACTATAAATGTCATCTACTGAAAAAAAAGTGATTTGTTACAATAGTTGGTTAACATTAAAAAAAAGGTGAGACTTTTGAAATAGCTTTGCTAGAAAAGAAATAACAATAAAATTATAAGGGTTGGACTGTATGGTAGGCATTATAGGAAAACATATTTTGTATTACAAGCATTCACAGTACAAAAAGTTATAAAATACACAGTTCTGAAGGTTGCCATCTTGCAATCACTACTTAATTATTACAGAAATGAAACGGAAAGAAGCCGATACATTTGATTGAAGTAAGTAAAAAATAGTTACACTTTAAATTAATTTGTGACAAGTATTTGACATAATAAGCCGCTATTTCAAATTATTATTATACAAAAGCGTAAACTTGGCAGAAGAAAATAACGGTCCAAATAATAACAAGTGAAAGAAAAGCTTAATAAACACTTCAGAAAAGACAGTTGAAGTATCCAACCTGATAAAACTTCGCCAAATGCAGATGTTTCGTGCAATTCTCCGGATTCATTGATCAGATAGTGGATAGGTGTTTCTTTTTTATTTCCAAATCATTTGGTGGCAGGTGCAGGTGGCTGATGGATTCGCAGATTCAATCAAATGGATTTAATCCTCTAGATTGGAAAATAGTACCGGCTGTACCCTACTCCACTGTTCTATTAACGTATTCAATAATTTGATTCAGATAGCTGTCCGCCATTACAGAGAATAGTACTCACTTTTGTTTTGTTTTGATGATCGATTCGATTAACGTTCTAAACGCCAAACCAAATCTAGTCAATTTTATGAGGATTGTGTAGGTCTCCATCTCTATACAACGCTTGGATAACGTTTCCCACCCTCTCTAAACCTACCGAATCAAGATTTTTACTACGTTGCTGTGTCTATACGTATTTTTTAAATATTTATCATAGATTTTGAAATATTTGCAAAGAAAAAAAGTGCCAATATTTTCAGATTTGAAAATTAAAAAATTAAAGCAACAGACCTAGTTCTAGGCATAACTAGGATTTACTAAGAAATTCAGGTGAAGGTGGAGAGGGAGGGAAACGCTATCGCCGTTTGAATGGAGACCGCTTGCTCCACAACTCATTTTATTCTAAAACATACAGACATACCTACTATTTTGTGCATTTACCTCACCGACACAGTTCAAAACCTATTCTCACCAAGACAAGAAATAAGAAAAGAGACAGAATGTTCTACGTACAATATGTTTTTCGCATAAACTTTCGTCGTTGTAACGTTTTTAGGGTTCCGTACCCAAAGGGTAAAAACGGGACCCTATTACTAAGGCTCCGCTGTCCATCTGTCTGTCTGTCTGTCTGTCACCAAGCTGTATCTCATGAACCGTGATAGCTCGACAGTTGAAATTTTCACAGATGATGTATTTTTGTTGCCGCTATAACGACAAATACTAAAAACAGAATAAAACAAATATTTAAGGGGGGCTCCCATACAATAAATGTATTTTTTTTGCCGTTTTTTGCTCGATATTGATAACAACTACAGGTAGACAGTTAAAATTTTCACAGGTCGTGTATTTCTATTGCTGCTATAACAACATATGCTAAAAACAGATTAAAATAAATATTTATTATATGGGGGGCATACAACAAACGTGATTTTTTTGCTGTTTTTTGGTACGGAACCCTTCGTGTGTGACTCCGACTCGCACTTGGCCGGTTTTTTTTTACATCATAAAGTTGAATGCAATCACAGAAGCTTTCTATTGACCTACGTTAACCTCGATTACATACGACAATTTGGCTTCCTAGCTAGGAACCAATTTCGGGTTGCCACCCGTACTATATAATAAAATATTGTAAAATAATATCGATTTTAAAATTGAATTAACACTTTAACGGAAAAGTAAATATTGTTTAAGATTGTAGATGAGAATAGAAAATAAAAAATCATAAAAAATGTTGACGTTTCCGTTATTTGTGCAAATTTACTATAAAAATTAAACTTATTTATACGGGTGGCAATTCTAAATTGGTTCCTAGCTAGGATGCTAAATCGGCGTATGTAATCGAGGCTTTAACCACATTCGTAATTCAACCAAAGTTTACGCATTTAGTAAACATTATGCGTTAAAAGGCGCAGCGTAGTTAGTTGTCGACATAGATTATTGTGTTAATTATCAAAAGATTTTCCTTCATTATTAAATATCTTTGAAAATATAAAACCTGCTTCAAATGAAAGTGTTTGTTTGTTCAAAGGAAGCTCATTAACAATACCCTTTTCTGAATATTGGAAGTGCTCCGTAATTAGAGACGAAAATCTTGAAGCTTTAATTAATACTCATTCACTCAATAATTATCCTTATTGCATTGATATAAAGTTCTGTTCGATAACGGATTATTGAATATCGAAAGTTGATCGGATACTTTTCAAACTTAAGGATTAAGAAAAGGTTAAGTATTTCAAATGGTTCGTTAAAAATATTAATTAAAATCTCCATGGAATATTTAATGCAGATTGATTAAAATTTTAAGTTTAATTTTAGTTTAAATTTTTATTAATTAAAATATTTCGATTAGAATAATTCAGCATTTTTCAAAAGACTGAGTTAATAAAAGCCTTAAATATAGGCTAGGTACAATTTTAAAGATTTGAGATCAACAAACAGATATTTTGCAAAAAAGCAGAAATTCTATTCAAAAAAGCAATAAACAAAAAAGCTTTGACTATCGTATAATTAGGTAAGTATTAAAATTTTGATTCAAATATTTTTTTGTTTCTGTTTTATAAAATAATCATTATTATTGTACAGTACTACAGTTACTGATTCTGAAACTGACAAACATGAACAAATACAACATAGAAATCATCGATCGAGAAACCAAATTCTAACAAACAGAAGCGCTTAATTCATCATGCATAGGTATTTCCATCAACGAAACCTATCGCTTCACACCACTCCCCATTTCACACAAGAGGCGTTTTGTTATGTAATAAACCAATTTCTAATATAGTACCACCTGTTAGGGAGCCTTAATAGCGGAACGATCCCTGTTCATAGTCTCTTAGGTAAATTGGATCTGTGAATAGATATCTCTGATTGAATTAGCCGGTTCATCGGCGCGGTTCACTCGATACGCAGCCGCCATTTGCGAGAATTTCATCTTGTGAAGGTCACTGCTTAAGGAATTGTATTGGGTGGTGTAAGTTCATTTGTTTTTGGGAGATTAAATTGTTTCGCTGTTTTGTAGACTCTCATTTGTTTTATTGCTTGTGAAGATATTGGGAAAAGTTTTAAGCGCATTTCAGATTACGCTATAATATAATAGTATATATAGCATACAGTTCATAGTACAACAATATCGCTCACCAGACATTTATGGAGAACACGTTCATACTTAGCTATACTGTAAATAAGTCATTGGCTTGCTAATGTTATGAACTCATGAGATTGAGCGATAGATACGCTGTGTATGGCTGTGCTATATCGCATGCCGCATTCTCTATCCCGCTCGCTCCTACTAAAATGTCTCTTTTAGGACCCTAATTATGAATCGTTCTTGTCGCATCGAGTGCTTGATTTCTACCTACTTTCATTCTACAAATACAGGTTGTTATGAATTAACCAAAAATGGGAAAACTTTGGATGATGAGCAGTTTTCTAGAAGCATTGTCAGTTTAGTTCTTTCATGATCACGAGACGGCACTAGCATAGCATAGCTTGATGATCTTTAAAACTATTCAGTATCAAATCCACTGTGTGCACACTGGGACAAATCGCTGCCAACTTGACCTTGCGATTATATCGCGTAATGTGAACACTAATGTGGTATTTACACGAGTCCACTTGGCAGGCGACTTGCTCGTTGATTTTAGTCATAAAAACGAATCACACACCTATAACAATAAGGTGGCGATTGACGATTAAAAGCCCTATTTGACTAAAGTCGCCTAGCAAGTCACCCGCAAAATTGACCCGTCTAAATACCGCATTACTTATACAATGCTATATAGTATATAGTATAGCTTTATGACGTATAATGCTATACAGTACAGCAAAATATAGTATAGCATAATGTTAAATGCGCTTCATGGTTTTGTATTGTTTAAGAAACGAGTGTTCAACTTTAGTATCAAACAGAAGAAGCAAAATGTTTTTGTAAAGTACGCCCGTCTTTTTTTAATTTTTATAACCTAGGATACCCATAATAGTGATAAGTAATAAGCCAATTATAGAAGTTACTTTTTGATTTAACAGTCCTTGTTATGGAAATTTAATAAAACATAATGTAATAACTGTAGCACAAACATTTGTTCAGAATTCAATAACAAAGTTAAGAATCTTTTGAGGCACTTCACGTCTACTTAGCAACTTTCACTTTGTCGCTTAAATATAATTTACGTCTGAGACATACATCTGTATTCTCATAAATCTAACGTAAGTACTTAAAATTACTTGAAGTACAAGCACTGTTTGTAGGGTGAGCAAACTTTTGCCTCCGACGGGACAAGTCTCGCAGCTATTGCGCTTTGTTTTTTTAATACTTATTCTCGTCTGAATGGATAATTGCTTTGTCTTGTGAAACTTTGTGGACGACTTTTAATGGGGAGACATTTTAGCACTCGGTTTTTTTAACATCAGGTACATAAACAACGATGAAGTTAGAAAACAGAAATTATATTTTTAGATCAAGCTTATTTTTTTAAACAGATAATTATTTTCTTTGGTAACAGTTATTTTAATAAAAATATTATATTCTTAAATCATGTTTTGTTCAGTTTTGAGTATACCATTTTCAGAATAATACTCTCACTGTCAGCAGACTTAAAAAATGTAAGCTAAGCAATCATTAAATTAAGAAAATAATACTATTTGAGCTTGGAAAAAAAAACGTCAAAAAAATAAAACCACTGATAGCAGCCGGTAATGTAGTATTTTGATAGGTTTTTATACAAACAACAAAACAAAAAACAATGGCGCATACGTTTCTAAAAAACTCGTTAGAATTTTTCATTTGTTAAATCGAACACGTTTTCCGTGGGCAACTGAAGCTTTAGAAAAGTTTCTAAAAAAGTGAAGGTGTGACTTACACAATTACAAGAAAAACATTATTACCCGGTTTTTGAGGTAACTACTTTATAGGAGGTTTATCTGTTCGATAAGGGTCCACATTTTGTAGTTTAAAGTTAATTTTATTACATCTTTATCGAACAGATAAACCTCCGATAAAGTACCTTAGAAACGTCTGGTTTATAAGATAGACAACTGTGTTCTCTTTAGAAGAAATCCTTACTGTTAATCTAACACTATTGCTAGAAAAGTTCAAAAGTTCTGCGCATTACGAGAACTTTCCTCTTTAACTAAGATGTGATAGTGTTTTGTCATTACCTTAACTCTACCTTTGGTAGAGGCGTTAATGTAGTTTTTGTCATTAGAAAATACGCTTTATTGTTCAAAATTATGTCTTGTTTCGTGGCGCGAAGTCGATAAGAGTCTTATACACACACAATATGGAAAAGGTTGAATCCCCACCTCAAGGTCGTAGGTGAGCCGTAGTTAGTACCCAGTACCCCTTTTTGTAGACCTAACTTTTCACTACTGAAAATACGGCACTATGGTGCTAGTATGCATGCATTATTATCATTAACCGCTGAGACAGCGGAGCATCGCAAGTGGTCATTTCATGTACCGCTCAGCACCAATCAGCACTGGCTCCGCTCAGCTCTGCCTCGGTACAGCTTTCGTCCAATATTCTCAAGCTTTAAATAAATGATATGAACTTGAAGTAACTATAAAGTAATAATTATTTCCATCAAAATGGCTACCCCAATCCTCCAGTAAAACATTGGTGAATTTTCCGGCACGTGAGCGGGAGATTTAATGTAATTTATCTGCACTCATGAAGCTCTCATTTGAAACGATTTACACCCGTGTACTCTACACATGCTCTCAGACGGTTAACCCTCAGTCACTCGCGGGTACTTTCGACCACATTTGCCAGTAAATCTGTGATGCTTGGCAGATGACGAAGATACAACGACACAGTTTGAAAAATTGGTTTAATCAAATAAGAGTGACGACCGCATGATAATTTAGTTTGGATTTTAAGCTTAGGTATCTTCTTTGATAGGTAAGAACTTAGAGTAAGACGAAACGAAGCCTTTGTTGCTCGAAGGCTAAGAATTACTTAATCATTTATTGTATTTTTTTATAAAAACTTTTATGGATTAATAATCTGGAAGAAAAATATTCTAATTATTTTTGCACATGGTGCTGAAATGAAAAAAGCCAAGTTATTTGCTTTGGTATTACCAAAAGGTATTTTGATACGTTTATTGTGATAGGGCTAAATATGTTTTCATCATTATCTCAATTAGATCATAACATGCTGAGCTTTGAGTTATTTGTCCAGTCTTTGTGAAAATACTAATTTCTAGTAGTTTTTAAAACTATGTAGGATTTGATGCGATATTTTAAAACTCCAGTCATTCACATGCAGAAGTCATTGTTCAAGAATTCAAAAATAAAAATAAAAACAATCAAACAGTCATTTAAAAAAAATGCGAATTCAATAACTTGCTATCTTCGAGCAACAAAAGGCTTCGTTAAGCTTGCTATTAATGTTAAAAAGAAAATACATAGAAACAATATATCGGAAGGTATCCTGTATTGGTTTAAATACAAGCAGAAACTTTAAATACCAGTAGAATACAGTAGTACCTACAAGTAAAGATTGAATATAAAAGAGTCTACATTTGCCTGTCACGCGTAAGCCTTGTATAAGCGCGTAATTATAATTCTCATTCGTGGAACGTCCCGCCATAATTTAAGCTTACAGTTGTGTACGACAACAAATGAAGTGTGCCGAGTGAATAATTTCTCGTACGAGGTTGTTACGGAGCCCCATCAAGAAGACTTTTCTATTATAACCGCTGTGACTGTTTCTTTAGAAGCTACTTCTTATACACTGGCCTGCAAAACAAAGTACTAGAAAGGCCTATTTTTATACAAACGAGGTAACTTTGAAGCTTTGGTTCTCCGCCCAGGATTAAACGGAATGTGATTTGATAATGGCCTTTCAAATAGTAAATGGAGGAGGGCTAGATCTTTTAGGCGCAAATTATCAGAAACGCAAAATAGCCGATTCGCAAATCGCTTAAGAAACATAATGGATTAAAAGAGTTGCCCAATGGATTAGAGGAGTTGTTTACATCAGAGACCGTGCGGACTTTTTAGTGTTAAATTTTTGATGTAATTTTAGCTTGTTATTTTTTAAGCTCAACCCTGATGACTCTTCTAATCCATCGAGTTTCTTTAGCGATCTGAGGCCGTATTACAAGCTCTTAAATCTTGCCAGGTTTATAAATTGCTGTAGTGACATCTCTTTCTCGTCGTATAGCAAATAAAAGAGATAGATTGATAGCCAGTCAGAAAACTGCCTGGAAATAAGAGGTCATAATACGGCCCCTGGGCCTCCTCCACTCTTTGAATGGCCTTTATCAAATCACACCCCGTTTAATCCTAGGCGGAGAACCAAAGCTTCAAAGTTACCTCGTTTGTATGAAAAAAGGCCTCTGTAGTACTAAGTTTTGCAGGCCAGTGTATTTTTAAAAGATGATTTCCAGTGACTCTTTAAGTCGAACCTAATGTGAAAAAAGTAGTGCTGATTCGCGAACTAAAGATTACGCTTAAATTGTATGTGACAATGAAAAGTAAATCATTACTAAAGTAATATTATCCTACTAATATTATAAATGTAAAAGTTTCTGTGTTTGTTCCTCAATCACGCAAAAACTACTAAACGGATTTGGATGAAATTTGGCACACAGATAGTAGATAGCCTAGATTAAAACATAGAATACTTTTTATTCCGATATTCTTACGGGAACGGGAACCACGCGGGTGAAACCGCAGGCGGCCGCTAGTTAAAAATAAAACTAATGTAATATAATATTTATGTAGTTATTATACTACGACTTAGCGACTAAGATTATTAACAAAATGTATCATGATTCTAGTCTAAATCAAAGCGCTGCTATTTTCAAGTATGGGTTTATTTATATATATTTTTAAAGCGTCAGAAACGATTTTTTTATTGCTGACGCACTTTAACACGACAGTATTTTCTTCATATATTTAAACGGACGGATGGCAAAAAAAGCGAAAATCATTCTGTTTTTTTATATACATTTTTTTGTGTTACTACCAGGGAATGATAACATTATTTTTAAATGTAACGTAGAAATTTTAAATTTAAAAACGTGGGGCGCATGCTAAAGACAATATGGATGAAAAATTTTACAAAATGCGCCCCACGTTAGGTTTAAAATTTCTGTAGGTATAGGGCTATAAAAATTTACAGAAGAATTCTTCTGTATTGAAAAATAATATATTTCTTACTTTTTAGTCTGTTTTTTTCCCGTTTGTTTGTTCGTGTCATAGTTGTTTTTAATTTTCTAGACATAACGACTTAGGCTACTTATTTAAACATCAAATTAAACAAAAAAAACTCAATTAAATTGTTAAATTGGACCACTGAACAATTTAATAAAGTGTATTGTCTCTTTCAACTGTAACAGATTGAATATATTATATGTATGTATGTTGTATGTTAGAACTTCAAAGTATCTTATATTTCATGATAATTATTAATAATATTAAATTGCATTTTCTTAAAACTACAATGACGAAAACAGACAAAGTATTTCAATGCTAATATTCGTTTGATGTCTTTCTTTATGAAAAAAGTAATTTTCATCTTCCAAGTGACATCAAAGAGTCGGAATTCTAAGTGCTAACTGAATTGTGAAACTTCCTTTGAGCAACGGTTTATTGAAGTTCATAATTTACTTTTAGTATGATACAAAGAGATATAATATTGAACAGTTTTAAGGTTATACCGCGAACACTCAATATAATACCTGTATCTAAAAATATACCTATTTGTTTAGTACGTGTAATTTTAATTAGTGTGTTCAAAGTGTGTTCGTCTTTGAACAAATGAACTTAACAAGTAAAGGAAATGGCATTGTGTTTCCGCTATTTATTTATTTTCAACTGCAAGTTTTATCAATTTATATGAAACTTAAAGTGAATATACACCGTCATTTTGTAGTCGTTTTAATTAACTTAAGGGAGTGTTCTACTAACGGAACTAAACATTTTTGCCAAAGAAACATGGGTCGAAAAACGACAAAAAAAATTGACTTTCCCATACTAATAAAATGTTTTAGCTGTCTACTTAGTATGGGAGACCCAAAATTTTTTGTCGTTTTTCGACCCATGTTTCTTGGGCAAAAATGTTTATTTTCATTGGTACAACACACCCTTAAGTTAATTAAAACGAGTACAAAATGTATAAATAATCAAAAAGTTTATGTTATACAACAAACGAACAAAATAAAACCAAAACACACATTTCATTTAAAGATACATGCAATACGAGGAAGAGTTTCAATGGGTCCAAAAACCAAACTACATTTTCTATGATTATCTCGTGTACTTTTTCATTCAAATAAAAACACATAAAAAGGGATTAGTAATTTGTGATCCGTACAAGTGTTTTATAAACCAAACTACAATATTCGAATGACGTTCGTTCAGTTTCATGATATTATTAGCAGAGGAATAAGGTTTATAAAATAGGGTTCATAAAATATTAAGCAAAATGAACCACAAACATCGTGCACTTATCGCAATTCTTATTTCGTAATAGGCCCTAGTTTATTAGGGTTCCGTACCCAAAGGGTAAAAACGGGACCCTATTACTAAGACTCCACTGTCCGTCTGTCTGTCTGTCACCAGGCTGTATCTTACGAGTCATGATAGCCAGACAGTTGAAATTTTCACAGATGATGTATTTCTGTTGCCGCTATAACGACAAATACTAAAAACAGAATAAAATAAATATTTGAGTAGGACACCCATACAACAAACGTGTTTTTTTGGCGTTTTTTGGTATGGAACCCTTTGTGCGCGAGTCCGACTCGCACTTGGGCCGGTTTTTTACTCCTCAAACAAAAATAGGCCACTAATAAACGCTAAATTCAAAAATATTTTCAGCCCATATTCCAATTATGCTCGAAGATGCGTACCCCGACTTTCACAATTACATACTTCCTTTGTTAAAGTAATTCCAAGTTATAATTGGGCGTTCGCTTTGTATTCTGACAATACTGCGAAGTAACGTGTGTGTATTATGGGGTCCAATTCATTTGTCATGCATTCCGCTTCCGTGGTGATGGAATTAGATGTGATTATGGAGCTTACATGTTGGTACTAAGGATATAAAAAGCCTTTGAAATTCGAAACTTGGCAATGCCACTTAGAAGCGATATAATTATCCTGGTTGAAATTATTGTAAAGTACGCCAACGTAGTTGCATGTTGTCGAAATTTTGTGTTTAGAAATAGCATAATATTGAGAAAATTTATTCAATGTTTGAAAACATGAGTTTTCTCATATTAGTGATTCTAAGAATAAAGTGTATTCGCAGTTTTGTGTCATCGCACTAGAGAATTTCGTAGCATTGTGATAAATCCCACTCTAGACGAAATATCCATAGAATTAAGTGGTCACAAGATTTTATTTTATAGATTTGAGAAATTTAACAATTTGTAGGATGTTTATTTAATTTCTGCTGGTCCCAATTAGTGAGAACAATGGGAATAAACCGTGACAATTTTACATACTAATTGGTGGTTCAATGTACAATTATTAAATTTTACCTAGTGTTTAAAATTAAAAGCAATTATTCAGGTTACGATATAAAATTAATTATTGAAAAGAGTGAATTCATTCCTGTGTTGTTAATGCATATGAATGGTGTAGGTGGAATATAAAATATTTGAGGAGTTCCTATTCAATTTCTTATTCAGTGATATTGTACCATAAAAAAAACATACGTCATTTGGCTCAGGGTGGGCGCCTCATGTACCTTTTTGTTATAAAAACAAATATTAATCTTTAAGGGATTATAGTGACTAATATCTTCTTCGTCTATGCTCTCTCTCTTCGATAATATATCAATTAAACTAAAGATTGTAAAAGCATTATTTATGTCAATGTGAAGAAGTCACCAAAAATATTTTTCTACATCAATGTACGTAACATTTTTTATAGCCAAAACAACAGCATTGATAATGTTTGTGATTTTAGGGTTCCACACCAAAAGGGTAAAAATGGGACCCTATTAATAAGACTCCACTGTCCGTCTGTTGTTGCGAGAGTTTGTGCACGCATGGCACAGCCTTAGTAGCGAAGATTAGTTACACCATGCCCCAGAATGGTGAGAAATGGTACAGGGACATAAGGAACGGATTAAAAAAGAATTTGTAGAGAGTCAACCATTGCGCGTGGAGAAATTTCGCGTGCATCTCTCGTGATTCGGCCAATATTACCACACGGTTGGTATGGCCATGGGAGTGGTGGATTATGTCATTCTGTCTGTCTGTCACTAGGCTTTATCTCATGAACTGAGATAGCTAGACAGTTGAAATTTTCACAAATGATGTATTTCTGTTGCCGCTATGACAGAATAGGTACCCCATACAACTAACGTGATTTTTTTGCTATTTTTGGTACGAAACCCTTCGTGCGCGAGTCCAACTCGCACTTGGTCGGTTTTGATTAAAAGCATGTACTTATAACTGTGTTTTCTATAATCTGAATGTTTTCTGTATTGACAATCGTTGACCTTTTTGGTCCTTGTTTTGTTACGATTGACCTTTAGGAAAGAGGTCATTGTTGCCGGAGGGTTAAAACCAGACTTTAGTCACGTCATATGCCACGGTCGTTTTATTAAAAGGTTGGTAATAGATAAAAAAATCATAATTGCTCTAATTAACTTGTCTCAATTAACTTCAAATGTGTTGGAGAATCGTTTTTACATTATAAAAATTCACTACAATTAAAATATAGTTTTCCTTGTAAATAAAAAAGGAGTCCAGCTTTCAGCAATATAACATCAATTAAACGAAGCTGAAGTCTACGCACTCTGTCCACCATCAAGGCCATTTTTATTTTATAGACAGACTATACTGGAAAATCAATAGATATGAAGTTATCTAAGGTCAAACAAAAACATTTTTGTCGAAGATTTTTATGAAAAAGAAACGTTATTTCTTAATGTTTGTCCAAAGACACTTTATCAACATTTTTAAGTATTTCGCAACAAACAATGGCTCACTCAATTATTCACAGAGATACATAAATAATTAATTATTAATGTTATCTCGTGCGCACGCACGGCGTCAACATAGTAGATTGTAGCACGTGGTAGCACGCACTTGCAGGCGCGGTCTGTTTGCAGTGCTTTTAACATTGAAAATGTTTATGTTTTCGTAATCGAGCATAGTGTTTCGATGAATAAATAATGAAAAATATTAGAAAAAATCGGCTCACCCGTAGCAACTTAGACGGGATTCGAACCCGCACCCTTAGGATTCCGGCCCAATGCACTGGAGTCCTAAGGGTGCGGGTTCGAATCCCGTCTAAGTTGCTACGGGTGAGCCGATTTTTTCTAATATTTTTCATTATTTATTCATCTTAATATAAAAATAGCATTGTGAATGCAAAAATCTAAAAAGTTTAAAATAGTGTTTCGATTTATGAAATTGTGACATTTGCCTGTAGTTTTGCAGATATGAAAGGTACCTACCTACTACGCGGATATATTTTTTGTAGAGACTCTTTCTAGAAATTAAAATTATATCTCCTCATTATTCGAGCTGTTGTTGGTTTCTTCGTTTGATTTTCTCAGTCTATTTCAACAAATTCCATCATCAGCTTGTCAATAACAAAAATATTGATCGCATTTTTAGGAGAAAACAGATGGATTCTTAGCCAATTTATTTATCAAGTTAGGTTTCTGTGCACAACGAATTTTGATCCATGATCTGATTTATTTATTGGCTTCGCACGCCATTATTAAACGTAAGGTGGAAAATTTGGCTTCGCAAATTACTTTCTCACACAAATTCAATGAAGGCTTAATTGCAAATCACATTTTAATTAACCCACTTCACGTCGACTCGTACGCGCGACAAACGCTAATTTCAAATTGGAACGGAAAAACGGGGAGGGTTCACTTGAATAATTTATGGATCGACTGAGCTTGAAATAGAATACATTGTCATTCTTTTCTACTAACGTTAATTTTAGTAGAATGGCCAAATGAATTAAGGGACCATAATAGGAAAACATGGTTTGCGCGGGTCATATTTTTATATAGAAAACGTAAAATTGTTGCCACAAAAAAAGGCAAGCTAAAGATATTATCTAGTAGATACAAGTATTAATTGCATATAAATCTCATAGGTGATTGTAAAAAAAATATCAGAATATCATCATAAGCGCTTGTCGCGGGTCATATTTTTGGCGTTAATAATAGCGGAAACGTATTGAATTCTACATCAAAATACGTTTAACGTACTGCGCAGTTACTTCAAAACTTTTTTCAAGAAAGTTAATTGTGCTAAAGATAATGATGAAAAAACAACGAAAAACATCTAAAAAGTCCAGAAGTGAGGTTATTTTCCATACTCTTCACACGTAAAGAAAAATACAGAGACAAATGATTTCGCATAACGACCTTAAATGAGTACTTAGGCCCTCTGAAATTTGGAGACTCGTAGAAAATCTAAAGTAACTGATATAGCTGTGAGCGAGACACATAGCGAAAAAACCGTTGGCCGTTGGGGCGGAAAGGATCTATAGAGTGGCGACCGCGCACCAAATGGCGCTACTTAGGCAGGCCCCCGACAAGGTGGACCAAAGATCTGGTGAAGGTCGCAGAAAGCCGCTGGGTAGGGGCAGCGCAGGACCGATCATTGTAAAGAACGTTTGGGGAGGCATATGCAGCAGTGAATATCGAGCGGCTGATATGATGATGATGAAATTCTTTTTTTTTTATCTTTTACTAGTATTTCAGTATGATAGTTACAACAATAAGTAAAAAAACAAACACTTGTGTTGTACCTATTTTTGTCATTACCCACACGACATCCACGGCTGAACATAGACCTCCAAAATAAGTTTGAGAATGAGATAAACAAATATTATGTCTACAATCAAAATTACTATAATTTTTTTTCGAATAAAATCAGTTCCAATTATAATTCGCGGAAAAGAGGATTTATGTTTTAAACATCAAGTCGGGTTGTTTAATTGAATTTACGATTATAAATTACTTAAATCACGAAGTTTGCACAATGTTTTATATAGGATCAACGCGGTCAGGGCAAATTTAGTTCCAAATATTCGTTCTCGAGACATTCAGCAGAAAGTAGGTCGTTAGGAGATGATTTGCTGAACTGTGCAGCATCAGCGTTTTACGCTCAGTTACATTCGCAGTGTTATTTGGCGCATTTTAAGTTTCCATGTCACGTCGCGCTGTCAAAATTCTCATACGTTTTGATCGCGTTATTACGTGCGTCGTGCAAAACAAATGAGACGTCCCTACGATGATGCTTTGGTTCTGGATGTGGCAGTCAAGTGGATTATGACATTAATGTACAGTACGTCAAGATGAAGAATGGGCATCGTGTTTTTGCTTTTCTTATAAATGACGTTGACATTTATTTCATTGAAATTGTAAATTACTTTTAGGGCCAAACTACATATTGTTAATTATCTTTGTTACGATCGTTTGTATTGGTATCGTATTGGTCTGCTGTTTGTATATTTTAAATTAAATAATTATTTTTTGACAGCATTTTTACATTGTATAATTTTAATTATTTAATTAGTGACTTTTCTGCCGTTTCTGGCGGGCTGTTCATTGAATCAGTAAGCATAGTGAAAAGAAAGTAACTTTCTGCCACTTCTTAATATATTTCAAAACATAGTACCTACCAAAAACATAAGACATATATTGTCTTTCTTCCTAAAACGTTTGCGTACTGACCTCGAAGAAACCCTGTATAAAGGTTTCCACATTCTAAAATGTAAGAGAAAAAAGTTAGAGAATGTTGCATAACATTTGTTATGTGATACAAGTGCTATGTGGGAGCACCCTTTACTAGTTAAAATTAATGAAGCTAATGAAGCACTTCATGAACCATAACTAGTATTGTGAAAAAAGATATATTATATAGCTTACTTCTGCAAAAAATATAATTATGCAAGATGCACCGCCCGCCCACCCGCAAAAATGCACATGCACACCACAAAATATTAGTGCACAAAACCTGCATTTAGCAAGACAGCAACACACCTTGCACCTTCACCAATTAGACTACTCTACACGTGTTTTGTGTTTTTGCACTGATATTTTGTGGTGTTGTGGGCGGGCGGGCTCTGCATCTTGCATATATTTTTTATATTTCTTTTTTCACAATGGTTTGGGACTTCCGCCAAGAGACGCCTAATTCAATCAAATACCATATCCAGTAGTTACAGTTCCGTAAAAACAGGTGAGTGCGTAAACTTCGCTCTCTTCGCTCACGTAGAAGCGACTGCCTCGCTTGAATCGTAAGCGGAGGCTATCGCGCGTGGATATGAAATATTTTCATTCACATACTAGTTTTTAGATATCAGACGTGGCGTGGGTGAGCTATTCGGAGTAGATGGTTCATGATGTCTAAATAAATTATATTAGGAAAATTATAAGGTAGGTATTTGATTGATTTGTCACTGGCCTGCCAAATTAATGAGCTAAGTAAATGACGCTAATGATCTTTGCTAATTGTTTTTTGGAGATAACTTTCAACTAAAGCCTTATTAACGCTTAAGCTCCTTTTAAAATATAACAACTTAAGACCTGCTTAATCAGATTACCGTTTTAATAACAGCTTATGTTTAAAACAAGGATTCTAACGATACCCCATTTATCCAAATCAGTTCAGGCATTTAGAAGTTATGGTGGAATAAAGAAACTCACATACCCACAAACATACATGAATCCTGAACACATAACACTCTCTTTGCTTTGGGCAGTCGTGTAAAAAGGTTTCTCAGATTTTAGGTTATAAAATGTAATGATATAAGTATTCGTACTAATATTCATATACATTCGAACAATATCTTGAAAAAAAAAAAATTTTCTATCTAAATAAAACTTCTAAACGTGACGAGCTAGTATAATATCAACTTTTATACAGTAATGAACCCTACCAACTTCTAAAATTAAACAACGTTACTTTCTTTCAAAATATTTTACCATTGAAAATGGTTATCAGATGCAAATCACCTGAGACGTATTTTTGACCATATCTCCTAGGATTTTGAGAAAATCGAGATGAAAATAGTACCAAAAGTTGAGGAATTCATCAAGACACGTGTGAACGTTTGAATTTTAAAAATTTACTGGTAACTTTTTTTTTTTAATTTTGCAAAATTCCCAAAAATCCGAGGTTTTTGGGGGGTGTTTGTTTACTAAATTATAAATATTTCTGAAAAAAAACTGACTTAAGAAAAAAATAAAAAAAAGTTCCTAGGTCCTATTTTGAAAATCGATAAAAAATTGTAGGTGGTCCCTTTAGATTTGGAATTCTATAAAAACGGGTGTTTCCGTACATAAAAAGTTATGTTGCTCCTATGATTATTGACCGATCGTCATGGTAATAGTGTTTAAAGATGCAAAAGCAGACGAGAAATACATTTGTTGGAATATAATAATATTTCGGCTGCGTCGAGGCAGTCAGCGGGCGCTTTTGTGACAAGAGTGTCACAATCGTAAAAATAAATAGGTACTATCTAGGTATAGGATTTTGCATTTAATTTGATAATGGTTTTTCGTAAATTTTCGTATTCATTTTCAATGATTCGATTCTTGCGGGGACTGCAAAATCTGTGAATTTTTTTTTCTGCCGTGCAATAAGTGAATTTTTCTCTCTCTTGATCTAAAAATATGATCATTACATTTGAAAAAGGAATAGTGGAGGTTTCACATTTATGTAGCAGTCTGGTGAATCACGTTCTAAATTTGAAATTCAGTCCAGAAATTTTAAATACTTACTCCCGCATCCCGCACAAGTGCGGGAAGTACAATGCGAAGGTGGCTCAAGTACGCTCATTAAAATCGATAGAGAACAAACCATCTTCGACAATGTAATAGCTACTGTACTATTAAATCATACTTCAGTATGACCTGATTTGCATTGAGTAATAAATTTGAGAAATCAGCGTCATTATGTTATCTGAACTGAAACACACATAGTTTCAAATTGCTACAAAATGCGTTGTTGCAATCTATTAACGAATTTCCATTAGCCACGTGATCCGATCCGATTGCATAACCCGACCGATCGGACGACGTAAATGTCTTTCTTTTTGATTTGAAATAACATAATAGGTCATTATATTTTCAGCGTTTTACATGTATCATGTATTATGATTACTGTTTCAACTAATTCATAATTTTAATTTTGTCAATGATTTTTATATTTCGGTAATTCAATTCAATTTTTATTTCGAGAAACAAAGACTCATAATGGTTAGTAACAATGGAACTTAAAATCTAGGTTAGTACATAAAATTATTAAATTAAATATTCATTATTAAACATTATTAAATTAATTAAATTAATATCATTATTATAAACTTTGTAATTAATTAAATTAATATATTAAATATTATTAATACATTTCCTAATAACAATTCTCGACACACCAAGATGACGAAGTGGAGGCTATGTATGAGGAGATCTCTAAAGCCATGCATAGCTACAAAACCCACTACTATTAATAATTATACAAACATGTCAATTTCATTTTATTGCCCCAATTATAAATTTGACTTGACACCCTAGAATGGGACAATCATACTTGTCAGATATTGTCTTCAGTATGCTGTTACTGCTGCCACGCACTCTAGTTAGCAGCGAGGAGATGCGGTTGCGCCTAATCGCGTAAAAATCATCAGTACGTGCGTCAGCAAACATCGCTGACGCGCTACAGAAACGTGGCAGCCGCAACAGCATCCTGAAGACATTATTATATTGAACACGCAGGGCGCTGTATGCCCTTTGTGTGTAATTAACCCACAGGCTGCTCGTGTAAAAAGATTGGCATTGCCTTAAACAATGTTATTTTGACTTCAGTCGAACAACGAGCAAACCTGCGAGCCAACATGTTACCCCGGACAGCCAGCGCCCTGCGCTCACGTTCAATATCAGCATTATCTTTTAAGTCTTCGGTGATAATGTGTCCTAAGTATTTAAACTGTTTTACCCTATTGAGTGGAGATCAGTTTAGTACAATAGGAGGGACTTTACAGACATTCACACTTTGGCCGAAAATCATAAGCTCACTTTTTTTTGTATTATATTTAAGACCATGACTCGTAGCATATTGTTCACACACACGGTGCAGACTGCGCAGAGCGCCCATCGTCGGACTCAGCAGCACCATGTCATCGGCATAGCTTACATTGTTAACCGCGACTCCATCTATGTAACAACCCGCATGCATGCTGCTGAGTTCGGCAATCAAGCTATCCATATATATATTAAAGAGTGTGGGTGAGGAGATCCCCCCTTGCCTCACCCCACACTCAAGCCCATATTCATCGGACAAGCCATCAGCCCACCTAACAACGTTAACTTGATTGTCATACCAAAATTCAAAAATTGCTATGAGTTCTGGAGGTACATTTCGCTCCCTAAGCTTATCCCATAGGACCCTATAAGAAACCAGGTCAAATGCTCGGGATAAATCTAAAATACAAGCATAAACTGGTGTCTTACGTTCCAAATAATACCTTATTGTATGTTTAACACTGAGTATGGCGCTCTCAGTGGAGAGGCCGGCTTGGAAGCCAAATTGAGCGCACTGCAGGTTAAGGTTGCTCCTAAGATGCGAGTTGAGCAGATGGTCTAGTACTTTGGCTAGAACTGTCGCTAGCGAAATAGGGCGATAGTTGTTTTTATCGCTAATGTCACCAGTCTTGTTCTTTATAATCGGCACCACTATAGTTCTCATGAGGTCCCTGGGAAGATATCCATGTCCTAAACACAAGGAATAAAACATCGCAAGCACCCGGGGCAAGTGACTGCCGGCATGCCGCAGGTGTTCAACGCTCAGGCAGTCATGCCCAGGTGATTTGCCTCGAGTCATGTTTCTTATTACACTATTCACATCTTTAGATTTGATTTGTACTTGTCTCTGAGTATTTTCTAAACAACGATTTTGTTTTGTAATTGGAGACAAAGGTGAACTTATTTCAAAGTGTGTTTTAAATATATTAGCAATTTTTTGCGGATCTCTTTCTGAATCAATACACTCAGCTCTACTTTGCTTTACATTTAGTTTATCAGTGCACTGCCAGAATTTTTTGAAATTTTTGTCGGAGCGATGTGTAGCCAAAGCGTCCATTTTGAGTTGATCAGCATGGTCCTGACACCATTTAAGTCTGGATTTGAAGATTTTCCTACTAAGGCACATTTCATTATAAATATCTCCATACAACGGTTTACCATGCCAAATCCAATTTCTAAAGTTAGTTTTGGCTATTTCATGTGCCTCCTTGACATTTTTATTCCAGCCGGCTACTACTTTTTTATTAAATTTATTATGATATTTACCATTACTATCTACCGCTGAATTTTGCAAAATTTTCACAATATCACAATACATAGTATCTAACAATTTACGGTGGTCTAAATTATTACAAAAGTTATCTGCACACATATTAAGTTCAGGTGGAAAATCTATATATTTAAGTTTACCATGACAGTATTCTTTGTATTGTTTTGTTTGTTCAGGTGTCCTTTCACCCCATACCACTTTATTAGGTGTAATTGTATTTATTAATTTATTATTATTAATAATTAGATTAGATTTAAAATTACATTCTATCTCCAAGGGAAGGTGATCTGACCAAAACACGTCATAATAAACTTTAACATTAGTTATCATTTTACTACTTGATTCGGTAACAACACAATGGTCGAGCCAACGGCAGCATCCGTGAGAGTCACTTATATATGTATAGGTACCTGAGTCCAGTCCAAGGTGTTCAATGTCCGCACAACTCCACTGCTGCTCCACACAAAAGTCTCTTAACTCATTACCGAACAATTCACCCGGGTGAGCATTAAAATCACCAAGTATAAAAACGGATTCAACGCCACTACTATCTATAATTGTATTTATTTCGCAGTAGTATCTTCTTTTCTGCCGCTCTGAAATTTAGTTCCTTGTCTCCAGTTGCAATGTAGAATACGGTTAAAAGTAGACACCTAGCATGACTACCGAAACGCAATATGATATAGTGATTTATGACGATTAACTCTCAAAAGACAATGGATTTTGATAGTTAAGTGCCGCTAAAACGCTATATCTCTCGATATTTATTATATCTCTTGATATTTATTATATCGTGTTCGGTGATCATGCTAGGGAGCCTGCTTAGACAAGCATTAAAATAAAACTGAAAGATGGTTAAAACGTAAATCATGATTATCTTTTAATATGATCTCACTGATCGAGCTCTACATAATATTATTTTGAAAGATTAATCCAATCAATAGAAAACATAACATGCGATCGGTCGGACTGCTATCGGACGACGCGATCATAGGCAATGATATTGCTTCAAAACCGAATATTAAATGTTATGATGGGATTTCGCAATTTCATTCCCATTAATTGCAATACTGAAAGCGATTTGACTTGTATTATGCAAATCTTTTAGCTTTCTGAGTCCATTGTTTTGATAAGCTATCTAATGAAATATGTTAATTTGAAACAATATTCAGTTTAACCTTTAATGTTCATGACCATGTTGTTACGATAGAACAGCCTATAAACGGTTTTGCAACAACACTGCAAATTTTCAAAAAAAAAATAGATTTTTAGTTTTTGTTGCAAGATTTCCCAAAAGTGTATAGTATTCAGGGTTCATGTATTGTTTGTATGTATGTGAATTTATTTAGGTTGTGCATTTACAGTCAATTAAATTCGTGAGATTCCGCGTAATTATAATTATTTGAATTAAGATTTAAAGTTTTAAAATAAATCTATACATTGAAGAATATCGTTATCAAAATATTAATTTCAAAGAAGTTAAAAGTAAAAAAAGTCAATGATCAAAATGTTCTTATTCAAATAAACTCAATCATTAAGCGCTTTTGAATCGTCTATATTTTTCTACCACCCGTTCTAAACTTTTTTAACTGATAAAAAGAACGGGCGCAAGAAACTTATCAGCTTTAACATAAATAAGTAACAATGTTTACAATTTCAATATATCGTTACCAAATACAGTACAACATGATTATTGGCAACAAAGTACTTATACTATTTATAGTTAAATTTTTGTACTACCTACTAGAAAAAGCGTTCATTTCAAATTTTACGAGCATCTGTTGGGAAAACCTCCGTTCACTTTGAACTGTTTAAATATTTAAAAGGGTCAGTGGAAAATAACTAGCATCTCACACTTGTGGTTCGCATCGATCACGCCAATCGCTCCGCGTCAATCAATTTGGGGAAACTTTCATTTGACTTGGTACTGACCGCCGAAATAACCAATGAAGTCAATTTATTCCCATGCCGTCGGCCAACGTGGCTCAATAATTTAGTTGGTAATACGTTTGGGAGTGAAGCTTGTATCTATTATTCAGTTAGAAGTCCGAACTAGCGAGAATGCCCTAATGCATTCGAGAATGAACTCTAATTTCGGTGGAGTCATGGCCGGGTTTGATTGATCGGTCACATAAAACTTGCACGTCGATTGGATTTTTCATTTTCTTTCCGCATCGGGATTTGGATCACGATGGTGGTTGTGGCTTTTATCTGAAATACTTTTTTTGTTTGCTTTCAGTTCATCCCTTTTTACTTTATTTTTGGTAGCTTAGTATTCTTTCAGTACCTAAAACAATTCAACTAAATGAAGACAAGAAAATTACAAATTAACACATTTTGTTAAGAACTAGCCAGTAAAAGCGCCTTTAATGATTTTGAGGACCTATTTCTTGAGTTTTGGAATAATTATTTTTCTTTGATTTTGTTTTTTATTGGATTTTTGTAATTAAAGTAGGTTACTAGGTAAATAGAAAAATACTAAGTTCGACTCGCATCGACGGGTATCGAACCCGAAAATTGATCTGGTGCGAGTCGAATTTTTCTAGTATATTATTAAGTATTGTATAAAAATAGCATGGTGATTGCAAAAATCTCCAGTAAAAAAAATATATACACCCATTTGCACTAAACTTAAGAATCGCCTAAGTCTTTTCTTATCTACAACTCGACCAAGTTAACTTAGCGAATGACAGCTACATGACGGCTAAGTTTATGACACCGTTTTAATTTGGTCATGTTGTAGTTAGGAAAAGACTTAGGCGATTCTTAAGTTTAGTGCAATCGGCCATAAGTCTTTAAATTCATATCAAGAGGTAACAATCCCCTTGTCTATATATATTTTGAAAAAGCTATATGATCTTTAAACTAGTGACCCCAATTTGTCGGAATTTCGTCCATAATGTTGGGTAACAACAAGTAATTTTATCCGAAACTCTCCGAAACAAAGATCGTTGGGCAATGAGCTTTAAAAATGCGTTTGAAGCGGGATTCTTTAGTGGGGGCGGTATTAACCCTCTTTGGGTTCAAATTTCACAAAAGACAGCGAGGTATTAACAATAACGAGGCTCGGTTTGACGGTCACGGTATAAACGAAAAGCTTTTGCGCAACATTATATTTAGGGACTGGTTAACGTTAAGTATTATGTTTTCTGATGTGGACAGGGTTTATGTATTTATGTTAAAATAATGTTACATTTATTAATAAAGTATTGCATAAAACAATATTATGTTAGGCGCCCTTTTAAAGCGATCCTTTTATACAACGTGTTATAAAATAACCCCCAATGCCGAATATGGTAAATAGGGACCAACAAACTGAAAAAAAATACTATGGAACCAACACTGAAACCTCGAAAATAAAATCAATTGTTTCGTACAAAAATTAGAAATGAAATTCATATCAAAATGTATGAAACAGCTGATTTTATTCGCGATTTCAGAGTTGGTCTCATAGTAAAAATTGTTCAGTTGGATAGTCCCTATCTACCATATTCAGCATTAGAGGTTATTTTGTAACACGACGCATATTCCAAAATGATTACCATAAAACAATAACCATAACGTGATTATGTATAAATGGTTTTATCCATTTTTATCGACTTTAGCATCCTAAAAAGTTCATAATAAAATTAGTAGATTTGTAAAATTACTAAAACGAATAAAAAGTTATGTGACAAAACGTGAGTGGTGTATTGTATCTAGCTATCAAAAACACGTATAAGGTTTCATAATAAAGTTAGTCAATTTAGTCTTCTACGTAGAGTAGAAGCATTTTTTTGAAAATCTTTATTTCCATTGATGTTTTTTGTATAAATATTAGTTTAGACATAAATTCACATCTTTGAACTATTATAATACTTACCATTTGTTGTAATTTATTTGACTTCCACTTGTACCATACAGGCGATGTGGGATTTCAGCTGTTCTCGAATGGTTCGGGTCATTTTAATGAATGTAAGTATCGTACTTAACAACACTGTATTACAATAACTGTAAAAGGGAAGGATAAATTTCTAAAAGTGATGCTTTAATATTTATAAAATCATTATTTAGTATTGTATAAAAATAGCATTGTAAATTATAAAATCTTAAAATGTATTGCTGTAGTCTCGCTAAAACTCGAGAATGGCTGATCAGATTTGACTAATTTTAGTCTTGAAAATATTCGTGAAAATTCAGAGAAGGTTTGATCGATGAGAAAATATGGAAAAATTTAGACTTATTATATTACTAAATTATTGCACTATAATGAAACTTCGGTACTGTAACGTGGCCTTGAACGTGGCCGTGTGAACCTCTTTCTCCAGAGTAAAAACTTATTTCGCAATTTCAAATTATGTCAATTTTTTATTTTTGTTCCGAAAAATAATACTTTAAAATTATATACTTAATAATAAGCATTATATTATTTGTTATATGATCTTTACTCAGAAGAAATAAAACAAATCTTCCTTATAAAAACGATTTTCTATATACAATATAGTAGTTTATGAAACTGGCGCATAATGAGTGGTAATAAAACATGAGTGTGTTTTTAATAGTATCACACGAGTGTTTTAATACGTTATTTGCAGTTTCATACACTACTTTATCTACTCTCATACAATTTTTGATTAAACCGATTGAACCTACAAAACTTCTACGAAATGAAATATCAATGATAAAAATAGTAAGTTTGTAGTTTATCGGTATAGGTCGGCACTACTTACCTAGGTTAAGTAAGACGTTTTCCGTCGCTGCATCTAAAATATCGGGTGGAGTCAAATGTTCATTCACTACTATGACATTTTTAAGCAAAAGTAAAATTTAAAATCTTAAAACGGCGCGTAATCAATTAGAAAAATAAATAATGAGATGAGTGTATTCCAGAAGACTAATCGCTACGATAAGTCATCGATCACCATAGATAGACTACATTTTAATCATGGAAAGTATGTGGAAATGTCGTTGTTTCTTTTTAATACCACGGCACTGCCTTCTTTTTGGACTTGCCCTGTATCGTAATGAAAAAAAAAGTTATTTTATAACATTGCTTAGTATAGCAAAGGTATGCTATAAAATAACTTTAAAATTTTTTTTCGGTATTGCGTGTATAAATTATATCAATATAAATTCGATTTGAAATTCATAATTCGAATTTTACGATATCAGAGTAGATAAAACAGTTTATGTATCATACATAACATTCACATAACATAGTGTAAGGAAGTAGATTGTCGTGGGCGATTATCTAACCAAGTCCAACGTCCTGCGGGAAATTTGCAACTCGACTATGCAGACGATCATCTGGCTAGCAAAAAACAGAACTACCCGGATTGCCTACGTAATCAAGACTTGATATAGTTCATCTCCTGTCGCAACACAGACGCAGCTTAGTCATTATCAGGATACTCTCAGTCACCGTCGCACGGTTATCGGTTTTTTATAGAAAACACTTTGGAGAGTGTGTGACGGAACTGCACGACTCTTCCGACCCCTTCCCACCATCGGGGTACCAGACGCAAGTTAACATATCACCCTTTCATAGTAGATACTCCAAGGGTCCGTACCGAGCGCTTCGCCAATACATTTCTTATGCGAACTGCTAAAAATGGAATGCGTGCTCCTGTGTTCCCCAATAGTTACAACCTTGGTCTCTTTAATGCAAGAATAAATAGACATTTCTTGAGTAAGCATGCTACACCTTAGACCACATCCTGTTTACCAAGCAAGATGGTGGTCAAATCCCAGGCCAGTTAGTTACCAATAATATTAAATAATACGAAGGAAACTCTTATTCATATTGATTCAACCCACGTGCGGTAGCATCGGCGATCTTTCTTGCTCTAGCAAGTGATGTTGCTGAGCGACAGAAAAGGATAGAGCATGAAAAACTGTGTTTCCGAACTCACATATGTGGGTCAACCCTAAATGCTAGAAATAATATCCCTTTGTTACCAAAACAAGTACTGAGACACTTGACATTTTATCAGACACGCGGGCGACAACGCCTCATTAACTTCGACCACTTCCAGTGTGATTTAGCTGCGATACTTTCAGAATATTATGTCAAAAGTATGAAGGATATATTATGTTATTATGGTTACTAATAAAAGGAGTATTATCCTTTCTGCTACTTTTAATCGGTTAGCCAGTCTCTGTAATACCAAACGACATTTTTGCACCGTTTGTAGTGTTTGTTTTATATTTGACCGAGCTTGGCCAAAAATGTTTTCGTATGTCTGTATGGTCTATATTGTGGTCTGGTTGTCTGGCTGTCCGTCTGTTCTCCTCTACAGGCCACATTCTCAACCGATTCTCGTGAAATTTTATGAGCAGGTTCTAAGATTATACAATGTGTTTTGTTGATCCTTTTTTCCGAAATTTTTAAAATGATGGAGACTTGGAAAATCATATTTCAGCCATTTCGAAAAATTTCCAAAAATGTCACAAACGCTAGATCTACAGCTCTACAGAGTCACTATTTTATAAATAAACCTATTTAATACTTACTCAGTACCATTTGGCAAATAAGCCTAAAACTTAAATAACTGACCGAGCTAGCGTGAAGCGCGAGCGAAGCGTCTCCATTTCAGTTTAGACTAAAAATATTTTGGTAGGTATCTGTCTGGCTGTCCGTCTGTTCTACTTTACAGAGGCTTGAGTGTAAGTTTTTAAATAATCAAACGTTACTATCGTGTTTAAATCTTGTCAATCATAAGGTCAATCATTTTAACTCGAACGCGGTAGAAACGGTTGCACATTTTAAAATTTACTTTCAGGCCCCTAGTCGCATTTCTCAACTCAACAAGGTTAGATAAAAAGATTTCTTTGTAAAGCAGGTTTTTCGAAATTATTCGAAAATAAAACACATTTCAACCATTTCGAAAAATATGTCACAAGCGCGAGGTTAAAACCATTACTTATTACTAGCGAATAGCGACACGTGGATTTCGTTTAAAAATGTAGACGAGTGCATGTTGCAGTACTACAGTAACACTAAAGACATTAAAAAGTGGCTGCCCCATTATTTTCGAAATACTTATTGCCAGACAGTAAATGACTTTTGGATTAATAGGTTTATTATTTCATATTTGAATATTGGTGTCGATTCGGCTAGCACCAATTAGGCTAAACTGGCCTAAATTTAGGTTTATTACTGTGAAACTGCGTTTTGCTATTCGGTAAAGAACTAAACTGACAGGACAGGAATAGACTAAATTTTAGTCTGACAGGATCAAAGTTGGTTTAGTCGTTAGTTTAGATTGACGTGTCCAACGGGATAGCGTTTGACTAAAACTTGATTAAAATTAGAGAATTTTTAAGTTAGTTTAGTTTAGTCGTGTGCACAACCAAATTGCTACCATTACCTACCACAATGACTGTGATTTACCTACAAAGCTTGCGACAGCTGACTGGTGACTTAATTATCTGATGCTTATTTTTAAGGTTTAAGTTAGCGAACGAAATAGTATAGTAGCAATTTAAATGAGGACTTAGCTGTTATAAATTATCTGTTAAGTTCTTCGAGAAAGAAGGACGTAAAATAAAACAAATGTCCATTACACAACGATCCGTTTTATTAATATTAAGAAATCTCACAATAAAAGTCTTGACTTGGATCTTATCCATAAACGGCAATATGCACAGCAAATTTTAATAATCATTTTCTTACATAAATAAAAACTTAGTATTACTTATACGTATTAAATTACTGTCATACTTTCTTACAATATATACAACTGCCCTTATTCACTTTATGGCATTTTTAGTAAACAGATTAATTTTTACTATCAAAATGTATAAAATTAATTAATTGTTTAATTTTACCAAGCGTTTAGGCCAAGCTGATTATTGGCTTAAAGTTGTACGTACTGCTCTTTAATAATAAATAGGTTGTGTCACAGATTACATAATGATGAAGATCATAATTTTCACAGTTTGACAATTAATTTTAATACATTCACCATTCATAGTATTATGTAATCTCTGATAGTATGTACCATGGGCAACAGCGTTGCTTAACCACTGCTAAGGTTAAAATCGCTTGCACGGCGCGCTGTCACAACATACGTTTAGTTCGTGCAAGGGCGATAAGCGCGCACACGAATTTTGTTGCAAACTGGTTAAGCGACGCTGTTGCCCATAGTACCTATATCGGCTTGGTCTAAAGATTCTTTTAAACACATCTCTTCGAATAAGGGCCAAAATTATGTTACAATATTGTCCAAAATTCGTAATTCGAAATTATTGAAATAAAAATTAACAGAATTTAATACCCTGTTTGGAAACACTTTTTTATATCAAATCAACAAACTATAAATAAAAAATTTGTACATTTGTGTACGTATATTTGAGACTAAATTAATTAAAATTATTTCTTTAGCATCACAAAACACTTTTTTTTCATTCTAAGCAAATTGATTTATTTATCGTTTAATTGATACTAAAAAAACAATAGTCGACATTAAACAAAAAGTTTTAAACAACCTCTAATGAAAACATGTATGCACTTATTAAAACCATACGCTCTTGAAAGTACATTAATGAATCTTATCTAAATGATTTGTATAATTGTAAATGATGTGCTATAATTTTTGGCTAAGGCTAAATAAAATATTATTATTATAAATAATAAATCCCTTTCACTTTAATGATGTTTGTTATTCAAACCTTTTGGCTGTACATAATTAAATAAATTAGACTTAATTATGAAGTAAACATAAAAAATAATATCTAAAATTCCAATAAACACATTTTATAAGCCGATAAATTTTCTGATAGCTCATATCTCATCATTCTTTAATGAAAGTTTACCACTCCTTTTTTTAAATGCCACCTTTCTAATGAAGTTGGTTAAAAAGAAAACTGTGATGAAAGGAGTAAAATTAATGTCCATTTTTTTTTTTTTTTCGTTGCACGAGTATTAAGCCGTTTTCACCATAGGACTGATATTAAAGGTGTATTACCGTAAAAAAAATTGTGAAAGATATCTTCCCTCTTTTAATTTATAGAAATTAACAATTCAAAAAAGGTTTTAGACTCTTATATCTAATGAGTAATATCGTCATTGAGGGTGGTTTAAACTACTTTAATGTGTTGGTTGTGAAATAAATTAAAAGAAGTCATTAATAAAATAAATACGTAATAAATGTTATCAACATTAATATTATTAAAAATAACGGTGTTATTACAAAGGATTATTAAATACCTGTTTAACTTGGACACTGTTTAAATGTGATGGTGTCTCTTTCAAATAATATTGTCAAAAAATGAGAGCATCACAATCAAACAGTGTCTAAGTTAAACAGGTGTTCAAAAATCTTTTGTAATAACACCGTACATATTTAACTTTAATTACCACAATTTTTATACACATCTTTTAAAAACGACATTATTTACAAACTTTATCTAACACATGTTTTATATTAAGAAAAATATTTTTATATGAAATTCATATTATGTCTGTACAATTCGATAGCTACAGCTTAAATTCATAGATTTTGGTAATATTAAATTTAACACGCGACCGTAAATATTACATACGTTGAAGCTAATTTAATTGCATTACAACATTAGAAAACGTGGACTTAAAGCAGTTCCTTGGGCAAGTCTGTTTATAAATATTTCACTATTCACTTTGGGATTGACTAGCACATTTATTTTGAAGCCCAAGTCCGAAATCGCAAACATTGACCTGTAACAAAAATCTATGTCAAAAATTTGTCACAATTATAATACACCCTCAAACAGCCAGATGAATCCAACATTGCGATAGAAAGAAAGAATAAAGCCAAAAAATCCACAAATTTTTAACCGCCTCTGTAGTCTAGTTGTTAACCCACCCGTGTAAGACGCTGGGGTCCCGGGTTCGATTCCCAGGGGGGCACAATTTGTACTCGGTTTGGTTGGTGGTAGAGCTTATTTCAAGTCCGCCTGGCTAGTTACCACCTCTTACCTAAGTCTGACGCCATAACAACGTTTTGTTCCGGCAGTTAGAGGTAAGACAACCAGTTCCTCAGTTAAGAGGGTTCCAGGTGTAGTGCGCTTCCACCTTCGGCATTATCGTCACTTAACATCAGGTGAGGTGAAGGCCGTTGTGCATAAAAAATATCCTCAACGCATTCATTGTGTTGATGTTAACACGTACTACTGTTGGGCAAGAATTTTGGTTCGGTGGACTTACAAGTCTGTCGTATGATCAATGTCTATTTGTAAAAATATAACTGGAAAACTAATTAATACAGAAATCGTCATCATCATCCTCCTACCCTTATCCCAATTTATTTGGGGTCGGTGCATTGCGTCCTTTTCTTCCATTCCTTCCTATCACTCGTCATCTCCTCATCCACTCCCTTCACATTCATATCATTCCGCACACAATCCATCCATCTTTTCTGCGGTCTTCCTCTTACTTTCCAGCCCTCAACATCCATATCCATTACTCTTCTAGTAACATGCCTTTCATCCCTTCTCATAACATGCCCAAACCAAGCCAGACGATTCCGTTTCAGCTTCTCTGTTACTGGTGCTACTTTCAGACTTCCTCTGACATACTCATTCCTTATTTTATCCATTCGCGTCACACCATACATCCACCTCAACATTTTCATCTCTGCTACATGTAATTTCCTTTCATCCATCTTCTTCATAGCCCAACATTCTGACCCATACATGACTACTGGCCTTATTACGGACATATAAATTTTGCCCTTTATCTTGAGTGGCATCCGCGGGTCCCATGTAACTCCCGTAACCTGTCGCCATTTCGTCCACCCATACAGAAATCGTCATAAAACAAAAAAAACTATTTCAAGAGTAGATCAAACAAAGTTGTATCCTTACCATTGATTCCAGTTTACGATATAACAACAAAAGCTAGCGCAGGCAGCAACAACATGGTGATGGCTTTGTAAAAACTTGCACCTAAAACAAAAATAAAGTTATTAGCTTTACAAATGATTACCTACTAAATGGATCTGAGGCACAGGCCTTCCTTAAAGGTGGTTAAGGAGGATGGGCCAAAACCCACCTTGCAGGCATTGCCAACACCTATGTTTTGACGACTGCAAATGCAGCCGGGACCTGGCTTAACATGCCTTTCAAAGTACGAACGAACTCGAGATGATGCATTACGGTTACCCATCCCATGACCGACCCATGCGAAAGTTGCTTCACCACCGCAATTGTAGAGCCAGGTGATCTAGAATACAGCGAGTCAGGAACACGATGAATCCCAAAAAAATCTCATTTTGGTATTGGTAAAATAACATTAACTTTTAGAAGCAAGTCACTAAACGATATCAATGTTTTTGTAGAGCGTAGCCGTATTGTTATTCAGTTCTTTGAATCTTTGTTTTGTTTTGTTTTATGCCATACTAGCAGCCGCCTGCGACTTCGTCTGCGTGGACAGTTTTTTTTGCTATCCCTCGGGAACTGTACGTTTTTTCTGGATGAAAGGTATCCTATGTCCTTTTCTGTACCCCTGACAACGTCTATGCAAAATTTCATGATGATCGGTTTAGTAGTTAGGACGTAAAGACGTAACAAACAAACGGACTTTTGCATTTATAATATTAAGTAAGGATTTACACAAACTTAGCTACTAATGCTAAGTACTTGTCACTAATACTAATACCTTCCATGTAATAATACTGCCTTAGCACTTGTTCAGTATGGTATTAGTGACAAGTAACAAGTGCTAAGCATTAGTAGGTAAGCTCATGTAATTATGGCATTATAATTGTGTGTAGGCTATAACGTCTAAACACGAGCGTGAAATATGATATCAGCTATGCCTATATTGCCTATGTTTTAGTTTCGTCGCTAATTGGCAAATGTGATCCTTGTTGTTCAGAGAATAGTTTGGATCAAGTTTATTTGTTTTGTAATCGTGTTTTGTCTAAGTTCCTTTGTTCTCAACTTTTCATAATTATTATCAGTTACTTTCGTATTTTCATTGCTACCTATCTGAATTGTTTATATTTTGATCTATATCTCTCTATCAATTTATATAATTGACGCATTAACCTCGTATGCATTAGAACTATAAAACATTCTTACTATTTACTGAAATTATTGCTCGTTAATAATTGATGTATTAATAAATATCGCATGCATCAAAACTAAAATACATGTTTACTATTAGCTAAATTTATTGCTCGTATTATCAAATATCTCTATCAATATCTATAACTGACGCACTAATATCACAGGCATCAGAACTATAAGACGTGCTTACTATTTACTTAAATTATTGTTATTATTAAATAACTCTATTAATATTAATAATTGATGCATTAATATCGCATCCATCAAAACTATGAGAGATTATGCTTACTATTTACTTTAATTATTGCTCGTATTATTAAATATAGATAGATATCAATATCTATAATTGACGAACTCAGGCACGTATCCAGACTTTTAATTCGGGGGGGGGGGGGGGGGGGGACAACTGCATCCCGCAAACCGGAGAGTGCCTCGCCCACTAAATTTGAATTTAGTCCTGTACTGTGTGTTCTGGATTTCAGGGGGGGGATAAATCCCAACTATCCCCCCCCTTGGATACGTGCCTGGACGAACTAATAAGTATAGTATAATAAGTATATATTTCATCTGCTATACTATCAAACGACAGAATCAATGTTTCGGTAGCCTTTACCAAAAAAGGTCGACAACAAAGTATTGTTACAAATGGAATCGTCTCCATAGGGCTCTTAGGGCTGCGATTAAGGTAAGTATTGCAATAGTCAAGCGGAGATAAGATGTCCTCATTAATTTCATCCAATTTTCCGGGATTTGCTCTAGTTGGATTAGGTAGGATAGCTCTTTGCGAACGCATTATCCCTCTATCGTTATCCAGATTGACATGTTCTTTTATTATAACGTAGCATGATTATGATTATTATAAGATGGTTTCCATTTTATGGTATCGTTTCATATTAGCAGGGTATTAAAAGGGGAATTGAGTGAAATTAATGGAATATTCTGAATACCGGTTTTGTTGCTGAATTGATTTGATACATTTTGGATGAGGAAATAATTAAAAAAAATACCTTTCGACCGTCCAACCGCAGCAGCTAATTGCATGTCAGCCGCCGTTGGCATTTCAGGAGTGGTGCTGATCGGTCCTATGGAAGAAAATTAAACATTGTAATTATTTCCAACAAATTAGTCTCCATTATTAAGAAATCAGAGTGTAATAGGTAGGTATGTTAGGCGCAAAATGGTTTTTGTATGTTACTAGGTAATTCAAACAACAGTGAGACGTTTTATACCCCTAGCACGAACGTCTATCGAGAAAAAAAACAGTACTTCAATATAAAAATTGGGCATCGGAAAACAGAAACAATATTTATATTACTTAACAAAGACAATAGGGAATATGCATAAGTCACCGATTTTGATAAATTTGAGCTTAGTCGCTTCGGACACGTATAAAAACGTGATGGAACAGAAAAATCAAAAATAGTAATATATTATTTAAGTTTTATCGCACGATGAAATCAGGGAAAAATAACGATTTGTTTTTCACTTTCGGGTATAATGAACTTAACAGTCAGATAGAATATCGAATAATATTTTTTTTGTACGACACATATTTACTTAAACGAAAAATTTTGGGAGGTAATTGAAAATAATTGAAAATTCTTGGCTAACTCCATAGTAAACGCGCGCCTGAAACGTGACAATGTGACGTCATATATCATGTCTGTTTGTATAGAGCGTTTTCGGCGGTTGCTGCTGCGTGCTAACTTCAAGTAACTATATCACGAGAAAAAACGCAAGAAAAAAAGTTTTAATATTACAGTTGATTTTCTCACGCATTATACTTTTGAGTTTGAAAAAAAAATGCATACTCCCTATTGACAAAGAAAAATGTCAACGTCATTTCTAAGTAAAGCAAAGACACGATGCCCATTCTTTATCTTGAGGTACTATAAAAATATTCGATAGAGTAATTGTCTATGAGTAATTTCATTTTGCTTTTCGATGTTAGATGACACTGTACAAATTTCCCGTACAAAATTACTCGAATTTGTTTTCTCGATACATGTTCGTGCTACGGTTCTGATCACAAAGTGCTTTTTGATAAATAATAGTAATGATATGGACCGTCGGCCAAGGGGTTCATTTTCAACCTATCGCATATTGGGACCGGACCGGACGCAAAAAATATTATAGTTCAGGTAATGATGCCACCCACGACCCTGTTCACCATTTATATATGCGATCGATATTTTTTTAGCGATGGGTGACCATGTGCAGGGTGGCATATCTCCTATTTGATAACACCAAGCTAATGGCTATCTTGCAAATTTGGTCTGATCCCAATATACGATAGATTGAAAATGACCCTGGTTGGCCGACGGTCCAATACTCTTTTATCAAATTAGTTTTATTGAAGTTAATTAGTTTTATTGAAGCATTGTTTAGTACTATTATAAATTCTGTGGCATTGTTTTGGTTTGGATGGTGCCAAAAACATATTGAATAATGAATTTTCAAATCTTAACAGTTCGATCAAACGAATCGATTTGTGAAAATAATAACTAAGTTCAAAATGTAAACGTTTTTAAGAGCGCGCCTGGTCATTAATCAAATTCTTTGATGGAAGCCTTTTATTTTTCCAAGAGAAAACTATTTTCAATCAATGTTATTCGTATATTTTTTGATTTCCAATCGTCTGGGTAGAATTTGCTTACTTCTTGGAAACTACTTACAGTTTTGTTGACTTTTCATTAAGTATCATGAGACCTAAGAAAATGTTTGTCTTGCTTCCCTCACCGATATTCTATTACGCAAAGATTTTTTCTACCCACAATGAACTTAACGAACCATAAAATTATTCACGACGACTGGTGCAGGAAATGTTTCATCTCTCGTTTCTACAATTTAGATAGCTGCGTACACAAAGTTTCCCTGATAAAAAGCTTAAATGGCCCTCTCCCAAATTATTCGCCGAATTGTTATTTTCACGGCGGCGCCGCGTTAAAAATATTCTCTTTATTCTTTCCTCCTGGCATTAATGACGTTCGTCGACTTATAAAACAGTTAAATTGCTTGCTTTAAATAAATAAACAGCTTCTGTTTGCGTCGCGTTTTATCCTGTCCGCAAGCTCTATGATTTCTTTGTCTGCTTAAGAAAAACTTGGGGTCCTATTCACGACTCGGTGAACGTTAATTTTAAGAAAGGATAAGGTTGGCTTATACCGACTCTCTTTTCGTGAAAGCAGAAATAATAAACAAGTCTGTTTAATGTTTACTTGACGGGTGACGAAGTTTTGTATTCACAAAATTTAGAAGTCAAGAATACGCGTAGATTTTAAACAGATTTTCATAAATTACAAAGTTTTTGTGAATATGTTTAACTTTACACAAGTGTGTAAAGTTAATGTGAAGTGTGTAAATTATGTAACCCAGACAAGTTTAATGAATAGTTACAGTTCATCATAGGTATTTCGTAATGAAAAAACAAACAAAAAATATGTAGCAGGTACCTACGCTTTAAATAAAATAAATACCTAATACAAATCTTTTTATGAAATATACAAATTTCCAGCATAATTTTAGATAAAATAGCTGTTTTTGAGAGTACGATACATGCTTTGCGTATTGTGAAATTAATCCATTATTTAGAGTATTGATGTATTACCTGGGTAATAAATAGCTTCTTTTCTGACCACGTAGTTCGCCTGTGGTATCCTCAGGGTACAGATGAATTCAGCTGGCGAAGGTAGGTCCGCATCTCGGAGGGTGATCATCGCCACGGCAGAATACCTGCCTTTTACTAACTTGTGGCTGTGTGAGACGCCCTCTAATCGCCTGTTGAACATAAATAGTATTTGTAACTTAGCATTAGCATAAAGTAATGATTACTAAGTGTGGTAACTCGGGCGTATTGACAGATCAACGATTAGGTTTTGGAGAGTCCCACTAACAGAGTTTTTCTTACTGTACTATTAGTACCTATAGATAGTTCTTCTATCTCAAGAAGACCGTTTTGTTAGGCGTGCACATGCACATTGTTTTAGTGTTCGTCTGCAGCATAGAAATAGAATGTCAAAGAACAACAATGTCAATAAACAGGTGATCCGAAAACGAATGCATACATTTTATATGAGATACGTAAAATATGACTTAGATTCATAAAATATGACTATATATGGCAAAGGAAATTAATAAACTATGTTCCATACTGTTTTCTTCGTCAATAAACGAATAAATGTAGAGAAATTTGGTTTTAGAGAAATGTGTGGCAATATCTTATTTACTTGTGAAAAGTGTGAATACTTGGATTATTTATTTTTGTCACATCACAATTATTTAGAGCACAAGACACCATGGCTCCACGATACCTTTATTTTAAATTCTAATTAAGATTAACAAATATTTTAAACAAACTGTGATTGCTCATTTGCTAGGCGGGACGCTAGGGGCTCTTACTGTAAAAAATGTTGCCACATGTCACTTGATCCTTTGTCTCTTTTTTACATAGACCGTGTCCGTATGATGTTAACTTCTCTTTTCCACGCATTGTTGATATTCTTGAGCGCAGCAAAAATTTTTCTATGTCTATGGTCTGCACGCTCTCGTATTACACATACACCTACAATGTGCATGTGCACGCCTAACAACACGGTCTTCGTGAGATAGAACAACTAATACTAGTCGTCATTTATCTGTATTCATCACCGAAAAACAGAGTTGTTTCCTCACTATATTTACACATGACATTAGAATGCTAAACTTAAAGTGCGAGTGATCTTTCCTGCTTTCATATCAGGCGTAGGGCATCTGAATGACCAAAACCGAAGCAAAAAGTAAACATTAATCTTCTGTGAAGACCAGAGAAAAAAAATCACAAAGATCGCATCTCAACGTCTCAATTCGTACCCCTGCGTGCATGCCGGTGGACCCCCTGTATGTATAAAAGCTATGCTGTGTCGTATGTATAAACGCTTTGTAGTAGTGTACACGCACTATTCGATTGTGCCAAGTTTTTGTTTTATTGTTTATAATTTTCCTTATATCTCGCTTATCCTGAATGAAAAAAACCTAAATCACTACATTTAATTTAGGTAACATGTACTTAAAACCTTTGGTTTAGGTTTAGTATTTTCATTCATATTATCCAAGGCAGGTATTTTTAAGAATTTTAACAAAACTAAAGCGAATTTCTGCGCTTAATCAAAATTAAAAACGGCAATATTTTTATTTATTTATTAGGAAACTCAACAGCTTTTTTACTACAATCATGCATAAAATATAATACTTAAAAATTACACTTAGCCAATAACAGAGTTTTACCGCATGTTATAATTTTACGGGCAAACTGTTTAAAAAAAGAAAAAATATAAGTAAAAGTAAGAGGATAAAAGTATAAAAAGTTGACTAAAATAGAAACTAAATTAAGCAAGAGGAATGGTTGGCAGATTTGATTCTTATCATTAATTTTATTCTAGATTTCAAGATTTTGTAAAAATTATAGAATGATTCAGGTTATAACGTTGAAAATCATTGCGATGCCCCGGAGGTATAACATTTGTTCACATAGAACTACCTCTATAACACGGAATCTTAACGTCAACTTTTACGAGATGCGTGGGATGCTAAGCAACAAAAATATTCCATAATGATTCTTCAAAGATTGTTCAATAACTCTTGAAACGTTAAATTGTATACTTTCAACAGAAAATGGCAGATTTATAAGCATTGTTAAAAAGCCATCAAAGAACAATTAATGTTTGGCGAAATATTACTCGGCTTTTAGTAAAGTGGCGAAGTTTACTGGCAATTATTTTTAACTTTTGTGTATTATGTAACTTTCCACATGAAAAAAGACAATTTGAGAGTAAGTTTTATCAAACTTTTGTCACACTGACAAGATATTCATTTGGAACACGTCCAAATGGAATACTTTCAAATGGAAGAACGTCTAGATACGGCGTTAGTGCCTTAAAATGAAAGTATAGTCAACGATGCCCCGTAGCATAAATCTGGACGTAATTCCATTTGGACGTAGGTATGCCAAATGGATGTCTTGTAGTGGCTAGCTTTACAGGAGTTTTATGATTGTTCGTAGGTAGGTACCAATAACTCTGTTTTCTTCTAACATTGTAAATAAGAACCAACATTGAATTAGATATTTACACTGAACAATGAACTACGGAAATTCTCAAGGGAAATTTTGCTTGTTCTCCTGTTGGTAGTTTTGGGTAGAAACAGTGTGGAAAATTAGTACTGAAAAAAAACATTATATTGTCTATATTTACTTGGGTTTGTTTTATGTTATTAATAATGCGTCATTCGTTCTGTCTGTCTTTGTTTTCTTTATGTATTCAATTCCAAAACAGCAAACAGTTCATTACCGAAGAAAAAAAAATAATGAAACGCGAAACAAATCAAGTTATACCAAAACAAAATAAACGTTTGTAACAACAAGTAATTTAATCTAGTCATATAGAGTTCATTATATGGAAATATCTTCAACTTTTATATATTTTTTCCCTTTTTATTTTTGAATACTTTAGACAATTTAAATTCTGACCTAATTAAAAGATTTGATTTCTCTGTTTATATCATCGTATATTAAATTAGCAGTCTGTTACTCTCATAGTCAATGTTTTTCAAAAAGGATATATTTTATAAAATTGCAGCATGTTGGCAGGGAGGAGGCAGGTGGCAGTGAACGCAAACCAATTTAATATTTTATGCGATGATGCCAAGTTTCTCCAACAATCTTACAATGCGTTGAAAAAACTAAAATATATTTTTCGAAGTAATATTCACTTTTTCATAGTTTAAGATTTTTTATCACGGCTCATAGAATAAACCAATCATCATAAATTTATTATTGTGGTACAGTCAGCAATGAAAGTTGGTGAACACTTTAAAGAGCTAATACCAACAACTGTTGTAAATTCAACTACAAGCAGAGTAGCGCACCAAATACTACTTACATAAATTATAAACACAGCAACAGTTCCATCTCACGTATCTTATTAGCTTTCCAATTTAATAAACGACTCAGTGACAATGTGGCAGATTACATTCATGTCACTTGCGACACTTGCTGGCCAGTACCAGGCAATCCTCGCCAGCCAGTCCTCGCATCCTCCAACAACAACTACTGGCTCTTAGTAATTTGTCATAGCATCTTTTATCAACTTATGTTTATGATGTTGTCTAATATAAAAAAAGATCGATTAAGAAGACGTTGAAAAGACAAAGTAATAAAAGTTAAGCAATTTTCGTTGCTGACTGATAGCTGTTGTTTCTGATTTACTCAATACAAGACTTAGTTTAGCAACTTAATTTGGAATTAGGGCAATTTAGGATGCGATAGATATGATATGAAAAAGGTAATTGAAACCGCTTGGTTTCGTAGTTTTTGATTAATTTTCCTTGATTCCCTAACAAGTACCTACACAAGAGGTTAATGTTGATAGGTAACAGGCTGAAGGAAAAGGACTTACAGGTGTAGCTGGCCACCGCTTCGCCAACGGCAGTGACGACTCCAAATGAGGATGCTGGTGGTTGTTGACACTTGCACTACACTGGCACTCACATCTGTTATGTTCCTTGATCGATCAATGGAGCTGGCTACGTCTTTCACACCGTTTTTCCGTTTTTTGGGCGGTGACCCAGCGCGCACGCGGTGTCTTTAGTCTTCTTTTGCGGGCGCTAATATCGCGCAGCCAGGTTTACGTATTGGCGCCAGAGATGGCACTAGATGTTTTGAAATGGAGGTGAAATAATAAGTAAAGGAGAATAGGATGGGAAGCCCAAACAGTAATGATGATTAAAAGTAAGTATTTTTATCTAGTTCTTGTTCACAGTGTTAGATTCAAACTGAGGTAATGAAGATTATTAAAATCAATGCCTTGTCTAGAAAAAAATCGAGTATTTTCGACCTGTTGTAATCTTAGACCACCAAAATACAAACCATAAAAAATAAAAAAAACTCGCTTATCACATTAATCAATCTTCTATAAATAAATAAATATTTGACAACATCACATACATTGCTCCAATTCCAAAGTAAGTAGCTATAGCACTTGTGTTATGGAAATCAGAAACAACGGACGGTGGTATGACAAACACCCAGACCAGAGACAATATTGAAAAGTTCATTTTCTACATTGCCCGGGAATCGAACCCGGGACCTCAAGAGATGGTGACGCCTTGAAAACCGGTGTGCAAACCACTCGACCACGGAGGTCGTCGAATGTTTATTTTAAAGGATGTGTATCGTTTATTTGTATGTGTACGCATGTGTAAGTGGGTGTTCTATCAATTTAAGTTAAGGCTCGGTTATGTGGAAACATTTGCCTCTGTCTTTCTTTACGTGTAAAGAGTACGGAAAATAAGTTCAATTCTGCATTTTTTCTATGTTTAACGTTGTTTTTTCATCAATATCTTTAGTACAATTATCTTTCTTAATTAAAAGTTACTGGAGCTACTTCACAGAACGTTAAAGTGTATTTTAATGTAGAATTCAATACGTTTCCGTTATTATTTACGACAAAAATATGAACCTACGCAAGCACTTTTGATGATATTATGTTTTTTTTACAACCATTTGTGAGGTTTATACGCAATTTAATACTTGTAGCTACTAGAGAATATCTTTAGCTTGTCGTATGTTTTTTTTTGTGGCTACAACTTTACGTTTTTTATATAAAAATATGAGCCCCGCATGTTTTCCTATAATGGACCCTTAATTAAAACCGCCAGACTTTAAATAAGATGAAATTATCTCGCCTAAAGTGTTAGTTACTAAGAGTATCAGAAAGGTTGGTCCCTCCCTCCCGGCAAGCTAAATTTAGTGGTCGTCCTTGTTAATCGGGTCACTGGAAATTAGACAGGAAAGGGAATTCGGTGTTTGCACAGGAACGGACTCGGCAGTATTGGTGTAAAGGCAAATGTAAACAGAAAAACGCTTTAGGATTCTGCGTGCGTAATTTCGCGCTATCGTAGCAAGTAGACATGTTGGAAGTGCCATATTTGGGCGAAAAAAAAAAACGAAAAAATCCGCCCCCAATTTTTCCATCTAGATTTGTTGGGTAAAAGCGGAATTTATTACGGAAAGAGTACCAAAAAAGGTTTACTATCGCTGATTATTTTTCTGCTTAGTTAGTATTTGAATAGAGATTGTTTTATGTAACTATTTTTAAGGATTAGCTTTAATTGGTTATCCGTATTAATCGGATCACTGGAAACCAGACAGGAATGGGAAGATTCGGTGTTTGCACAGAAGCGGGCTCAAAGGTTGCAAATTGGTTGAGTGTTGGCGGAATTTGTAACGGAACGGGTACCTTAAAAACTCTCTATGTAATGTTAAATTTGGTATTTATTAGAGTTTTTTTTTCAGAAAATTTTTCATAACTTATTTTTTATATAAGTAGGTACACATTCCCACATTCCATTCACACACATTCGCATTTTCAAAGTAATCGCAACAAATAGCAAAAGTCACACAAAACCAACATTAGCTAGTAGTAAATTAAACACAATCAAATAACTTCAAAAACCATTTTACCAATACTGCCAATAATATGAAAGCGGTATTCTTTCCCAATTTCACAAACTTACTGGCAAGTGCAATATTTTTATATTGAAATGCATTCACAAAGTAGAATCGAATAAAAACTTCGTTTCTGAGACGTCTTCGAGAAGTGAATTGAAAGAAAACAAAAGATCTATAAGGAAATGATATTGAAACATTTATTTTTGCATTTTGCATAACCAACTATGTATCATCGGAGGAAGAACAATTAAATCGTTAAGTTTTATGAATTTCTCTATTTCCTTTTAAGAGGAATCGATCTTTGTTTGTTTCTTTAAGGCTCCAGCACACCGGATGCGTAAGCGTATGCGTAAGCGTGCACGTAGACGTACCATGACGTTGTAATCTCTGAAACCTTACGAGACATGGCACACCGCTTGCGTAACGTACGCGTGCACGTAGACCGATGCGTAACCCTACGCATTGCAGCTCTCATGAGACAACCAGGCTGCGTACTTACGCAGAGCGGAAAGCATTGATGACGTTGTACTCAATGGCATTCCCTATTGGACGTCACACCGAACAAATACGAACACGCACGTATCTGTCCTGCGCGTCACTACGCGCGTAACCACGCGCGTGACTACGCATCCAGTTGTATTTGTTGACAAATAGTAGCGGTACTAACGGTAGTAAGTGGTGTTTTATTTTGTTTTTAAGTAATGAATAACGATATTAAAGAAAAACTAATTGAATTAGTGCGAAAAAATTAGTCCATTTACTCAATCTTCGTCTGACATCGCGCACTAGATTCGCAAACATGGCTGCCGCAGCGGCTGGGTACGCAAGGGACAGGTTGCGTTGCGTGCCGCGTAGACGTATGCGTAACCCGGTGTGTCAGGGGGTTACGTGCGTAACTACGCGCGTGTACACGCACGCGTAACCACGCGCATGTCTACGCAGCCGGTGTGCCCAGGCCTTTAATATGCATATTACAGTAAGGGCAGTTTGACAGATTTATCCTGCCTACTTATTGTCTAATTTTCAATATCGCAATCGCTTTCATTTGACAGATGGATGTGACAGATTGCAGCATTTCTTTGATAAGTTTTTTTTTGTGCCAAAAAAAGCATCAATGTATAAGTAGATTTTGAAATTAGATATTGAACAATTGCGATAGTTTATGAGGATCAGTAACAGGTTTGAATCCTATAGTTTTACTGATATAATATAAACACATATCGATAGCTATGAAACCTAGTGAAAGAATTTTTGAAATCAATTTAGAAATGGTTGAGTTAAAAGGGTTTGAAGGAAATGCCAGGCTCAATGCAATATGTGCTTTATCACGTACGACATAAGGTTCGCGTACGTCGCGATGACGTCATAAGGACCCCCAAAAAACAGTATTTTAGTTCTTATAACTTTTCAGGTTTAAGAGATATCGTAAAAATTTTTTCACAGTCAATCATATGGTGGCATAAGCTTTCTAATTAGCCACTAAACAAAAATCGTTACTGAGCCTCATTTAGCCCCCTTGGTGGCACTGCTGTAGATGGAGACCTTTCGTACGTTACGGCTTATAGATAATGTTGCCGGTTATTTATCAATGATATTATGGAAGTTGGACAGTAAACGAATTAAAGATTGAAGAAAACCAAAATGTGTTGGAAGAGTTATGTAAGTTATTATAAGTAACTAGCTTCCGCCCGCGACTTCGTCCGCGTGGATATTAGAGAAAATCCTTAGGGAACCTTCAACCAGAATCCGACCAGCCGATTTTATGCGATTAGGCCGGTCCCCACCAAGCGCGCTGCCTCGCGAGGCAAAACGTTTGCCGCGTGTGGCAGGCCTCGCACGAGGCTGCGCGCTTGGTGGGGACCGGCCTAATCGCATAAAATCGGCTGGTCGGATTCTGGTTGAAGGTTCCCTAAGGATTTTCTCTAATATCCACGCGGACGAAGTCGCGGGCGGAAGCTAGTTTATTACAACAATCAGAAGTGGGTCCAGAGATATTAGTAGTATCCTGTTCCCGTTTCTTTACCCTTTTCCGTTCCCGTTTGGTCCCGTTCCTGTCCCCGGTTTCCGTTCCCGTTCGCGTTCGCTTTCGAGCGATCGCGTTTGCGTTCCCGTTCCTTTCTCGTTCCCGTTCTCGTTCCCGTTCCCGTCCGCGATATTAGAAATGCCTGTGGGGTACAGACACTGCCTGCTCTGTACCGCTCTGGGTTTTTCAAATTAATAACGTCGAAAAAGCCTGTGTGTTTCAGAGCACCGCTTGCTCTGTAGCACGCGGGGTTTTTCAACAAAAAAATTAATAATATCATCCTAAAAAGCCTGTGGGACACAGACACCTTGCGCTGTGATCCACAGTGATTTTCTAAATATAAATACCCCGAGCGATACAGACGCGTAAGGCACTAAGTATCGTGAAACTTGGATATTAAACTAAAATATCAAATCTCTCTTATCAAAAAACCTTTTAACTCGTCAAAAAAACATGGGACATAATTTATTTTTGGTAGGTCCTTTTAGAAAGAAACCCCCAAAGAACAGCTGTTTTATCGTAATTTGCAAAATTTCTCGAAAAAGGCATAGCACAATCAAACTTTTCATTTTACCTACCTTACCTAAAAATGTGTGTAATGTGTAAAGGGAATTGAAAATATCCTACCATAAATAATATTAATTGAAAGTTTTATATTAATTGAATGTTTTATACACTCGGTTATGAGTAGCCAAACCATTTCTGCAAAGGCGCGAATGGCTATTCATAACGGAGTGCTGGTACCGACACTGATGTATGGAAGTGAATCTTGGGTATGGCAGAAGAAGAATGAAAGCAGAATAAATGCGGTAGAGATGCGATCGTTGAGGAAAATATGCGGAGTAAAACTGAGTGATAGAGTGAGCAATGAGGTGATTCGCAAAAGGTGTGGTCTGAAAGATGATATAGTGACAAGAATTGAGAAAGGAATGCTCCAGTGGTTTGGTCACTTAGAGAGGATGAATGAAAGGCGAATCACGAAAGAGATATACTGTGCGAATGTGGAAGGAACGATTGTACGAGGGCGTCCCAGAAAAACCTACGCGGACCAAATAGAGGTTATTATAAAAAAGGCTGGTGTACGCAGTGACAAAAACCGCAGGGCATGTATGAAAAGAGTGATGGATATGAATGAAGCGAAAGAAGTGTGCAAGGATCGTAGCAGGTGGCGATCCATAGTCTCTGCCTACCCCCATGGGAAACAGGCGTGAGTGTTATTATTATTATTATTATTATGAAAGTTTTACAAAAATTGATATTTTTATAAAAGAAAAGTATTTTGTTAGTTTTTTGCAATTTCCGAGTGCAATAACTAACAGCCGAACGTTATTTCATTTTTTTTATTTCGTTTGATAATGTTTGTACCTACAGTCAACAGCACATCATATTTAGACTATAGGTACTTGACCTTGTGACCGCCTTTATGCCGTACGTTATAAAAGCTGTTTTGCAGTTCAACTGTTTAACTTAACGTGCTGTCTTGTATACCCACATCAAAGAGTACTTTTGTAATATAGGAAATAAAGAATCTTGCTGGCTTTTTCTGTTAACATGAAAATTATAATCACTGATAATGTGTTTTTTTGTCTTTTTTGTAATATTCTTTATTTATAACAAAAATATTAATGAAAAATAATAAATCGAAACATAAATATTACTTATGTCGGATTAGTGATACAATAAAACATAATTAGGTATTGTTTATTAATTTCCAAGAAACTTGAAAATGCGCTCTATCAAGCTACCGCCCGCTACGTTCTTAGGAACCAAAGTCTGCTTTATTTTAATCCAGGTTAAAAAAAACTATCTGTGTGCCTTTCATCCCAATCCATCCCATTTAGCATAGCCTGCCATTTTTATGGGTTTAAGAGAAAAAATATTTTAACATACACAATAAATTAATAATAATAGTAGGATAAACTAAAAAAATATACCACTTTAAAAAAATATCGCTAGTATTACTATAAATCACTATTTTAATATTCTACATAGGTAATTTACCGAAACATGAAGAAGGAATACTTTAACCACAACTGTAATTTTCTTTGTCTGTATTCCACAGGCTTTTTACGGTGATATTATTAAATTTTTAGTCGAAAACCCCGCGCGCTCCAGAGCAAGCGATGCTCTGAAACACACAGGCTTTTTCTAACGTTATTAGTTAGAAAAACCCAGAGCGGTACAGAGCAGGTAGTGTCTGTACCCCACAGGCATTTCTAATATCGCTTCCCGTCCCCTGCGGCTGAATCATGTCCACCGTGTTGGACTTCAAAATAAATGTCATTTTCGCATTCCTCATTCCATAAAACCTCAAGAACAACATCCACATCGATTTTCATGTTAACTTGCCCCATTTACCCCCTAAGGGATGATTTTCAAAATAACAAAATATATATTTGCCTATTTATTTTTAGACATGCTTCTTAGAATTTCAAAGTTGTAATGTCTCATCATCATCATCATATCAGCCGCACAACACCCACTGCTGGGTATAGGCCTCCCCCAAGGATTTCCATGACGATCGGTCCTGCGCTTCCCACATCCAGTGGCTTCCGGCAACCTTCACCAGATCGTCGGTCCACCTTGTCGGGGGCCTACCCACGGAGCGCCGTCCGGTGCGCGGTCGCCATTCAAGAACCCTTCCGCCCCAACGGCCATCGGTTCTTCTCGCTATGTGTCCAGCCCACTGCCACTTTAGCTGAGCAATCCTTCGAGCGATGTCGGTTACTTTAGTTCTCCTGCGGATCTCCTCGTTTCTGATTCGATCACGCAGGGAAACGCCGAGCATGGCTCTCTCCATTGCACGCTGGGTGACCTTGAGCCTCCTTATGAGACCCATAGTTAGCGACCACGTTTCACTGCCGTAAGTCATTTTATATTATTTTTCCATACACAATTTGCACCCCATTTTCACCCCTTTAGCAGTTAAATCATGTCCACAGTGTTGTACTTCAAAATAAATGTCATTTTCGCAATCACCATCCCATAAAACCTCAAGAACGACATCCATATCGATTTTTATGTTTACTTACCCCATTTACACCCTAAGGGGTTGATTTTAAAAACCACAATATATATGTTTGTCTATTTATTTTTAGACATGCTCGTACGAAGTTTTAAGTTGTAAAGTATATTTTATATTGTTTTCCATACCAAATTTGAACCCAATTTTCACCCCTTTAGTGGTTAAATCATGTCGACCGTGTTGGACTTCAAAATGAATGTCATTTTCGCAATCGTCATCCCAGAAAACCCCAATAACGACATCCATATCTATTTTAGGTTTATTTACCCCATTTCATTCCCATACGGGTTAAAATACTACCAATAACCATATACGTTGCGTTATATTTCCATCCATAAGCCTAAATTATAAATTTAACGATTTTTACTTTGAAAATTAAGGATTTTCTTCTATACTCAACTTCATCCCCCTTTTCACCCCATCGGGGGTAGAATTTTGAAAAACGATGATACACGTATTTATTAATTTTCAATCATCAGCCTGAATACAAAATTTGAAGATCCTAGCATCAAAACTGAGGGACTTCCATACAAACTCTCATCCCTTATTTCATCCCCTTAGGGGTGGAATTTTCAAAAATCCTTCCTTAGTGGATGCCTACACTGTATAAGGTACCTGTGTGTAAAATTTCAAGTCTCTAGGTTCAGTAGTTTGGGCTGTGCGTTGATATCTCACTCAGTCAGTCAGGACTTTGAATTTTATATATATAGATAGTAAGTAGGAATTATAATATAAATATAAGATGCCCACAATGTCGAATTGGGATTATCCTGTAATGATAGCTGTGTAAGATTGAAATATAAATAAATAAATAAAAAACTTTTAATTTTATGAAAATTCTATTCCAACATCCAAAAATTGACAGCAAACACAGATAAAACAACAAAATGACAGGTATCTACCTATACCTATACTAGCACCAAGTTAATGGTAGTTCGCCGCAGTCGGCGCCCAGTCCACCAGTGTAGACGATTTGTGAATCAGCAAGTTATCCGGCTATCGCTTTTGAGCCTCTATTATTTTTTGTATCCAAAGCTACATTGAGTAAATTTCCCTATTTATTCAGTTTAATAACTATTTTACTTTAAAAACATAAAATCGGATATATCGGATCAGAAAGTGTGGAACCGTTTATACTGTTACTTTTTTTATACAGTGTTCAAATGAAGTCTAGATAAAAAAAAACCTCACCTGTCAGGCGTCGCGAGCGTGAGGTTAGGCGCAGGAAACGCCCCGTCCGCCGCGCAGATGACGTTTACTGTGTCGTCATCCGTCTTGTTTTGTATCAGACGGAAGTTCGACTCGGGAACTGTAACATGACACTTCGGTTAAAAAAGATAAAGGAGCCAGCTACCGGAGTTAAAGCCAGTTGCAGACTAAGCTACTTATTTAGTTTAGTGACTCGCATATCTGGTGCTAATTTTCATACTTGAGTACTAACATAGTTACACATTAACGATGCCTGTCCATTGGCGTGGAGCGAGGCGGTAGAGCGGAGGAACGAATAAATAAATATTAACCAATAGTACAGAATAGATATAAGTGCTATCGTTCAGAAAGGGCACTCTCCGCCCCACCCCAGAATCAATTACCTCACCCCACCCCGTGAGCGTGCTTTCCACTTGATACCCCCATTTCAACCCCCCGGGGTGTCCATGGAAACTCACTATTACACTTGAACCCCCTTGGGTGTCCACGGATACTTGTTGTTACACTTGGACCCCCTAAGTTAACCTTCTTTAGATTTATATACCTAGAATTAAAAAATATTATTTACTTTTTATTTCAGGGTATTAAAATTAACGTGTTACAAAATTACCCCTTATGTCGAATATGGTACATAGATAAGGACCATCAAACTGAACAGCTTTTACTATGGACCAACTCTGAAATCGCGAAAAAAATCAGCTGTTTCATAGAAATATTAATAACGAAAATATGAAACAGTTATTTTCTTTTATCGCGATTTCAGGGCTGGTTCCATAGTATATACCAGATTCGGCATTAGGGGTTGTTTTTCAACACGTTGTATAAAAGTTAACCTTCTCTAGATTTATGTGATCCTGGTACTTTTTCTTTATCTACGGGGATTATCTTGTATAATTAGTATCCCCTAGAAAAACAACGTATATCGTTTATTCATTTTTCTCAAACATGCTTGGAAATTCGATCATTATTTTGACAACCTTCTTCGTGCTAAATCGGAGTTTCCGGACAGACCTAAACCGCGCCGGCAACTTTTGTATGAAAATCCATTACTAACGTGTAATAATAGATTTTCATACAAAAATTGCCTGCGTCTGTCCGTCGAAACACGACAGCCAATGAGGTCTGTGATCATAATCAATATTTAAATTTAGAACTGGCTTTGAAAATGAAAAGTTCCGAATCACGGTAACAGAGTGTCATGAGCGCACTAACGCCCGCCCATTATGCGTATTCCTGGTTACAAAACTTACGTGTAACATACGATTCGGACAGGCAGGTGGCATAAAAATAACGTTGTATTATCTATGGATCTTGGCGCGGGGCGGGAAGAATATATTATATTGTTGAAATTATTTATTGTTTTGTCAAATATTTTATCTTCAATTTAATTTAAGTATATAATTTATTATAAAAATGAGTTCAAGAGACGAAAGTGATATTTTGACGCCACCTGAAATTCAAGAAGCGACAAGAACTGAAATAGAAAACATGTTGTCTCCAAAATCGAAAAACATTAAGTAAACCAGATGTAAACCTAACTGCAATGCACAAAAGACATTCACAAGGGTATAATTATGTAGGAAGTCTGCATCAAACGTGCAAATTTTCTTGTCAGAAGCATCAGACGGTGTGCATTTGGATCATAAAGTAAGTTTTCGTATTGATGAGTACCTAGGTACTACGAGTAATTTACCACTTTGTTTTAGTCAAACAGCCTAACATCACAACTTTACACGTTCTTTATTTTTGTTGCAGGTTTGATTTTTGGCATTTTCGGTGCATGCAGATGCAACGACATAAGAGTATTTATGTAAAAGACGTAGAAACTCAAGACGGTGCGATTTGGTATTTTTAATTACTGTAATTTTAAATAAAAATAAAATGTTAGAAAAGTTACTACTTGGTTTGAATTTCCGCGCATTATTTGAGAAAAGTACTATACAAGCCTTGGCAGCAACTGGGCATTGATGGACTCACGTATGTGTGCCTCGGCTTCGCCTCGGCCCACATTTTCACGTTCGTCCTTCAATGCCTGTGTTGCCTGCCGCTGCAGTAATGTACTATACTTCGAATGAAATGTCAATATCATCATAAAATAGAAAATGTCATTGGCCACAACTAGTTGATCGGAATGGATTGGGTTTCATTTTTCTTTTCATTATTTCGTTTTTGACTGGGGGTTGAAGTGGAATATAAATTTTAAAATTATTCTTAAACCCCCTGGTAGGGGGTTCAAATTCTTGAACCCCCTGGTAGGGGGTTCAAGTGTAATAGTGAGTTTCCATGAACACCCCAGGGGGTTCAAATGGGGGTATCAAGTGGAAAGAAGGCCCGTGAGTTCCAATGCCGAATCGTATGCTCATTAGTCGTGTCTGTCAACCTGTCAACTGTCAACTTATTTTGATATTCAAAGCAATGCGTCGTAACTTTTTAGTCGTGTTTGTTAACTGTCAGCTTATTTTGATACTATCGGCCACCCGCGGTTTCACCCGCGAGTTTCCCGTTCCCGAGGGAATATCGGGATAAAAAGTATTCTATGTTTTAATCTAGGCTATCTACTATCTGTGTGCCAAATTTTAAACAATCCGTTTAGTAATTTTTGCGTGATTGAGGAACAAACATCTAAACATCCAAACCCACAAACTTTCACATTTATAATATTAGTAGGATTCAAGGCACTTCCCGTTTTTACCCTTCGGGTACGGAACCCTTAAAATCAAACCAAATACCGACTAATTACTAAAGTAATTTCAATAAAACCGCGCTAGTATCCGTTGAAAAGTGTTTTATTTCGGGTCGTAACTTTATTTAATAAAAAGTTCGAATAATGAATTTAAGGCCCTTACAGGTTAAGGTTCTTACAGTACAAACTGCATAGTATCCCTAGATTTACACACACAGTTGCGCGTGTACAAAAACGTCATCTGACGTCATCTGTTTATAATCGCAGGGTTGTATGGATTGTCCGGGGTGTGCCAATAGCTTCGCCACCTCGCTTGGCGTCAATGGACAGGCAGCCTAAATATGCGCCTACGAACAAAATACAATCTGGATTGTTCAAAATATAAATCAACTATCTTCCGACCACGAATTCTCCCGCGTGGATATTAATCCAGGCTATAAACTATCTGTGTGCCAATTTCATCTAAATCCATTCAGCTGTTTTTGCGTGTCTGAGTAACAAACATCTAAAACTAAACTAATATAAACTTTCATATTTATAATATTAGTAGGACATCAAAATATATGACAGTAACTTAATTTCAGACAGCAATTTCTTTTTGTGCAATGTTTTTTTATTGCTTGGATAAAATAACTAAGTACTTTGTTTTGCCTCATGGAGCATCTTTATATAATTATTTATCAATGGCATTTTAGGATAATATTAAATTTGACATTATAATCAAGTATGAAACACAATTTTAATAAAGGGACGAAAAGCAATTACTTTTCGTTACAAGCAAAATCACCACGAAATGAAATATAAAAATAAATGAAATTGCACGGAAATATTCAACAAGCATATTTAGCAGCTCGTCAGATTTTTATGCACGAAATGATGGTGCGTGGCTTTCACTTCTTCTGATGTTAAGTCGAAGGACGATGAGGCCGAAGCTGGAAGCGCACTACACCCGGAATCCTCATCACTGGATGAACTGGCTCGCACTCCTGGGAATTGAACCCGGAACCACTAGCTAGACCACAGAGGCGGTGGTCAATTTACCGCTTTTTATCGATAATCGCTTGTAAAATAAATCGTGCAATATATCGCAAGATATATTACATAGGTACTTATATATTTTTTTATACAACATCACATACATTGCTCCAATCCCAAAGTAAGTAGCTATAGCACTTGTGTTATGGAAATCAGAAACAATGGTGGTATGACACACACCCAGACCTGAGACAATATGCTAGGGATCGAACCCGGGACCTTAAGAGATGGTCACGCCTTGAAAACCGGCGTGCAAACCACTTGACCACGGAGGTCGTCAAAAAATATATAAATTTAGCCGGCTAAAACTAGGTTTAGCTACACTTCGGGTATTAACCGTAACATATTATATAAATCTTGCGAACTACCTATATATTATATCTTACAATGAGAAGTACTAGTTTTGTATCGTCCAATCATCAGAACGTTAACTTACTCGTAGTAATTACCAAGCTAGTGTTAACTTGTTAGAAATTATAGAAGGTTGCAATTGAAAGCTTGCCCGGCATTCTACTTTTTAATATTTAATAAACTGGCTGCAATAAAGTATTATTAGTTTTCTTGAATGCTCTTTGTGTGGTGAAGGTATTTTTCATTTTATGTTTTACTAGCGGCCGCCCGCGGTTTCACCCGCGTGGTTCCAGTTCCCGTGGGAATATTGGGAAAAAGTATTTTTTGTTTTAATTCAGGCTATCTACTATCTGTGTGCCAAATTTCAACCAAATCCTTTTAGTAGTTTTTGCGTGATTGAGGAACAAACATCCAAACATCCAAACCCACAAACTTTTACATTTATAATACTAGCGGCCGCCCGCGGTTTCACCCGCGTGGTTCCCGTTCCCGTGAGAATATCGGTATACAAAGTATTCTATGTTTTAATCTAGGCTGTCTACTATCTGTGTGCCAAATTTCAACCAAATCCGTTCAGTAGTTTTTGCGTGATTGAGGAACAAACATCCAAACATCTTAACATCCAAACTCACAAACTTTCACATTTATAATATTAGTAGGATTTATTTTAAACTCTTTTGTGAATGGTATTGATATAAGTCATAATTATATAGAATGGTACTCAAGCATTTCGCATAAAAAGTTATAAAAATAAAATTTATTTCCAAATACGTCATAACATCGTTTTACAGCTGGCTGGACATATTGGAAAATACACTTATTTTATTCTGAGAATCCTTATAAAATTTACAACTGCTGTCTGTTTTAAAAAAGATGTGTTGCGGATAGCGGATGATAGAATGAGTTAAGTTTCCTTTTTAAGACAAAAATTACTAATAGGTTCTTAAAATTTGGAAAAAATATTTTGATTTCATTTAAAATTTTGTTTACCTGACAATTTGATCGTGAAATGTACCTTTGATGAATATGACGGCGTGGCGTGAAAAGACGGCGTTATGACTTGCTAGCGGCACGTGCGCCCTGACGTCATCGCCTCGAACGGGCTTGCGGTGCGACCGGTCGGGCGGGGTTATCCCCACTCTTGCCTATAAAAGCGGCCGCATCGCTCACTCGGCACGCATTTCTGTTGGATGCGTCTTGGTGTACAGACCGTTGTCTAACCACTCGGACTGTCACTGGCCTTTCGGACTGCCACTATATATTGGCGTAGTGATAATTATAATTATTGCTCTAAATAATTATTTTAGTTGGTGCCATTGTTTTATAGTAGCGTCGTGATTGGTATAATTGTTTTAAAAAAATTACTGTCACTGAGTATTGCATTTTTGCTTCTGATGTCTGACCTAAATTCCGACATCAGAAGTGGGATGCAAATCCACTCCACCCACTGCAGAACAGGCCGCTTCCAATCCTTTAAATATGGAGCAGCTGTCATTTTTTTTCTAACTGTATGGAGGCAATTTTTGCGAAAATTTCCGAAGGCCTGTCATTCAGGTCTAGTGCAACACATCCCACTCTCCATTGAATCTGAAGAAGCCATTTCAATTGATTCCGAAGAAACGTTATCTGCTTGTTCCAATTATTATTATTAGTGCTACCTGATGTTTGCTGTAGGGACCTCACCTGCTTTTGTGGGTGACGGTCTAGTCCAGCATTTTGTGTTAGTATGCTGTAGGGACCTCACCCGCTTTTGTGGGTGACGGTCTAGTCCAGCATTTTGTGTTAGTATGCTGTAGGGACCTCACCCGCTTTTGTGGGTGACGGTCTAGTCCAGCATTTTGTAGTAGTATGCTGTAGGGACCTCACCCGCTTTTGTGGGTGACGGTCTAGTCCAGCATTAGTCTTAGTCTGCTGTAGAGGCCCCACCACTTTGTTATGGGGTGACGGTCTAGTCCAGGTTGTACCTGAAGATCTCGTTTCTATTACGAAAACTAGTTGGATTTTTATAATTAAACTGTGTCTGTTTCTATAACAGAGTGAAACTCTTTGCTCGAGGACGAGCGATTGTCAGAATGGCCGTGACGGCGTGGCGTGAAAAGACGGCGTTATGACTTGCTAGCGGCACGTGCGCCCTGACGTCATCGCCTCGAACGGGCTTGCGGTGCGACCGGTCGGGCGGGGTTATCCCCACTCTTGCCTATAAAAGCGGCCGCATCGCTCACTCGGCACGCATTTCTGTTGGATGCGTCTTGGTGTACAGACCGTTGTCTAACCACTCGGACTGTCACTGGCCTTTCGGACTGCCACTATATATTGGCGTAGTGATAATTATAATTATTGCTCTAAATAATTATTTTAGTTGCTGCCATTGTTTTATAGTAGCGTCGTGATTGGTATAATTGTTTTAAAAAAATTACTGTCACTGAGTATTGCATTTTTGCTTCTGATGTCTGACCTAAATTCCGACAAATAACTTAATGGAGTATTTTAGAATATTTAACACAAGGTTTTATCTTGCAACATAAACAACAAAACACTTCAAAATAAATAAATGGAGTTTCACTTTAGGTTCTATAAATTTTGAATGTCATTTAAAATTACACATCAAGGCCGAGATTTTACGACACCTTAACGTGAAATAACTCTATAGATACCAACGTGAAAATGGCTATGAAAACTGTAGGTAATGTTTTCGGCTTAAAAGATCTAATCAAAGATAGACAGGGAATTTTCTTTTACGATTATTAGAATTCAATCCTTACGTGATCTTCAATCTGATGTAAATTAGATAAAACAGTTTGGAAACAGAATTTCAAATCAAAGAATAGTATAGAATAGAGGGAACTCCTTAAAGACAAATAGGCAAGTCAACATAGTTATTGAGATAATGGTTTATGACAATCAAAAACAAACCGAGCTATGGTCTGCGTCGTTCTGGACAACGAAGGCACAACAGAACTCCTTAAAACAAAGCGTGAATTTGCAAATTAAGATGGGAATTGAAAGTATTAAATAAAGCTAAAGCTAGCTGCTACCATCTTACCTAAGTCTGACACCATAACAACAATTTAAAAAATGTTGTGTTCCTGCAGTTAGAGGTAAGATAGCCAGTTCCTCGGCGATCCTTATCGCCACTTAACATCAGGTGAGGTTCTGAAGGTCAAGCACTACCCTGTTGTGCATAAAAAAGTTTTTTTTTTTTTTTTTTTCTGATCTTTTACTATTTGCGATCGGTCGCCAGACCATAAACGAATTTGTTGAATGGAAGAAGGACGAGTGTAGTGAAGCGGCCATCACCGCTCCTCCTAATTAATTACGTGGTCTCTTTTTAGCCTTTTCACCACCATTGTCGGGTCTATCAGCTCTGTGATGAGATGGTTTGGGTGATTGTGGAGGCGGTCTTTGTGTCGTTTCTGATATAGCTGGATCTCCGTGGCTACAGTTGGCATTTTAAGGTACTCGTGGATTTCGTCATTCCTCGTGAACCAAGGAGCATTTACTATTGCCCTCAGTATGCTATTCTGTACTCGCTGAAGGCAGAGAGTATTTGACTTGCTGGCCACGCCCCATAATTGGATGCCGTACGTCCAAATCGGTTTCAATACTGAGTTGTATATCAGTAGTTTATTGTCTACGGACAGCACCGAGTTTCTTCCCATCAGCCAGTATAAGTTACGAAATTTTATGTTGATTTCATCTCTTTTTGCTTTGATATGATTCTTCCATGTGAGGCGTCGGTCAAGGTGGAATCCGAGGTATTTGACATTGTCAGTATGTGGTAAGGTGTCGCTACCAAGTCTGACCGGGGTGCAATTTCCTTTCCTCAAAGCGAAAGTGACATGGTGTGATTTAGTAGCACTTGCACGAATACGCCATTTACAGAGCCACTTGTGAGTTTCGTCAAGCTGTTTCTGTAGGTTATGACTGGCCATTTCAGGAACCGCGTCGGTTGATAGGAAAGCAGTATCGTCGGCGTAAGTTACAACAGTGATGTTATCCATTACAGGAAGGTCGTGCGTAATAATGGTGTACAGCACCGGTCCAAGAACTGAACCTTGAGGGACTCCGGCCTCTATGTTATAAAGGTTCGATCTAGCTTCACCTTGCTTAACTTGAAAATACCGATTCGTCAGATACGACTTGATGAGCAGGAACATTGAGTGTGGTAGATTAACTTTTACTTTGGCCAGTAATCCTTTGTGCCAAACTCGATCGAAGGCTTGCTGTACATCAATGAAAGCTGCTGAGCAATATTGCTTTCTTTCCAAGCTCTGACGTATCGTGTGATATACTCGGTGAACTTGTTCAACGTCGAGTGCGCCTTTCGAAAACCAAATTGATGGGCCGGAGTAAGACAACATTCATTCATGGCGGGTAGAAGCCTGGTGAGGAATATTCTTTCCCATAGTTTTGAGAGTATGGGAGTCAAGCTTATAGGTCGGTATGACGAGGTTTCGTGTTCGGGTTTTCCTGGTTTGTAAATCATTACCACCTGAGATACTTTCCAGAGGGTTGGAAAATGAGATGTCCTGAGGACGGCATTAAACAGACATGCTAAAAACGTAATAACCTTCTTGGGTAGATGTTTGAGTACCGAAGGAGTGATTAGATCAAATCCAGGAGCTTTTTTAGGGTCAAGTTTTTTTATTTCCCTTACAATTTCCTTTGGCGAGACTGGTTTGATCGGCAGACACATCTGAAGGTCCCTATTGAGGATTTCATCTAGATCTGACTCATCAGATATTTGATCGTTCGGTTTGAATACTCTAGATAAGTGCTCAGCAAACACTTCGGATTTTTCTAAGTCTGTTCTAGCCCACGCCGCAGTTGGAGATCTTATAGGTGGATATGGTTGTTGAGGCCTCTCTAACATTTTTGTGGCTTTCCAGAGAGAATACTCGCCACATCCTGTAGGTGACAGCCTGCGGATGTTTTCCGTAACGGAATCATTCACAGAGCTCCTTAAGGTCTCTTTTAATATCTTTGCAGCCTTGTTGTATGTGGATTTATCTGAAGGCAAGCGGGATAAATGCCAATTTCTTCTTAGGCGTCGTTTCTCCAGGATCATTTGCTTTATGTCTGATGGATATGCAGGAAATTTGGCATTTTCAGTTTGCTGTGGGGTATTGATCCAGGCTGCTACTTGGATTAGATTGGTTACATATTTACATGCCTCGTCCACCTCATCAGTGTTCTTCAGAGACATTTTAAGATTAATTTTTTCATCGAGGTAGATCTTAAAACCTTCCCAATCTGTTTTAAAGTTAGTCAATGACTCTGTTTTTTCTCGAGTGATTACACTGGTGCTTACTGATAGAATCGCCGGAGTGTGATCTGATGATCCATCTAGGCAGGATTCTGCAATTGTATAGAGATTGGATATGCCTTGGGTCACGAAAAAGTCCAAAAGATCAGGCAATTTATTCGGATCACTCGGCCAATAGGTTGGTTCGCCTGTCGATAACGTCTTTAAGTGAGTGTTATCTGCACAACGTTTTAGTTCGCGCCCTCTGGTCGTCACTAGACGGGAGCCCCAGAAGTGATGCTTTGCATTCCAGTCGCCACCGGCTATGAATCTGGGACCTAAGGTTTGGAAGAATGCCGCAAACATATCTGCAGTTATTTTGTGCTTGGGAGGGCAGTAAACGGAGGAAAGCGTGATGGTGCCGCGACGTGTTTCAAGTTGGACTGATGTTGCCTGCAGGTGCATCGAAGAGAAGGGCTCCAAGGGCGTGTGTTTGAGGTTCTCCTAAATAACTAATGCTGTCCCAGCATGAGCTCCACCATCAGGATGAGGAGTGAAATAAGTGTTAAAGCCCTTGACCCGAAAAGAGCTTCTTATTGTGGCATGTGCCTCAGATATTAAGACTATGTCAAGTCTATTGGTGGTAATAAGTATCTCTAGTTCGTGAATATTAGGAGACAAACCATTTATGTTCCACGTTGCAATTCGTAGTAGGAGCTCTTTTATGAGGAGAGCTTGCTAATTATTGTTGAGAGTAAACCCATCAGGGTGCTGATTTGTTGAAGGAGTAGGTCAATTTTCTCAGTCTGTGATATTAAGAGTTGCTCGAAGGACTTGCATTGACCATTGCTAAGGCTGTCTTGTTGTGCTTGGTTGTCAGGTAATGGCTTTACAACTCTGCCTGCTGTTACGTCAGAGTACGAGTACTCACTTCTTTTTTGCGTGGAAGACCAAGGCAATGAAGAATGGTGGGTATCGGGGTTCTTTTTTGTGAGATCTATGACAGGTACGTTCCTGTTGGCTTTAAGCGAATTTCTTGTAGGGTTCGTCTTTCGTGATAGAATCTCTTTGTACACCTGGCAGCCTTTGTAGTTTGCAGGATAAAAAAGTTAAGTATTTTTTTTATTTAGGCATTCAAATCCTATTTTTATATTAGGATTATTAATATATTACAAAAATACTAGAAAGAAGTCAAAAAATATTTACACGTTGACGCTAAATACCTACCACAAAAAAGTAAAAAATAATAATAGAAAAACCTCCTCCAAAAAACCTGAAAATAAAAACAAAAACAGCTTCAAAATTAAATACCTCTAAAAATCATGAAATAATATTCAAATCATTAGATACGCATTTCAATTTTAATAAAACACGTTTAAAATTGATGTACGTATCTAATGATTTGAATACTATTTCTTGATTTTAAGAGGTAAGTATTTAATTCTAAAGCTGTCTTTGTTTTTATTTTCAGGCTTTTTTAAAGAGGTTGTTAAAAAGCTATTTCAATTACTGTTTTAACGGCTTCCACAATGCAGGATTTGTCCTAGTGAGGTAGCCACTTCTGTTTTGAGTGTTTTTTTTAAATAAAGAATATTTAAATTTTATCTATTTCTATTTCGTTACTTTCTCAGAAGGTACACGAGACGGGTTTTTTCACGTCTCAGACAGAATGAGGCAATTTGTTGACAACATTGCATATAAGAATATAGTAACAAATATACGTGACAAGAACACGGACGGGACACGTGACCGGGGTGGGGGAAAATGTATGGTGCACAGCACTTCCCCATCCCGTCCGAGATATTTTCTCGTCACGTATACAGCGACATTAAAAAATAAACAAAACAAAAAAATCAATTTAACTTAAAAGTGCAACAAAACCAATTGAAAGTTAGCTAAAACTTAAATTTTTAGGAAGGTAGATATTCTACCTTTAGAAATTTGAGATAGCAGTACCTGTCATATTCTGACAGTTGATGATCAATTTATTAACTGGTTTTGAGTATTATATGACATATTCAGTTAGTAAATGACTTGAGCGATAATGTTTGAATATTTGATCTTGCTTAATTGTCACGAGTCGGAAATCGTAATCCTATAATTCAGGGGTTCCCAACCTTTTTTTGTCTACTGCCCACTTTAAGAATAAATTATTTTTTACCGCCCCCCTTTTTAAACATACTTAAAAACCGCTAAGTACTTAAAACTGATTATTGAAACGCAAATTTATAGTATTCGGACAGAGTATCTTTTATTGAAAATAAAACAAACATAATCAATTTTTATTTAAAAACTAATGTGAAAGTTGAATCTGATGCTGTTCAATAATGCCCCCCTTTTTTTCTGGGTCTCTTACCGCCCCCCTTTAGGCCTGCAGCGCCCACAAGGGGGCGTTATCGCCCACGTTGGGAAAGACTGCTATAATTGATTGTAACAGATCAACCTATATACAGTGTGTTTTTTGAACATTGATCAAACTTTGTGGTGTGGCTTAGAGCATCAAACTAAACAACTTGTCTATGGGACCAACTTAATCAGATTAAAAAAATATTCAGCTGTTCCATAGAAAACATCAATAACTATCGACCAAAATGTATGGAACAGCTGATTTTTTTTGCTCTGATTAAGTTGGTCCCATAGACAAAGTTTTTCAGTTTGATGATCTAAGCCGCACCACAAAGTTTGATCAATGTTCAAAAAAACACATTGTATAGATATAAATTGTTTAGAATTGTGTTACAATGGCGGATGGTTTTATGAATTTAAATAATAAGTATTCAAGGGAGTAATTGATTGAAAAATAGATATTTGAATATCAAAAAGGTCTATTGTTGTTATTAAGTATCTAATAGCTACGTATTTTGTTGAAATAGAGCTTTGCGATTGGTTCGTTTAACGTATTACGTGTGATTGGTTCGTTTAACACTGTGCATCATTAGGCATTCTGAGACCTTATAGTAATGATACGGGTGTAAATATTGGTACACTCATGCATAAGAAAATTTCTATACATCTATTGTGGTATTTAGACGAGTTGACTGTCAAGTCACTTTTTATCGCCAATCGCTTGTAAAATCTAATCGCAAATCTAACTTCAATGAGGTGGTGATTCGATTTTACAAGCTATTTACGGTAAAAGCGCTTATTGACTAAAATCGCCTGCCAAGTCGACCCGTGTAAATACCGCATTATATTTTTGATTATTAAAACTATTACTGGCCGAATACTCAAACGCTAATTAACTTTGAGAGGCTCTCAAACGTCGTCCCGCATTAAATGTCAAAGATATGACAAAGACAGCATGCTGTTTGAGAGCCGCTCAAAGTTAAGTAGCGTTTGAGAATTCAGCCACAACACTTACCGAAAACAGTCATTTGTTTCGTCCTAGAATCCTCCTCCATGAAGGTTGACACTACGCACGTGTAATCGCCAGATATTTCAGTATCGGGTTTCACTATCCGCAAGGCTCTATGCATTTTCAAGGGGTCGTTAGACGCCCTATAAGTCAAATCCACTCGACCCCTAAGAATACCCATGTCCTGGGGCTTCTGAGTCGCAATCCACTGATACACAGGTCTCGCTTTGTTTTTGAAAAACCATTTCACAACTAACCCCGAAGTATTATTACCGTAAGTGTAATCACAGTCTAAAATCACGGCGTCTTGCACGCCATATTGAATTATTTCCGGCACTACCACTTTCACAATTTTCACTGCGGTTAGCCCTGTAACAAAAAAAAAACGAATTAATGAGGAAAGTACGCGTTGAATTTAATTAGGTTAATACCGTTATGATAATGTAATGGATCTTTTAACTGACTTAAAAAGTAATAGCCACATTATTACTCTTTTTTGTACAACAATTTTTTAATAAATGGCGCTGTTGTTATACACTATACATATCGCTGGAGTCATCTTTCCCTACAAGCTCGAATTATGTGTGAGGGGAAAAAATTATAAGAACTTATATATTTATAGCACTCAATTATTATCTCATCATCATTAGAGGAGCTCGGTGGCGCAGTGGTGTAGCGCCTGGCTCAGCGATTGCGGAGGTTAAGCAACTTTCGCAAGGATCGGTCATGGGATGGCTGACCAAAAATGAATTATCTCGAGCTCGTCCCTGCTTTGGAAGGCACGATAATTATTATCTTATCTTTCAAACGTTATTGGCTCAACTAACTGTGTAAAAGTATTTCAATATCATTCTTGGAAAATCAGGCTCAAGTTCCTTCATAGACACGATTCATCACCCTACGTACGTAGCGGCTTCCTCAACAAACTTAATAATCTTATAATTAATAACAAAATTAAATTCTAACCGGAAGTCAATATATGGGATTTTAGACAAAAATATATAAAACAAAAAGAGCTCTTAAAACTATAAACGTCAGGTTAAAAAACTATAAGAAACTCTTTGCTAACCCGATGATACACTAGACAAAGCAATAAATCAACAAGACCCCAGTTTTGTTAACCCTCATCAAAGCAGATATCCGAAGTAGTTAGAACAGACGAAGAGAAAAGCTTTGAAAGCGTATTATTTTAAAGGTGTTATTCAGCTCCGTTTATTCTGCAAAATGTTTCGGTAAATCGAAATTTTAATCCTATTATATTATGTTAATAACAGCTTTGAAAGAAAATCAGTTACGTCGTTGTCATATTAATAATATTGAAAATTCAAGAACTGAATAGTTGAATGAAATGATAACTGTTGCATTCGCAATTATTTGAATGCTTCATGTAACTTGAGAAATTGTCTAAACTTAGACACTTTCTTAGCTTAACTTGGGCATATACTTATGTTGTTGTTATTCTTTTTAATAGTGTACAATACTAGGAATGATAAAAAATAGAATTTTAATTTTATTCATGCCAATTTTTGTAAATCACAAATGGTAAAATAATGCAACTAGTAACTTCTGTTTTCTCTTTGCTTCTGTTCTTTTCAACTTGCACCAAATTATGAAATAATGAGAAGTTTTTTAACACCAATATTTTCATTACTTTTTAATATTTTAAAACATTTTATATTTTATCTAATAATTTAACCCATTAATATTCACAGCGTAACCAGGAAACAATTTGCCATGGAACACATCGGACCAAATTCTGCTTAAAGAAGATTCCCTTCGGTTAATCCATATCCATCAGTCTTGTAGTCAGAACCATTAATATTTATGCAATTCCCGACTCAGCGTTGTTGAGAGCTTATTTAAATTCATCCATGGTTCAACTTAAAAGCGGGGGTAGGCATGACCCAAAAATTTGATACGGCTGTCCTGAAAATTTCATCGTTGACATTTGAGCAGTATGAAGTAACAGATAAGGAAATGAAGAAAGAGCATCGTTTTGTTGGAATGAATAAAGTTGAAAGTTATGGTTGACTGTTAAACTGTAGGGTAAACTTAACGCTTGAATGTAAAATATAGAATAGCAAGCAATTTATTTAAACGTAAAGAGTAGAAGTAAAATTGTGAATAATCATCTTTAAATCAGACTTATCAATTTTTTTATCATACGGCATCAGATTTCAATGTTGGTGTAAAAAAAAACGATCGCATTTCGTTTCACAGATTTTAAGCCTATATTTTGAGACTTGTATGGTCCGGTCCATCCCAAAAATTTTAATTTAACTATTTTAAAACCTAATTTAAAGCAATTTAAATTATCCCGAACCCCGACGGTTCTCAATTAACTTCGCTAATCCGTCGGAGTCATTTAACTTGATCTTGCCATAGGAGGAGTTTGATTAAAACAAAATTAATTTATTTCTCCATCTAAAGTGATATGGATTTTACTTACTTAATGAGTTGTGGTATAAATCTCTTAACAAATTACGAGATTTCGGGCAAAACTTACACATTTTTCTCATCTAACTGTTACGTTTCCCATTATTTCTGTAATGAACCACATGATCCGAGTGCTTTTCTCAGCCGGAAATCCTAGCACAATGCCACGGAGAGCACTTACGGCGGCGTCGACGCTTCAAATTCCACTAACGAGGTGGAATATTTCAAACTGTCATATTCGGATGAAGCCCACAGGGTCAAATGTTAGGTTGCCCGCATAACAAAGCAGGTTACAGGTCTGTACGGTCGGTACAGGTCTGTACCGATCGGTACAGGTAAAGTAGCCCCATGGGAGGCCACATAAAAAAACAGGTTGTCGGTACCGGTTTGCGCATACGTCCGCCGCGGATGTACGCATAAAGAAAACAGGTTACAGGTCGGTACCGGTCAGTACAGGTCTGTAGTTGTACCGATCAGTACAGGTAAAGTTGCCCCATACCTTTCTATGGGAGGCCGCATAAAGAAAAAGGTACCGGTTTGCGCATACGTCCGCGGCGGATGTATGCGCAAACCGGTATAGTTGCCGGCATATAACTTGGCAAGACAAAAATGAGACAAAACATGCGCAGAGGTTAGTGTCTGTAGCTACTGCGCATCTTTTGTCTCGTTTTTATCTTGCCAAGTTACGTGCCGGGCATAAAGAAAACACGTTGTCAGTATACCACTGACAACCTGTTTTCTTTATGCAGCCTCCCATAGAAAAGTATGGGGCTACTTTACTTGTACCAATCGGTACAGACCTGTACCGACCTGTACTGATCCAACCTGCTTTCTTTATGTGGGCACCCTTAGGCTAGTGGTTTGCAAGAGACTATTGTTGAAACGGTACAGTCAGCGTGAATCGCGATAATGCCAAGTGTACGACAAAATGCTACTTCAATAAATGACACAACGGACACGACAGTTTTGTGGCGTCATTGTGTGATTTGGTGGGTAAATAAAGCTTGACAAATTGAAGAATATTCAATGCTCGGAATGAAGGATTCAGATATTTAAATTTAACTTCGCTGAGAGCTTTATTTCAAAATAGATTTTGCTGGATCCGACAATTATTTCATTATACAGATTTATCTTAAACGACTTTAAAAAGAAGAATGTTCTCAATTCGATATAATTTAAGAATAAATTTATACCTAGTTTTACCAAAAATATTTCTTAGCAATATTACTTCTTATGTTTGACGTTTCATATTCATAAACAAACATTTATGTTATTCTGTATAAACTTATTCTTCGTTTATTTGTACGGCAGTTAGTAGTTATGTTATTAGCCCAACTCTGTTTTATTTGACTTGCCAGTTTGGTAATACAAGAAAATTGATATAAATTAGAAACGTCCTTATAAATATGTTTACAGAGGGTTCTTCAACTACGAACGAAGTCACACTTCAAGAAGAAACATAGCTCATCCTTCGTAAGTTATAAAATACAAAGATTTTGCTCGGCTGCAAATGAAGTGAAACTTTTGTGGCAACCCGGAAGTGGCAGATAGCGGCCCGTTCAACAGGAACAGCATTCCTTGGGGAATTCTATCGCATCCCGGCGTCACGTACGTAACGCGCAGATTACGTGGCGAAAGGAGTCAAAATGTAGGTCAAAATTTTATAACTATTCTGATGCAACTTCGTAAGAAAGCTGCAGTATAGCTGAAAACAATTCCAATAGAATCGATTTGCATTTAGCTGGATGATATTGGATTAAATTAAAACATTTCTAGGGCTTTTGCCACTAAGCTTCCGAGTGACATCGTCGACTTTTTTCTTCTTCTTCCAAAAGTCGCGAGTTCGATTCCCGTCCAAGAATATGATTTGGTGCGAGTCGTATTTTTTCTAGTATAGGTAATTATTTAGTATTTGTACAAAAATAGCATGTGATTGCAAAAAAATCATATTTATAAATTTACGGCTTTATGATTTGTTCCTGTCGCATGCTTACTTACATTTTTGGTAGTGATCAAGCGTAACTTTCAGCTGCTACGGCAGTATATTCATTTAGCCAGTGATAGTAAAAATAAAAGTTATTGCACACTTACCACAAAAGAATTTAAAACACTTAGACATGAAATAAAAAAAATTTTAACGGATACTAGCGCGGTTTTATTGAAAGTTCTTTGGTATTTAGTTGGTATTTGGTTTGATTTTTGGTTTTCCCGACGTTTCGGCACCTTTGCAGCTGCCGTGGTCACGGGGGACTGAAGCCACTCGTGAGCCTACCCTCAAGCGATGAATTTTTTAAGACGTTCAGAAATTAATATTTAACAAAAAAAATTTAATTGGTTTAAGTTAATTTATAATTTAATTTTGTGATTTAATTAATGCTAATAAGAGAGAATCTACTGAAACTACCACCATTTCATAAAATTGGGAGGCCTCTCCAAGAAAGAAATGGCGAAAGAAAACTTGGAGAGGAATAAAAATAAAACCGCGCTAGTATCCGTTAAAATTGTTTTATTTCATGTCTAGTGAGCGCGTAAGCTTGAGAAGTGAACACTTAGACACTTTAAATCTGACTCTTTTTTTCGAACGATATTGTCAATAAAGTGACAGCATGACATTTAAACACGTCTAAGTTAAACTTTTTTGACTAGTGTTTTATGGAAGGCTGTATATGTTTTAGTTACGCTAATGATAACAAAATATTGAGAAATCGACTTTCTCCTTTATGGCGTGTAAATGTGTTTATCGATAAATATACGATTTAAAATATCGCCCTTTTTAATCGTTACAGAGCATTATTTCTGCGATAAAACTGAAAAGAAAGCACTGAGTTCTTGCCTTTTTCCGTCGATGCGGCATACAGTTTAGTTTATTATTATTTTTCTTTATGTAATGTTGTCATATTCACTTCTCAAGCTTACGCGCTCACTAGACATGAAATAAAAGACTTTTTAACGGATACTAGCGCGGTTTTATTGAAAGTACTTTGGTAATTAGTTGGTATTTGGTTTGATTTTTGATTTTTCCGACGTTTCGGCACCTTTGCAGCTGCCAATCAAAAATCAAACCAAATACCAACTAATTACCAAAGTACTTTCAATAAAACCGCGCTAGTATCCGTTAAAAAGTCTTTTATTTTAATGTTGTCATTTATCATTTGTACGTATGTGATGGAAAAAAATGATTTATCTATCTATCATTATATAATATTGACTTCATTTCTTAGGTGAAAATGAAGAACCTGCTACACTTAATAAGTTATCCTCCCATACTCCTTAGCACCTTCAAACATTTCCAAGTTAATAAAAATAACACTCCAACAGTAAAGTAGTACTCTATTTCTCAGTTTCATTGGGGTCTAAAATTTCATGGAATTCAGTTTGAGCTTATTCGCCCCGCAGTCACAATATATTTCCCGGAGGAAGCCCGACGCTGGCCCCTGGCTATTAATAATGGGTTTCTTTGCCGACGTTACATGCATCTGACAGTAACGATCGCACTCATACTATGTCATTTATACGGTTTTTGTTAGTTTAATTCATTTGGGCAGTTTCTCTTAAGAAAAGATAAGACAAGTGATTTGTGGGGTGGTTGAATTATATTTTTAATATTTCTTTGGGAAATGTTTTAAGAGTAGCAGACAAGGTGGCTCTCCTGCGTGATAAGTCGCACAATATACTCTGCTGGGTAAAGGCAATACCTACTTGATACTTTTCTCCACAAAAATTGAACCTGGGCCCTTATTCACTAACTATCGAAAACTTATCGCGTCCGATGCTATGCTTTGCTTTCCATATATTTACTCTATGCTTTCCGTATTCAAAATTTAAATTTTCTTCCTGACAGATGAAATCTTCCGACAGTTATTTGGTGAATGAATCTATAAATTCAGCCCGCCACATACTGGATTCGGAATTCCGAAACAACAAACTTATCGATAAATAATGTAGCGTGCTGCCTGTCGCTCCTGAGCTCTTAGTTTTAAGCTAGTTTTAATTAGTTTAAGTTTCTTAGGGAATAAGTATTTTTGGCCATAACTTTCCAAATTCTTTGTAAATAAGCATTTGCTTGGCAGCAATTTATTCGTCTTTTTACGGCAATTCTTATTAGGTTTGTAGTTTCATCCTTTTCCATACAATTTTATTGAATTTTATACATAAATTTCATACTTAGTGGAAAAGTGAGGTTATAATTTTGTATTTATTTTGACAGCTGCTTGTTTACAAGTGACAGCTAAGTTTATTTGCTTTTTTCAATTCTACTCACACTTCGCGTAGGTTGTCTATCAATTTATTGGCCATCCCGCTCTTTTGTATTGCTGCCGAGCGAATACACGAATTCCCATTTTGAAATGCTGTATTATTTTTCTTCTACATTTTTCTTTCGGTTTTTCAAAATTTACTGTGAGTATAAAAGGATTGTCAAACCTATTACGTGGTGGAATCAGTCTTCGAGATCTACGGTGTAAACAAGTAGTGTTCCCGGGCCTTACAAGAAAGCCCGCGCCGCGAGTGTCAACTAATAGTTCTACGGGTGCTGCGAGTCTCCAACTCCTGCTGGGCAGCACCTACTATTCTACTGCTGAAACGCTCCATCTGCGGCCAGCCTCCGTTCATCTGCGCTCCATCTCCGGCCTGTCTACGCTGCTCATCCACGGTACCACTACGTCCCTTCCGCGTCCCCTCTCCGCGCGCTAGATTACGTTCCCCTGTCCCTCTGCAAGCCTCTGAAGAATCGCCCCTTCCCCTATCCTCCCTCGTAGCATTTAAGTTCCTTAGCTTCCTGTCTGTTAGGTTTAGTGTAAATAAATGTTAATTGTACTATATTTCCATCTTTCTACTTTGCTCCTTAACTAGCTAGATTCAATCCTTCTACTCTAGGTAGGCTCTCTATCTTCCCCTCTTCTTTGTAACGTTACAGTAACTGCATTTTCATTTCATCCTGTAGTTAGAAGCATCTAAATACACTATACCCTACTTTACAGGACACTGATCAAATCGCTACATACATAAACAGACAGATACACAATCACGCTGTCCTAGTGACAGTAGCACGTATACTTAGGTTCACGAGTTTAAACTATACAATTATTTTAAGTAATTGTATAGTTATTCTTGGACCTGAGCATACATACAACTTGACTTCCAGGAGAGTATCCTGGAAAGTCAAACAAGCGCTTAAGATACCTCGTAGGATTTCGAGTCCGACTAAGAGGTATCGAACCACTACACTCACTACAACTACCACTCATTTATCTATCTCATCTCATCTATCTCATCTCATCTACCCATTTTAATTGGGCGACCTTATATTTAATTTTACTTTCAAAATTTATTCTCATTAAATTTATCTCTAAATTCTATATCACTTTACTCTAAATTCAACTTTTGCTCTAATTATTTTGCATAGAAACCTACTTTGATAAAGGAGGATTTTATCTCTCAGTAAGGAGTTTTTATCTTTTTGCCGCTTGCCTCTTTAGGTAGGTACGTATAGTCACATAGTCACGTAGGAATTATTTGCTCTGTGGATATTTATTTCTCTGTGTAAAATGGCTCGCTTTATAAATGTAGTTTACCTTAATAAGGCGGAGTTGGTGTATGAAGTCGAAGTTAGGGGTGAAGTACCACTAGATACCATTATTAAGCTGCGTACTCAAGTTTCCAAATTATTAGAGACTCTTCCATCTGAGGAAGTAGTAGACTCCATTTTGTCACCCGACACCGATCTTCAGCAATTATCGGTTACTTTAAATTATATCGACGCTAAGATTGACCAGATCGAAGGCGGTAAACGAAATTTAATTAGAAAAATCGAAACCTTTCTGAACCATTCCTATTTTCGTTTGGATAGGATCGATATTCTCCTTTGCCCCGAAAATAGCGAACTTTACTCTAGCATTAAGCAGAAATTTGACTTCTTAGAAAAAAGATTCGAACCCTTGACGTTTGGAGCTGCTGAACCAGTCCAAAAAATTGTAAGTGACCAACGTTCCATTTCTCCTTCCAATCCAACTTTGTACCCTGCCCCTTCAAACCTTCACCTTGACAGGCCACTAACAAGTCAGGTAAGTGCTCCCCATCCAGTTTCAATCAAAGAATTGAAATCTTTTTCGTTTAATGGCAAGTCATGTCCTCGTTCTTTTCTCCAGAAAATTCAGGAATTTTCTATTTCCCGCAATATCGATAAAACCACTCTTCGAAACCACGCATTCGAAATATTTACGGAAGATGCCTTACACTGGTTCCGGTTCCAATTATTTCGAAATCCGGATATTTCTTGGGATCAATTAACGGAATCCCTGATAAAAGATTTTGGTGCTCACGATTATGATTATAAGTTAATGGAAGCTATTCGTAATCGTACACAGGGCTTAGGGGAATCAATTATAGTCTATGTTTCTGTTATGTTTGGAATGTTTTCCAGGCTTTCTAGAAAATTATCTGAGCAGGAACAGCTTGATATTTTACTTCATAACATTCGTCCTTGTTATTCTACATTTGTTGCTCTTAATAATATTTTCTCGATAGACTCGCTTATAACTACTTGTCAATCTTATGATCATATGATCGATAGAGACAGAAATTTTCACGAACCGAAGCCACTAAACAATTGTGCTTCGGAATTTAATTACGTTGCAAGACCCTCTGCTCGGGCTGTACATTTTTCCCAGGACGTTTCTATCACACCTCCAGGTTCCAATTCCCGATATTCCCATCACGATAATATCGCTCCTCCAAGCAATTCCCAGTATTCCCATCGGGTTAATATTGCACCCCCAGGTAATTCCCAGTATTCCCAGCGTAGCTCTATTGCGACTTCAGGTAATTCCCAATATTCCCCTAGTAGTTCCACTCCACAACCAGGTTATAGGACTCCTGCTCCTGCTAGAATTCATTCACCTGTCAGACATACTTTCCAGTCTTCACCTCCTGTTGACAGTGGACTTCGTTCTGTTCCAGTTCCTTCTACAAACCGCATTTCCGGTCAGTCTTCCGGCCCGGGTAATCATTTCAATCGTGTCGATAATGCGCCTTCCTTTCAGTCCCATCTATTCTGTGTACGTTGTAGGACTAATGGGCACTCAATTAATAACTGTGACAAACCCCGGGATCCCGTTTGTTTTAAATGTGGCTTTAAAGGTACTAAGGCTACTGATTGTCCTAAATGCAATAGGCCTTCGTCTCCAAAAAACTAGATAGCGACTTGAATAGTAGTTCTTCCCTAAATTCTAAAGATAATCAAGATTTATTAAATTATTTTAGCACTTCCATTTTTATCGAGGAAATTGATAACCAGCGTCCTTTTACCAATGTCTCCATAGCCGGTAAATCATTTTCCGGATTATTGGATAGCGGAAGTTGTGTTACTGTATTAGGTAATGATTCTCATAAACAATTTGTAAACCTTGGGTTTTCTCTATTCAAGTCGTCTGCGAAAGTAATGGTTGCAAATAAAAATACTGTGAAATCTTCTGGGTATATGCTTTTGCCCATGACCTTTAACGGTTCTACTCATTTGATCAAAGCTTTGGTCTTTTCCGATATATATCCTTCCCTTATTCTTGGTATTGACTTTTGGAAGAAGTTTGACTTATTTCCTAAAATACCCTTACAAAATATTTCTTCCCAAATTAATAATATAAATAGTTCTACTGATACTCAGGTTTTATCATTTTCTCATTTGTCTGACGTTCAGAAAACTATCGCTTCTGATGTCATTGATCAATTTAAAAATATTTCTTTCGAACAGAATGGCAAGCTTGGTCGTACAAATTTAATTTGTCACAAAATTGATACGGGCGATGCCCCACCTATTCGTCAGCGTTGTTATAGACTCTCTCCAGAGAAACAGAAAGCTCTCGTGAATGAGGTGGATAAAATGTTGGAACTTGACGTTATTGAGGAATGTGAGAGCCCCTGGCTTTCCCCAGTTTTAATAACACCAAAGAAGGATGGCGATTGGCGGTTCTGCGTCGACAGTCGCAAATTAAATTCAATTACTAAAAAGGATGCTTATAGCCTTCCGTTAATAAGTGAAATTTTAGATAACCTTAGGGATGCTCGATATCTTTCTAGTATCGACATTGCAAAAGCATTTTGGGAAATACCTTTGGACCCTAATGATAGAGATAAAACCGCTTTTTATGTACCCGGCAGAGGAATGTATCGTTTTACGGTAATGCCGTTTGGTCTGACGAATGCCCCTGCTACTCAACAACGTTTAATGGATCAATTATTTACTCCAGAATTCGAAAATAAAGTGTTTTGTTATCTCGATGACATAATTATCATTAGTAATACTTTTGAAGAGCATATTTCTCTTTTGATGAAAGTTCACCAAAAACTCTCTCTTGCTGGTCTCACAATTAACTTTGGTAAAAGTCAATTCTTTCGTAACGAATTAAAGTATCTCGGGTATATTGTTGACAATAAGGGTTTACGGGCTGATCCGGCCAAGGTTCAGGCAATTTTAGATTTTCCAATTCCTACAAATAAAAGGGAAATGAGGAAATTTTTAGGAACATGTAGTTGGTTTAGACGTTTCATTCCCAACTTTAGCTCTGTAGCTTCTCCTCTTAATAAATTGACTTCTGGTTTCATTTCTAAATTTATTTGGAATCCTGATGCTGAAGCTGCTTTCCGAAAACTAAAGGAAGCGCTTATTTCTGCTCCTATTCTTTCATGTCCTGATTTTGATCTTCCTTTTTCTGTCCATTGTGATGCTTCTAATGTTGGCGTAGGCGCTATGCTTACACAAACTCAAGGTTCTAATGAGGTGGTTATTGCTTATATGAGCAAATCTCTAAATAAAAATGAACAAAATTACTCAACAACTGAACGAGAGACTTTAGCAGTGCTCACAGCTATTGAACACTGGCGTTGTTATTTAGATAATGGCAAACAATTTACTGTTTTTACTGATCATGCAGCTCTGAAATGGTTTTTAAATATGTCCAATCCAACCGGGAGACTTGCCCGATGGGCTCTTCGTCTGTCGTGCTTTAATTTTATTTTAAAACATAAAAGGGGTAAAGAAAATGTTGTCCCTGATTTACTTTCTAGATCGAAAACTAATATGATCGAACCTATTGCTATTCCTAGTGAAACCTCAGAGACAGATCGTTTTAATAATATATTTATTAACTGTCGCGAAAACCCAGATTTATATCCTAATTTCAGTGTTCGGGATGGAAAGTTGTACCGTCGTTTTAATTCATCTGAACCGCTGAACCAAGATTTCCTTTGGAAGGAAGTGCCCCCACCTTCTGCTAGAGAAGACCTTATTAAAGCCGCTCATGGTGACGCTTCAAGTCCTCATTTTGGCATTTTTAAAACGTACAAAAAACTCTCTATTCTTTACTATTGGTCTAGTATGTTTAAACAAATTTCAAAAATTATTTCTTCTTGTGAAACGTGTTTGGCGTATAAACATTTGAACCATTCTCCTTTTGGGCCAATGGGAAAACCAAAAATATGTTCACGTCCTTGGCAGTCCATCTCATTGGATTTAATGGGCCCTCTTCCAATGACCAGGCAAAGGAATCAATATATTTTAGTTGTAAATTGTTGCTTTTCCAAATATACACTTATTTTCCCTCTCAAACGCGCAACTACCGAAAATGTTATTTTTCATTTGGAGAACTCTGTCTTTTATATCCATGGCGTTCCCCAAACTATTATTATGGACAATGGCTCACAGTTCCAATCTCATCAATTCTCAAATTTTCTTTCACGTTATAATATTCCGTTCGTATCCTTTACTCCGCGTTACTGTCCACAGGTTAATCTTACCGAGCGATATAATCGTACCATCGTAACCGCGTTAGCTGCCTTAGTGGGTAATGATCATCGCTCTTGGGACAAACATCTCAGCAAGATTCAATGCGCTATGAACTCTAGTGTAAATTTATCTACGGGTTTTTCTCCTTTCTTTCTTGTTCATGGTCGGGAGTATGTTTCCACTGGCTCTCTTTATACACCAACATCTGACTTGGACGAGATAATTTTTATGCCCCGTGATATCTATGCTAATAATCTTGGGCATTTAGCATCCTACTTTGACCAGGTTCAAGTTGCTTTATATAATGCGTATGTTAAGAACACTGGTCCTTATAATTTAAGGCGCTCTTTTAAGGAATTAAATGTCGGCGATATTGTTTGGCGTCGAAATTATGTCCAAAGTGATGCAGGTGCATATTTCTCTGCGAAATTGGCACCACGTTTTATAAAGTGTACAGTTATACGTAAGCTTTCTCCTCTTGTTTATATTTTGGAAGACCAAAATGGAGCCAGAGGCAAATGGCACATAAAAGATTTTAAGTTGTAATTTTGTTTTGGTTTGTTTATTTCTGTTTGTATTTTTTTTCTAGTACATATGCGGACGGCAGGCACACTATTCTGTATATTTGGGCATGATTTTAATTTTTTATTCTGCATACAGGCGGCCATAGCGCACATCGTCTCTATGTTTACTCTCTGTTGGAGAGTAGCTAAGCTCTCCAAACAGAAATCAAGTATAATCTCTCTCTTTATTCTCTTTGCTGCAGAGTAGCTAAGCTCTGCAGGACAATGCCCTTTTGTGTAACTATAGCACATTGGTGTGAATTTGTAAATTACTGTACATATTTTATTAGCTTTATTTTACTCTGGTAAAATTTTCCTAAGGGAAAATTTTCTCTTTGGGGGGGAATAATGTAGCGTGCTGCCTGTCGCTCCTGAGCTCTTAGTTTTAAGCTAGTTTTAATTAGTTTAAGTTTCTTAGGGAATAAGTATTTTTGGCCATAACTTTCCAAATTCTTTGTAAATAAGCATTTGCTTGGCAGCAATTTATTCGTCTTTTTACGGCGATTCCTATTAGGTTTGTAGTTTCATCCTTTTCCATACAATTTTATTGAATTTTATACATAAATTTCATACTTAGTGGAAAAGTGAGGTTATAATTTTGTATTTATTTTGACAGCTGCTTGTTTACAAGTGACAGCTAAGTTTATTTGCTTTTTTCAATTCTACTCACACTTCGCGTAGGTTGTCTATCAATTTATTGGCCATCCCGCTCTTTTGTATTGCTGCCGAGCGAATACACGAATTCCCATTTTGAAATGCTGTATTATTTTTCTTCTACATTTTTCTTTCGGTTTTTCAAAATTTACTGTGAGTATAAAAGGATTGTCAAACCTATTACGTGGTGGAATCAGTCTTCGAGATCTACGGTGTAAACAAGTAGTGTTCCCGGGCCTTACAAGAAAGCCCGCGCCGCGAGTGTCAACTAATAGTTCTACGGGTGCTGCGAGTCTCCAACTCCTGCTGGGCAGCACCTACTATTCTACTGCTGAAACGCTCCATCTGCGGCCAGCCTCCGTTCATCTGCGCTCCATCTCCGGCCTGTCTACGCTGCTCATCCACGGTACCACTACGTCCCTTCCGCGTCCCCTCTCCGCGCGCTAGATTACGTTCCCCTGTCCCTCTGCAAGCCTCTGAAGAATCGCCCCTTCCCCTATCCTCCCTCGTAGCATTTAAGTTCCTTAGCTTCCTGTCTGTTAGGTTTAGTGTAAATAAATGTTAATTGTACTATATTTCCATCTTTCTACTTTGCTCCTTAACTAGCTAGATTCAATCCTTCTACTCTAGGTAGGCTCTCTATCTTCCCCTCTTCTTTGTAACGTTACAATGTATGAAAATTTTGAAAGAAAAATTACTGCATACGTATATGGTAGGTCTGTTGATTTGTTGTATGGATTTGTTGTATTCGGAACGACTTCGGAATTCCGAATCAAAATTCCGTCAAATTAATCCCTTCGAATGACCTTAAAGTCTTCGTTTCGAATCGAACAGTCAAAAAGTACGGAAAAAATAGTGTTGTACAATGGCCTCGGACACGGAAAGTTTTCGATTGTGAGTAAAGGCCGCAATGGTGTTAGCAAGCAATGTCGTGAAAAGCAGTTAGATGATGCTTCATCTATTACTTTTATAAGATTTCACGAAACTTTGAGGTTCTTTCATAGGTCTAGATAAAAGTCCTTTAGGCCGTCCGCTGCCTTAAGCGGGGTCCCGCCGCGGGTGCTCGGCGCGGGAATATAGATTGCTGGTTTTTGACGGACAGATGCTTGCGCAGTGCATGAGTAAGCTCTAATCTATGTCGCCCCGCGCGCGTGTCCCGCTCAGGGCAGCGGAGGGCCTTAATTAAACTCGAATCGTGATTTTCTTTTCTAAGTATAAAATTGTGAGAAGTATCCTACCTACTTAAAAACGTACTTCTGGCTTCTTGACTCGACGACTTAATATGGGTAGCTTTAGTATGTCATGCTCACTTCAAACATTTCTGCGGTGGTGTCGTGTGAGGCGGGTCGTTACGTTCCCTCAAATATGGTTGAGCGAAGCGATGGCTGGTTCATGCGTCATGCTCGTGAACGGGTGCTGCCAGTGGGAATGGGTCTGCTTCTGTCTGCTTGTATTAAGGGCGTCGTATAACTCGTATATAAAAGATCTGTTTTATATTGTCTGTGTGTATGGCACTTCTTACTCAAAAAATATAATTCTTAATAGCTTACCTTGTTTTGATTTATTTAATTGCAATATTTTTACTTTCTATAGTCAGTAGTTTAGTGAAAGTGTAACGTTACAAAGGAGAGGGGAAGAAAGATAGAGAGCCTACCTAGAGTAGAAGGATTGTATCTAGCTAGTTAAGGAGCCAAGTAGAAAGATGGAAATCTAATACATTTAACATTTATTAACACTAAACCTAACAGACAAGAAGCTAAGGAACTTAAATGCTACGAGGGAGGATAGGGGAAGTGGCGAATCTTCAGAGGCTTGCAGAGGGACAGGGGAACGTAATCTAGCGCGCGGAGAGGGGACGCGGAAGGGACGTAGTGGTACCGTGGATGAGCAGCGTAGACAGGCCGGAGATGGAGCGCAGATGAACGGAGGCTGGCCGCAGATGGAGCGTTTCAGCAGTAGAATAGTTGGTGCTGACCAGCAGGAGTTGGAGACTCGCAGCACCCGTAGAACTATTAGTTGACACTCGCGGCGCGGGCTTTCTTGTAAGGCCCGGGAACGGTCACTACTTGTTTTCACCGTAGATCTCGAAGACTGACTGAGCCACGTAGATTTCGAAGACTGACTCAGCCACGTAGATTTCGAAGATTGACTGAGCACGTAGATTTCGAAGACTGACTGAGCCACGTAATAGGTTTGACAATCCTTTTATACTCACAGTAAATTTTGAAAAACCGAAAGAAAAATGTAGAAGAAAAATAATACAGCATTTCAAAATGGGAATTCGTGTATTCGCTCGGCAGCAATACAAAAGAGCGGGATGGCCAATAAATTGATAGACAACCTACGCGAAGTGTGAGTAGAATTGAAAAAAGCAAATAAACTTAGCTGTCACTTGTAAACAAGCAGCTGTCAAAATAAATACAAAATTATAACCTCACTTTTCCACTAAGTATGAAATTTATGTATGAAATTCAATAAAATTGTATGAAAAAGGATGAAACTACAAACCTAATAAGAATCGCCGTAAAAAGACGAATAAATTGCTGCCAAGCAAATGCTTATTTACAAAGAATTTGGAAAGTTATGGCCAAAAATACTTATTCCCTAAGAAACTTAAACTAATTAAAACTAGCTTAAAACTAAGAGCTCAGGAGCGACAGGCAGCACGCTACAAAAGACCTATGAAAAGCTTTTGGATATAAATTTTCAATTCGATGCCTTAACATAGGTAGTCTTAGTATGTCATGCTCTCTTTAATCATTTCTGCGGTGGTGTCGTATGAGGCGGGTCGTTACGTTCCCTCAAATATGGTTGAGCGAAGAGATGGCTGGTTCATGCGTCATGTTCGTGAACTGGTGCTGCCAGTGGGAATGGGTCTGCTTCTGACTACCTATCTTAATGCATATTGAATTGTATGTTTTTCTTTTATTTTTATTTATTGTAACAGCCTAGACTGAATAACAAGTTCAAACTTTGAATTTAGCTTAAAATCTGTAAATTGATTAAGAAATTTGTAACTCATTAAGAAATGAGCTAATTCAATAATGTTATTTATTTGTTAATCTTTGTTAATATAAAGTCTGGAAACGATATACATATTTGTAAATATCGTTCCATCTGATTGATAAAGCTGACAAGTTTTTTGCGCCCATTTTTCTTGTCAGTTAAAAGACGTCATAATGGGTGGTAGGGTAAAAGAATTGACGATTTAAAAATGCTTATTATGTGAGCTTATTTAAATAAAATATATTTCACTTTCACTTTCACTTTCACTTTGTAACCTACGAGGTTTTGTCCCTAGTCACTTGTCGTTGTCCATGGCAGCGTATTCTTTAACAATGTATCTCACCATTATTATCATATCTTAATATATAAAATCGTAAACTGAATGACTGACTGACTGACTGACTGACTGATCTATCAACGCACAGCCCAAACCGCAGGACCTAGAGACTTGAAATTTTGCACACAGATACTTTATACAGTGTAGGCATCCACTAAGGAAGGATTTTTGAAAATTCCATCCCTAAGGGGATGAAATAAGGGATGAAAGTTTGTATGAAAGTCCCTCAGTTTTGAAGCTAGAATCTTCAAATTTTGTGTTTAGGCTGACGATTGAAAATTAATAAATACGGGTCACAGCGTTTTTCAAAATTCTACCCCCGAAGGGGTCAAAAGGGGATGAAGTTGTGTATTAAAGAAAATCCTTCATTTTCGAAGTAATAATCGCTAAATTTATAATTTAGGCTTATGGATAGAAAAGCAACGTATATTGTTTTTGTTAGGATTTTAACTCCAAAGGGGATGAAATGGGGGTGAAAAGGGTTAAAAAAACCTAAAAATAGATATGGATGTCGTTATCGGGGTTTTGTGGGATGACGATTGCAAAAATGACATTTATTTTGAAGTCCAACACGGTGGACATGATTTAACCCCTAAAGGGGTAAAATGGGGTTCAAATTTTGTATGGAATAAGAATACAAAATCGAAATTACAACTTTAAAATTCGTAGAAACACGTCTAAATATATATTTTGGGATTTTGAAAATCAACCCCTTAGAGGGTAAGTGGGGTGAGTAACATAAAAATCGATATGGATGTCGTTCTTGAGGTTTTATGGGATGGTGATTGTGAAAATGAGATTTATTTTGAAGTCCAACGCGGTGGACATGACACATATGGACCTGGACCGGGACATGCACATTTAGGGAACGGGAACGGGAACCGGAACGGGCACGGGCACGGGAACGGGAATGGAACGGAACGGAACGGAACGGAACGGAACGGAACGGAACGGGAATAGAACAGGATGGGAACGGGAACGGGAACAAGAACCGGACGGGAACGGAACGGGAACAAGAACGGGAACGTAAGGCGTACGGGACGGTTAGGGGACGTTTACGGGACGGGAACGCAGCGGGAACGGAACGGGAACGGGAACGGAACGGGAATATAACGGGACGGGAACGTTAACGAGAACAGGATGGGAACGGGACAGGAACGGGATGGGAACGGGAACGGAAACGGAAGGGGTACGGGACGTTTACGGGACGGGAACGGAACGGGAACGGGGAACGGGAGCGGGAGCGGGAGCGGGAACGGGAACTGGAAGCCTTGTACGAGGCCCGCCACACGCGGCAAATGTCTTGCCTCGCGAGGCAGCGCGCTTGATGGGGACTCGCCTAATCGCGTAAAAATGGCTGGCCGGATCCTGGTTGAAGGTTCCTTAAAAGGATTTCGTCTAATATTCACGCGGACGAAGTCGCGGGCAGAAGCTAGTTAATAATAATTATCTCACCATCACATCGTAACCTCCCAATTTTAATTATCTACGAGTATTTATATCGACTTTTGTATATCGGGTCATTTTGAACTTACCATCCAAATTTTAAGGATGTGTCCAGTCCATGAAACTAAACAACTTTATCTAAGAAACATGTTTCGAATTTCGCCACAAAATTTTGGTCATCCCATACTAAATTGATCACGTGATCTCTTTGATTCGTATGGAGAGTCGATTTTTTTTTACATATTTGGCCATGTGTTCCTTAGAGAAAGTTGTTCAGTTTCAAGGACTGAACACATCCTCAAAATTTGGATGGTAAGTTCAAATTGACCCGATATATAGTCCTGCTTCGCAGTTTGTCTTGTCGATATTGAAGTGTTGAGGTCAAAAAGATTGAAATTCAATCGTAACAATTTGCAGAAAACATTATCTTAATTAAAATCACTCCAAGCAATGTAAGAACTAGAGTAACTTTGATATTACGATTTAGCGCTTTTTACAATAAGTTGTTATAAAACCTGTCTGTTTAACAGCCTGTTTTTTATTGGAATCATATACAATTTCGTCAGAAAGTACTAAGAAGTTGGGTTAAAGTTGCGCTTTTGAGCCAGATTGCGGCAATTATTGGGCAACAAAGTTAAAACATCGAAATCGGAGACTGCCGAAGAACTTTGTACAATTAAGCCGGTGAAGCCTCAAGAACCAGGGTTGTCATAACGCGAACTTTGTCTACAACTTAGCTCTTGTAATTCAATCGTTTGTTTTCGGAATTTGTATAAAACTTACTGTTTGTGTTCTCAAAATGTGGGAGATTATGTTAAATTTTATAATATAGTCTCTTTTTTATAGTTTAAAGTTTGTAATTGTAGGTTAGAAAGTTTGACTATCAGGCATTTTTAATGTCCCCACTTTTGGGGCAGGTCTTTCTTATTTTTCTTATCTTATGTGAATAAGAAGGATGGGTTGGGTCATAACCATAACCCACTTTGCGAGCCCAATGCGGATTGGTACAATTTTGAATTGAGACAAGTTATAATTATTTCATTATAAATAATTAGAATTGTACGAAATTAAATATTTAATGAAATAAGGAACGTTTCATATTTTATGTAGAATAAAGCAAAACGTGCGTAAAATGTAAGACAAGCGATGTTTTTGTCAGAAACATTAATATTAAATTATTTTCCGACGAAATGGAACAAACATGTCCTTAAAGCAATTTACGTTATTATTCATTAAAAGTGATAAAAGCAAAGTAATTTCGTTGGCGAAATTACCCTCGCAAAACATTGTTTTACAATATTAACACTTTGTAAACAACTGACGTTATCTCTCGAAATTTTTCACACAAAGACGAGAGAAGTTTAGCTTTTAATTAATTAAAACCGAATTCGCAAATGCGGAACAAAGTAGCGTTTTGTTACACAAAAATATCGTTGTTTCTGTGAGGGAACGCTATATAGGTCAGCCCACGCCGAGTATCTCACAAAGACGAAGTTTGGTGCAAGTCAAGAGATGTGGAGATACTTGGCAGTTTTCAACTTCGGGCGAAGGGTTTAAGTGAGGAGATGTGGGGATAGCCTTACCAGTTTTCCACTTCGAACGATAGGTTTCAAAAATTGGAAAAGACACTTTAATTTTTGATAACTAACATTACAGCAATTATTTGTACGTTGGAATGAAGGCAATAGGTATAATAATTGATACCCTATTAATAAATAATCAAACCCTTACAAATATAATAAACTAGCGGCCGCCCGCGGTTTCACCCGCGTGGTTCCCGTTCCCGTGGGAAAATTGGGATAAAAAGTATTATATGTTTTAATCCAGACTATCTACTATCTGTGTGCCAAATTTCAACCAAATCCGTTCAGTAGTTTTTGCGTGATTGAGGAACAAACATCCAAACCCACAAACTTTCACATTTATAATATTAGTAGGATGTGAAAGGTATGTTTGTTTGTTACGTTTTTGCAGCTTATCGACTCGGTTCGATCTTAATTAAATTGTGCATATGTTTACCTAGAAAAAAGTATTGTTCCCAAGAAAAAGAAAAAAAAAACTGGCCACGCTGACAAAGTCGCGGGCGGCCGCTAGTTTTGAAATAAATCCGATAAAAACCACAAATTACATTTTTTCGACTTTTGCATCGAAAATTAGGAGTTCAATAATGTAAGTATTATCATTGAAACAGTCAAGGGTTTTCTGCGAATCACTTTATTTGAGTAAAACGTAAGTATAAAGCATTTATTTTACTAGAACCTCAGTAATTTTGTGAAGTGGATTTATATTAGAATTGATAGTTCGATAGATAAATCAAACTTATTGAATACCCTACGAAGATATTTTTTTTAATCTCTCTTTATTCTTCAGAAAAAAAAAATCATAGTTCTAAATTAATGAAGAAGTTATTTTCAAAGGGTTACAGGAACCATTTATAACACGCGTGTGGTTGACATTCTTGGATCCAGGACACGGCATATAGGACACTACAAATTTCAAAGGCCTTATACTGGCCTTTCAAGAGCTTTTATTATTATTATAAACGAGAGTTGTTTCTATAACGATCATATCATATATCATATCACATGAGCTGAGCGTCCTAAATAAAGTCAAGCGGTACTTTACGCCTGGGCAGCTTTTAACTCTCTATAAAGATCAAGTCCGGTCTTGCATGGAGTACTGCTGCCACCTATGGGATGGCTCGGCGAAATATCAACTTGCTGCACTGGACTCGGTGGAACGCAGAGCCAAGAGATTAATAGGCGATGAAGAACTGGTAGCAGCTAAGCTTAACAGTTTAGCTCACCGCCGAAAAGTTGCTTGCCTATCGGTCTTTTATAGATTGTACTTCGGTGAGTGTGCTCAAGAACTGCATGAACTCATTCCACCTTCTCCTTTCTACCATCGGACATCCAGACGCACTGCAGGTTACCACCCGTTCTTAGTTGATATACCTTTTCTGCGTACCAAACGCTACTCATCATCTTTCATAATGCGCACAGCTATGGAATGGAATTCCCTGCCGGCGTCTGTGTTTCCGAGCGCATACAACCTGACTCTATTCAAGGCCAGAGTGAATAAGCACCTTCTGGGCAAGCTCGCTCCATCGTAGACCCTGTCTTTGCTTTCTGGGCAAGACTGGGGTCAAGAGCAAACCCATTCAATATATAAAAAAATATATAATTGTAGATACCATTACATAACACCATGTTTTCAAAAAGTTTTATTAGCATGTGAATGTATCTCATAGTATAGAGGTGATACTAAAACAGTTAATACTAATGGACGCATAAAGAAGCAAGCAATAATGTGAACGCCTACCTACGTTAATTATATAATAGTTCCTAAACAACAAGAAATTGTACCCCATTACTATTAGTATCATTATCCTTATTAATGTTTGTAAAAGACATTTCCTACAAGCTTCGAGGAAACAATAACCAGTCTTCGTTTATGGGGCATTTACACGGGTCGATCTTCTAGACAATATGGTGGTCGATTTTCGTTGACTAGCGCTTTTTAACAACAATCGCTTGTAAAATCTAACCGCAATCATAATTTCAATGAGGTGTCGATTACACTTTACAAGCGATTGTCGATAAAAAACGCTAGTTGACTAAATCAGCCAGCAAGTCGGCTGGAAATCCCACATACCTAATAACTATCTGGCTTATATCTTCGCCTGAGTGGAGTGGTGTTGCCAATCAGCATCAGATGAAACACCAATTTGCTCCGCCATCCAGTTCAGGCTACCTATTTGCAATGGAAACGCCAAGATTTGCATGATTGGTATCTAGTTACTCCATGAATGTTTGGGAATAAATATGATGCTGTTAAGATCAAGGAGCGACTAATAAAAGGTTAGATTTTAGTTGATTTGTTTAACGACCTAGTGTTATAGCTTGTTAGTTTTATTATTTCAAAAAAGGTCATACTATGTTTAATTAAAAGATTTGATGATTAAAACTAAACGCACATGGACTAATTATTGTAGCTGGGTTGATCGTGGTGGCTTTATCGGCTATACTTTTGTGCGATTTTATGAGCGACATTTTGAGAATGTTAATTCTATACTCGGTAACAAAAAAATCGCTCAGCGATTAATCGCTCGTGGGCGGGAAGCCTAACAACATGTTATAGTTTCACAAGCTCGAATAATTAAAATTTTCGCGATCACAAAAAGTGGTGACGACCCTGATTTTTATTTGCGCTATGATTTTACTAAAGAGAAAGCTTGTGGCGATAGTAAAATTCTTGCGACGTACTTGAACCAAGTGCTAAGCATCAAATTCCTAAGTCTATTCGAAAAACATGACACCATCGCAGTTTCGGATAATGCGACACTACCCGGGAACAAAAAAATATTAATTATTCATGAAACGGCAAGGCGTATAGCCACATAATAAAAAGGCTGTTTGTTTTAGACAGCAGAAGGCCCGTACGGCCATGCCATATTCGAAATTGCTACAGCCTTAGATTAATAAGACCCAGATACCTAGTCCGCGTCCGTATGGTGAGGCAACTCAAACTGAGCCAGAATGGCTAAGTATGACTATTCGGCCCGCCATTTCTCAAGTGATATTCGTGTCGAACACAACTCCCGAAAATTTCAATAAAAATGAGGGTTTGCGCAATGAACGGATGTCACAATCAGGTCACATTACATCGAAAAAACACTAGAAAGATTGTAGATAACATTTCACGTCTAATTAACGTGTTTTCACTTACATTTTTACGTAAATCATTCATCAAAAATAACTATATTTGTCACTTCATATTTTATGAAAATGTTGCCAGTACGGGGAAAAAATTTCCCCCGCATTTACTTAGTTGATCAATTAAAAGTTAAACACATCTCAACTCAATTACATAATTAAGATTCCACGCAATTCGACAACTACTTATCTACTAAAATGGTTGCTAGCATTGAAAAAACGCAATGTTCTCATTTGAAAAAAATTATATGATAAAAAATATAAGATGGTGGCCAACTTTTTTGTTTGTGGGCCGATTTCGATGAAACTCGGTTCGGGGTACTATTTTGACAAGAAAACAGCAACGCAATGTTAAAAATATAAAAATCCAAGATGGCGGCCAACTTTTTTGTTTGTGGGCCGATTTCGATGAAACTCGGTTCGGAATATTATTTTAACAAGGAAACAGCAACGCAATGTTAAAAATATAAAAAATCCAAGATGGTGGCCAACTTTGTAGTTTGAGGGCCGATTTCGATGAAACTTGGTTCGGCGTACTATTTTGACAACAAAACAGCAACGCAATGTTAAAAATATAAAAATTCCAAGATGGTGGCCTACTTTGTTGTTTGTCGGTCGATTTCGATGAAACTCGGTTCGGGCCAGTTCGGGGTACTATTTTGATAAGAAAATAGCAACGCAATGTTAAAAATATAAAAAACGGAACCCTAAAAATAACAAAGGGTTGATAACGGTGAACTATGTTTTTGTTTGTGGGCCGATTTTGATTAAACTTGGTTCAGGGTACTATTTTGATAAGAAAACAGCAATATCAATATAAATAAAAATGTTAAAAATCGGCCAAGTACGAGTCGGACTCGCGCATGAAGGGTTTTGTACCAAAAACAGCAAAAAATACTGTTTGCTGTATGAGAGCAGCCCTTAAACATATATTTTATTCTTTTTTTAGTATTTTTACTTGTAGCAGCAACAGAAATACATTATCTGTAAAAAAATCAACTGTCTAGCTATCACGGATCATGAGATACAGCCTTGTGACAGACAGACAGACGGACAGCGGAGTCTTACTAATAGGGTTCCGTTTTTACCCTTTGGGTACGGAACCCTAAAAATGACAAAGGGTTGATAGCGGTGAACTATGTTTTTGGGTTTATTTCGATGTAACTCGGTTGAAAAAAAAGAAAAACAAATAAGAAAAGCTCCCATACCACAAAAGTGATTATTTGCTGATTTGGTACGGAACCCTTCGTGCGCGAGTCCGACTCGCACTTGGCCGGTATTTTACTTTGCGTTGCTGTTTTCTTTTAAAAATAATACCCGAAACCGGGTTTCATCGATATCAGGCACAAACAAAAATTTAGATGCCATCGTGGATTTTTTTAACATTTTGTTGCTATTTTCTTGTTAAAATAGTACTCTTAACCGAGTTTCATCAAAATCAGCCCACAAACAAAAAAGTTAGCTGCCATCTTGGATTTTTTATATTTTAACATGCGTTGCTGTTTTCTTGGAAAAATAGTGCCCTAAATCAAGTTTCACTAAAATCGGCCCGTAAAACTAAAAAGTTTGCCGCCATCTTGAACTTTTTATATTTAGAACATCGCGTTGCTGTTTTTTTGTTAAAATAGTACCCCGAACCGAGTTTCATCAAAATCGGCCCACAAACAAAAAAGTTGACCACCATCTTGGATTTTTATATATTTTTAACATTGCATAGCTGTTTTTTGTTAAAACATTGCCCCAAATTGAGTTTCATAGAAATCGGCCCAAAAACAAAAAAGTTGGCCGCCATCTTGGATTTTTCATATTTTTAACATTGCGTTGCTGTTATCTTGCTAAAATAGTACCTCGAACCGAGTTCCATCGAAATCGGCCCACAAACAAAAAATGTAGCCGCCATCTTGAAGTTTGTATATACTTAACATTGCGTTGCTGTTTTTTTGTGAAAATAATGCCCTGAACCGAGTTTCATCGAAATCGACCCACAAACAAAAAAGTTGGCCGCCATCTTGGATTTTTATATATTTAATATTGCGTTGCTGTTTTTTTGTTAAAATAGTACCCCGAACCAAGTTTCATCAAAATCAGCCCACAAACAAAAAAGTTGGCCGCCATCTTGGATGTTTTATATTTTTAACATTGCGTTGCTGTTATCTTATTAAAACAGTACCTCGAATCGAGTTTCATTGAAATCGGCCCACAAACAAAAAAGTTGACCGCCATCTTGAATTTTTTATATATTTAACATAGCGTTGCTGTTTTTTTGTGAAAAAGTGCCCTGAACCGAGTTTCATCGAAATCGACCCACAAACAATAAAGTTGACCGCCATCTTGAATTTTTTATATATTTAACATTGCGTTGCTGTTTTTTTGTTAAAATAGTACCCCGAACCGAGTTTCATCAAAATCAGCCCACAAACAAAAAAGTTGGCCGCTTTCTTGGATGTTTTACATTTTTAACATTGCGTAATGCGTTGCTGTTATCTTGTTAAAATAATACCCCGAACCGAGTTTCATCGAAATCGGCTCTCAAACAAAAAGTTGTCTGCCATTTTGGGATTTTATATTTTTAACATTGCGTTGCTGTTTTCTTGTCAAAATAGTACCCCAAATCGAGTTTCATCAAAATCGGTTCATAAACAAAAAAGATCGCACCATCTTTAATTTTGACATTTTTAGCATTGCACAGTCGACATCTTATTTAAAAAATATATATAATATATAGACTTTCTGTTTAAACCCTAGCGCATCTCTAGTTTTGACAAGCAAACTCTAGTTACATGTAAATGGTGAAATCTACACAATCGCAACTCTAAGTACGACGATGGTTTCAATTTCCCTACTTTTAAGGGAAAATTTAATGTACTGGTAACATTAGTTTTTTGCTGTGTGCGTTTCGTCGAGCGTAAACACAAGCACCTTACGCACACATAAATTTCATTTTTGCTTCACTTTTGACAGACCGCCTTTTAGGATACTATCATTCTTGGCTTTATTATTCTAAGGCTACAGCCATATGTTTTGTTAGGCTAGGAGCTCCTTGATAATACTGCGCCGGGTGTATCACCACATCACTCTGAGACAGGAAGTCACGTGGTCTTCACTTGCTTACGTCATTCATCTCCGCTATCGGTATTGAAAATAACGTTCAATTTCGTTTGCTATGTGAAACAAATCTTAATGAGAATGCACTATAATAATTTTGTTATGAGTGTGACAGAAAAAACCCTTTATTCTGACATATGCTCCATAGTCGCGAAACTGGATAGTGACGTAAGCAAGGTGTTACTCCCGGAATGCCAGACCTATTTTTTGTACTATTGTAACTGCTACAGTACCTACTGAAAATAGTCTGAGTTGGCCTGAAATTGCTTATAAGAAATGTCTGTGTGTGCGTGCGAGAAAAACCGCAATAGGATTACCGAACCGAAAGCGTAGATGTCGCCACTATTAAATGTGCCATATGTAATTAATATTGTTTGTTTATTGCGCAATTTTTTTTATCGTTTTTGCATCAAAATGTATTCGACTTGGAGCGTGCCTCGGCTGAAAGATAAGTTGAGGAGACGAAAAGCAAACTGCCGTTAGTAAAAAAGCAGTTTTCTACGCAGAGACTTTTCCCATAGTTAGCTTATTTTAATTTCCTAAGGAATGAATGTGTACCTTTTTTGCAGCCAACAATTGAACACTTCGCCATCATTGCAAAATATTTAGATAAAAATAAGAGCGTTTACAAAAATATTAGGATGAATAACTGTTAGCTGTCAAATTCTTGGTACATTCAACAGTAGCGAAATCTGAAGTGAGATTTTGTCAGGGTTTAACTCCATTTGTTCCGAGCGGCTCATCTGCTTACTTTATATTTCGTGGTATAAGTAGCTATCTGAACTGGTGCCGATACAAATAGCTCGGGGTGTTGCCCGTTGTCTAAATAAATATCTCCTTACATTATGTCCCCGACCTTCTGTGGCCTCTTTTTTGGATGGTTTGGTTAACCTTGGCTGAAGGTGACATTGATACATTTTCAAACAAGGCTCACTTGAATAAACCAAAAGAAGCGCATTTATACCAAAAAGAGATGGTGAGGTTATAAAAGAAACTATTTAAGCGACTTCGGTGCTGAGAATTAGTAATTCCGGCAGAATTTACTATCTCTAAAAATTCTAACTATAGCTTTAAGTATACCTAAAGTATTCTTATTATTATATTACCCAGTATTTGTATGAAACCCTTACATTAAATAATTTAAAACCATGAACAGAATTATTATACATATCCCAACTCCTACCATCCTACTAAACCTTACTTAATATTATACCTAAATGCGAAAGTCCGTTTGTTTGTTAGGCCTTCACGTCTTAACTACTGAAACGATCATCATGAAATTTTGCATACACTTTGTCAGGGGTACAGAGAAGGACATAGGGTACCTTTCATCCCGAAAAAAAGTATTGTTTCCGAGGGATAGCAAAAAACTTTTCACGAAGACGAAGTCCGCGGGCGGCCGCTAGTAATATTTTGAATGTGAGTGGACGTCACGCAAAAAGGCAAAATGGATTTAATTCGGCTCACAGTTTTATAGCCTGGATTAAAAGATTGCATACTTTTTTATAGAAAGACAACGAGAGAACCTTTGACCGGCGAAGGTTCTCTAGATATTTTCCAAATATCCACGCGAACGAAGTCACGGGTAGGAGCTAGTATATACTATTAAAAGTGTGAAATTTTGGATGTTTATTACTCAATCAGGCAAAAACAAGTGAATGGATGTTGATAAAAATTCGCACACAGGCAGTTACTGCCTGGATTAAAACATAGAAAACTTTTTATTCTGGTCAAAGGTTCCCTAGAGATTTTCCGAATATACACACGGACGAAGTCGCTGGAGGAAGCTAGTCAATAAATAATTTACATAGCACTTTGCAGTTGGCGTAGATTATCCTTACTGATAATGTTCAAGCCGTGGCAATGCATAAGTAATTAGAGTAATTACAGATGATTATCATACATAGACGTAGTTTATAGCAATTATGTATTTATGTCGAAATCTATCGATTCTTCTTGATTTCAAAAAGTATCACAATTTTATTATATCAAGTAAAACTTTTTGTTCTCTATAACATGTATTTTTTTGTTAACACACGTCTGAAAATCAGGAATAGAGTTCATAAATTAATAAAATCTGGATGGAATTTTAATAAAAATAAACATACAAGTACGTTTTATGAACTCCGCTCAAATTCAAACTAGAATATTATTTTGTATGACACAGCAGCATTTTTTATAATTTCTGTGCTGCTTTTATACAAAAAGTTATACGTTGTATAACTACGAACTTTCGTTGTGTAAAAAATAACATTGGATAAGTTAGGTACAATATTGCATTAAAAGTTGAAAATGATGAGGCGAGGCGAGTTCACGATCTGACGAAAATATTGATTTTTGAGCTTTCAGAATGTAGAATTTTATTAAACAAAAATTTGTGTTGTTTAAAAAACAAACAAAGAAACACAAGAATTGAACTGAATATTGAAAAATGGCTTAGTTACTTTGTAAAAAAATCTTAAACATCACCATGAACACTTATTAAAAATAAACTTCCAATACTTTACTTTAAAATTTATACTGTGACTTAATCAACCATATTCTAAAAGAAAGTAAAAGTGTAGATTTTGTGAACTGCTTGGCTTTAAAACATTCAGGCAAATTACTAAGAAACTGTATTAATATTAAGTACTAAATCCCAGAAATTCGCAGAAAATAGGAAGATAAAACAAACGACTTGTAAGCTATTGTAAGCCTTACAAAGTAGGATTACATGAAAGAAAAATAACATAATTATCACTTTATACGAAAGAACAAAAAACTGAGGTATTTTTGAAATACAGGTGTGGCGCAATCAAGAAAATGAGCATTGTCCATTGACATTTTATTCGGGGTCAAGTTTCTGCGTCCGCCTTAACACGACACGATGACGGGCTTTTGTCGGGAAAACATTTTTAGAAAAATCTAACTTATGTGGTCTCAACATTCAACCAACTTCAGAATGTAGGGCGTTACGTAACGAGTTAAAATTACTTACAAAGAAGAAAGATTTCATTTGTATTACTGGCTGCAATGAAATAAAAACAACACAATAAACTCTAGAAACAAAAAGTAAAGCAATAAAGTACCTATGTAGCGAAAAGTTTATGAATTGAAGTCACGTTTGTTCACCGTTGTTTTCTTAGAAATTTATATTTTATTTTATACACGACATCTTTTAACATTGTTAGCCTTATTGAAATCTTTCATTTTATACAAAGATAAGTACGTTATTAACGATTTTATTTGGTTTCATCAAGTGAAATTACTTACAGAAATATTTGATGATTTGTCATCAACACAATGTGTCATTAAAATAACACCAGTTTTAGTAAATTCTGTAAAAAAAATGCTTGCCTAATCAGATTACAATTAACATTCAAATCATTTCTAATTTACAAATTCTAGAAAGAAGAAAAATAAGTAAATGTTTATTTCTTTCTTTTTTTAATAAACTTTTAATCTGGACTTACGCTCAGTTAACAATAGGTACAACGCTCAGGTACAAAGATCCTCTAGCTATAGAAATTTCAGAAATCTGCTTAGGTTTAGCTCATATACCACTTTAAAGTATACGTCTGGCCTCTTCAAACACATACATGCGTGCAGGTAATAGTATAACTGCTAACAAAGTAGATCGACCTAGTTCTATAATAGATAATTTTGGCGCTGTATCGCCTTTAACATACTTATGTATTCATATTTTGTAATTGTTTATCGCCATCTTCTTTCTTTCTTATCAAATGAAAAGTGTGGCCGGCCACCTCTGGTGTTAGAGTTTATCAAGCCCCCTATAGGCCTGCCATGCCTGGTTCCGCCATGAGCGCTTCATCGCTATAATTGTCATAAAATACATGTGCTTTAAATCTTTCGATAAGTGCCTTAGCATTAGTATAAACTAGTTTTCATTTAAAATGCTTTTAAATTTTAAATAATTTCTGTCAGCCTTTTGCGTTTATCTTAATTGATTATACATAGTATTTTGCGTAAATTATTGTTTTATATTAATACACAGAAAGTGAAAGTGAAAGTGAAATATATTTTATTTAAATAAGCTCACATAATAAGCATTTTTAAATCGTCAATTCTTTTACCCTACCACCCATTATGACGTCTTTTAACTGACAAGAAAAATGGGCGCAAAAAACTTGTCAGCTTTATCAATCAGATGGAACGATATTTACAAATATGTATATCGTTTCCAGACTTTATATTAACAAAGATTAACTAATAAATAACATTATTGAATTAGCTCATTTCTTAATGAGTTTCAAATTTCTTAATCAATTTACAGATTTTAAGCTAAATTCAAAGTTTGAACTTGTTATTCAGTCTAGGCTGTTACAATAAATAAAAATAAAAGAAAAACATACAATTCAATATGCATTAAGATAGGTAGTCAGAAGCAGACCCATTCCCACTGGCAGCACCAGTTCCCGAACATGACGCATGAACCAGCCATCTCTTCGCTCAACCATATTTGAGGGAACGTAACGACCCGCCTCATACGACACCACCGCAGAAATGATTAAAGATAGCATGACATACTAAGACTACCTATGTTAAGGCATCGAATTGAAAATTTATATCCAAAAGCTTTTCATAGGTCTTTCACTAAACTACTGACTATAGAAAGTAAAAATATTGCAATTAAATAAATCAAAACAAGGTAAGCTATTAAGAATTATATTTTTTGAGTAAGAAGTGCCATACATACAGACAATATAAAACAGATCTTTTATATACGAGTTATACGACGCCCTTAATACAAGCAGACAGAAGCCGACCCATTCCCACTGGCAGCACCCGTTCACGAGCATGACGCATGAACCAGCCATCGCTTCGCTCAACCATATTTGAGGGAACGTAACGACCCGCCTCACACGACACCACCGCAGAAATGTTTGAAGTGAGCATGACATACTAAAGCTACCCATATTAAGTCGTCGAGTCAGGAAGCCAGAAGTACGTTTTTAAGTAGGTAGGATACTTCTCACAATTTTATACTTAGAAAAGAAAATCACGATTCGAGTTTAATTAAAGGACTTTTATCTAGACCTATGAAAGAACCCCGGACTTTTTCTAATCAACACTGAGGTATTAGAGTAATAATTAACAATACAAAAGCTATGCCCATGCCTTTTTATCCTTCAAATAATCGTCAACAGTGTAATAACCTTTACTCATTAAATTGGATTTAACAGTATTTTTAAATTTTTCCAAGGGCAGTTCTGTGACTTGTTCTGGTATCTTATTATAAAAGGTAATACATCTACACAAAAAAGAGCTTCCGGTTTTATGCAGTCTGCGCCTTGGAACAGCAAGTTTGTTCTTGTTTCTTGTATTGAGTTTATGAACATTACTATTTTTTACAAAGCTATCTAAATTTTTCTTTACATACATTATATTTTCATAGATGTATTGGGAAGCTACCGTTAATATTTTAATTTCTTTAAATAGGTCACGAAGAGTATCTCTTGTTAATAATAAAATAGTCTTGACACTTTTTAAATATACATTTAATTAATGTTCTCACAAATAATTAGGTAGTACACGTCTGTCACTTAAAACAAGCTCCGGGAACTGAACTGTCGTGGCGTGGATGCTCCCAGCGCCCCGTTGCCTTACTGCATGACGTCACGGCTCATATTCCTAACACGGCCATACTGACGACTGCTTCGCCCTCGGAGCTCTAGCTAAAATAAAATAAAATACAGGAGAGGGGGTTATGATCCTCTCACTGTCTGCCTTCTGCCTGACATTAGTCAGATTTTTGATCTGCCTTCTGCCTGACTTTAGTCAGATATTTGGTCTCCCGGCCAACTTCTCATATTTTCAAAAGTGACTGTCACTCTGTGAGTGCTGCCATTGGGTCTGGTACCCAACACTTCAAATCGATCGTTCTTTAAAACTTTCGTCACTTTGTACGGAATGCTCCGGAATCTGCCTTTTAACTTTTTGTATCCCGGATTCCCTTTACTAATTCGAATCAACACTATATCCCCAGTTTTATAAGGAGATTTCACATAGCGTTTGGCATTAAACCGCCGCATCTGCCGCTTTTGATCCTCATCCAAAAGCTCGCGAGCTTTTGCTCTTGTGACTCTAAGGTCCAGCCTCTCACCTGCCTCCGTGAGATTATTTATCAAAAGCGCCTCACACAGCCCTGCCGGCTTATAACCGAACAACAACTCGTTTGGAGTTCTGCCAGTGACCTTATTCACCGAATTATTCAATGCCTGCTGTGTGGCAGCCAGGGCTTCACACCAGTTCTCTTCTGGTTCATCCCTGATAATAGCGTTCATCGTATTTAATATTGATCTGTTTAAACGCTCTACCTGTCCATTAGCTCTGGGCAGATTTAGTGAGTTTATTACTAACTGAATCCCATTTTCATTACAGAAGGCCTTCATGGCCCTCGAGGTAAATGCTGTTCCTCGATCGCAAATGAGTCTACGAGGTACTCCAAACAAATACGCCATAGCCTTTAAGGCTTTTATCACGCCTTTGGTGCTCGTTTCAGCCACCGCTTCCAAAAAGCAGTATTTGGTAAAACCATCTTGTAAAGCGATTATGTACTGGAATCCTTCTTTGCTTTTTACAAACGGACCAAGATGATCAGCATGTACCACTGCAAATGGAGTTTCACCCTTTGGTATCGGATGTAACAGCCCTGGCTTACGGCCAGTATCACTCTTGCCAATCAAGCATTTAAAACAATTGCGGACGTATTTTGTTACAACCTTCCTCATCCGGGGAAACCAGTATTTACCCCGAATGGCAGCCAGTGTTCTATCGACACCTTGATGTCCACTTTCATCATGCATAATTCTCAACACCCCCCATCTTGCATTCCGTGGTACAGCCCATTTGGATCCTTCCGGCGTCTTCCTGTAGAGATGTCCCTCTTTAATCTCGTAATCATTAAAATATTGATTACAATCTCCTTCGTCATTTCCTTCTTTCAGTACACTGACGATTCTTGACAATTCTTCATCAGCCATCTGACATTCAAGTAAATTTTCTGCCGTTGTAAATTCATAAGTCAGACAAACAGGATTACGGCTCAAATAATCAACGTGTGCCACTCGTTTACCCGGACGATATTCAATATCAAAATTGTAGTCTTGCAGGTATATCCACCATCGAGCCACTCGTGGATTTATTTCCTTTTTAGTCATAGTAGCCCTAACAGCGCTACAGTCTGTTACCAATTTGAATTGAATACCAATCAAGTACACTCGAAAATGTTTAAGTGCTTGTACGACTGCTAGAGTTTCTAGATCATAAGAATGATATTTGCTCTCATCCGGTGACGTTCGCCGACTGTAATAAGCTACCGGATGTAACTTGCCATCTTCATCTTTTTGCAGCAGTATTGCTCCCAGTCCAACACTCGAAGCATCAGTGTGAACTTCAGTTTGCGCCGCAGGATCATAGATCTTTAGAACCGGCCTTTGTGTAAGGATATCTTTTATTTCTTGGAATGCTTGCTGACAATCTGAATTCCAGTCAAAATTAACGTCCTTCTTCAACAGGTTGTACAGTGGATTGACTTTGGTTGCAAAGTTATAAACAAATCGTCTGAAGTAACTTGCTAGACCCAAAAACTGTCTTAGCTGTTTCGTCGTCTTCGGCGGTAAAGCCCTTGTCACACAATCAATTTTATGGTGACTAGGTCTCACAGTTCCAGCCATTATCTCCCTTCCCAAGTATTCTACACTTGTCTTGAAGAATTGACATTTTTCAATGTTAAGTGTTAGCCCAGCTTCGCGCAGACGCAACAGTACCTCTTCTAATTTCTTCAGTGATTCTTCTTCATCCTTTGCTGGTATTAATATGTCATCTATTGTAACACTCTCCCCTTTTGTAAAGCCTTTCTAGTAGAGATGTTAACTAACCAGATCTTAGTCAGTTTCTGGTGACAGTCCTCACTCAATTTCAACTATAACCAGCTGAAATATTATGAAAACATAGTATTGGCCAAATATGATCGTCTAGATTTAAAAAGGACCTACGTTGTGATTTATAGAATATAGAAACCCCGGCTCTTTTGGTATGTCTGGACTAAGTTTAGATGTCTCAATATCAAGTGCACATGTACTCATCCTATTTGTAACTAAAAAGCCTTATCATTAATGTATTGATTTAATAGAAATTATATAATAAGAATATTAGTATTTGATATAGTGTATATAGTATATTTATAAATTGGACAAGGATAAGGATAAGGTTATAAGGATATGATAATGTGGCCAGGGCCAATATGGCCCTGGAAGAATGCGTCCAGCCACCCCTCCATTCTTGTTCCAATCCTCGCCAGCATAATTAAAATGCTTCCCGGAGATTAAGTACTGCGCAACAATGGCGCTATTCAACAACGACATAATTGGATAGGTAAGTCCACTAATTTAACCATTTTAAATTAGATATAAGTGTTCCAGATGGAAATCCATGTCATTGCGTCACCAAGCTCCATGTACAGACAGAAGTTTATGTAACCACTGAGATAACTCCGTAGAGTATATACTGAATGGATACAAGTGTTAATGAAAGTACCGACCCATTTATGGAGGTACGATGTGAGGTTCCCAGGTACAATTTTATACCTATCAGGAATGTATAGTGTAGGATAACCCACTAAGATCAGATGAGACAGGTTTACCGTCAACACGTTCTCTGGATGGTGGTTTTAGGACCAATCCATTACTGATGTATATTCGCAACCCGAATATTCTCTACTTCACTTAGTCAAGGGTAAGATATAGATATGGATGACAGTAACATGTTATCAACACATTACATTTTGTATAGTTTGTGTTCTGTATGTAGAACCTATACATGGTTCATGGCATTTACAATGACATGGAATTATCATTTTGTTTGTTTATTCGAATGGAACAATCCAAGGTGAAATTGTACACCTTAATAATTGATAGAATGGTTAGATTAGAGATTCATATGAAATAGTAGGATTATAAAATAGATAAATAGTTCTATTTTGTGTTGTATACAGTGTGTCTGTATAGTAGGTATTTCACAACCAAGAACCTTTTACCTAGTCAAGCTACCAGTTTGGTTTGCTTTTAAAGTTTGTCCAGGTGTCAATTCAGTAGACGATCACAAGATTTATTAACACAGGGAGGGGTGTACCTTGCCTTGCATACCAGTAACCGAATGGAGATATGTCCACAACTACTGATACCACAAGATCAAAGTTTAAACTGAAGCAATTAGATTCAGACACTCAAAGAGTATCCGATTCATACCTCATGATTAATAGCGATCTCCTCAGAATATAACAATGTCAGATCTCTCAGAGTCTCCGCTGGCTGGTCAGCCTAACACGGCTTAAGGAGATCTGGCATATCATCACATTCCAACAAACAGCCACTAACCATGGTGTTAGGGATTTATCAAAGATAATTCACCCACACCTCAACAGATTTCAAACAAGCTTATTAGCCGGCTTGATAAATGCGAGAATGTGTCGTAGCGTGGTAAGAAAAATTGCTTCGAGGAAACCTAAAATAAAACTCAGTAGATTTTGCAATCGTCTACTGAAGAGATCCTAGTCAGACAAATTCTGTCAAAATATATATCTGCTTGACTTTTTACCTCGTTACCATTTACCTCGTTTGAAATATTTCTGAATTAAATCCATCAATATTTCAAACTACACCAAAGTTGATAGTCATGTGTGAACATGTAGTGTTTGTATATATACATGAAAGTACATACATATCAATAGTATAGAAATGTATACTATATAGGCAATAAGTAGGTATTGCTTGGATGAAAGATCAATCTCAACTTGGTTGGTTAGAGCCTAGGCTTTAACACTAGCTAACTTTTGAGCTTAAATAATAAGTGTTTATTTTACTTCATCCAAGCAGTAGTAAAAGTTTGCACACATATCAACATAGTAGCATCTGTCATTTTCAAGATTCCTTCGGTCACTATCATAGCTTATTGGGGCATTTAAGTGTTCCAACAAACAAGGCAACCCTTGAAAAAGACATCTAAATCAGACATGGAAAAAAAACACAAAATTTTTATGTGAATTTATCTCTTCAAATGGCTAGTACAGTTAAAACCTAGTAATTGTTATAAGACCTGTAGAGTCCTAGATGTTGTCCCTATAGAAAGAATGATATTTTGTCCACATATTTTTGAGTAAAATCTAATATTAAGTTTTATCTGAACTAATTTTATATGGTAAAATCTTGAATCCTGTAATAGTTTTGTCCTTTTACACCTAAACTACTGGATATGAGAACTAATGCATACAGCTAATTTAGACCTACAAGTAAAGCTAGAATCATACAAAAAGATGTGAACAAAGTATTTATTTAACCGCATAGTTTATCGTACCCTATCCTACATTTGTCCAATATAAGAACAGTATGGTAATGAAATAGAGAATTTAGGTTCAATTTTAAGATTCTGGATTTATTATTGTGGGAATGGTACCTATTATAACACAGAATACTTTAGATTTTAAATATATCTGAATTGTTTAACGACTCATTTTAACACAAAAATGATATTCCTGAAAAAAAAACACAGATTTTCCAATATAACCGGAGAGATTTTAGCAAACATGCTTACTTACCTGTCAATCTACTTGTTATTCCTCGTAAGTAGATTTATCCTGATACCTTTCGGCATTATCTCGACTACACAGCACTTAAAACCACCTTCACTTTGAACCACAAGCTATACACTACACAATACTTGAAAACAAACAACCACTCTTCACTGTAAATTACAAATTTCACACTTTCACTCGAGCACTGAAACTTTTTAAACACAACTACACTTTCACTACACATAATTTGGTACTGCGAAGCTGATAAACCGCCACGAACCGTGTCTTTGCTAAGCTCCAAGGAGCGTCGTTTCCTGAGCTTTTACCGGAGCAAAGATTGAAGTTCTACCTACCTAATCGTTGGGCAATAGCATATTTCACCTTTCCCCACTAGATTCCAGTCACGATAAGCACACCAAACACGGTTCCATATACGAAATCGTGCTCGGACGCGCCACAGCGTCTGGACTAGCGTGGATTTCTTCAGGAGTTCTCCAGAATTCTGGAGATCGACGGTAACTGAATATTTACAGGACTTTATTCCTTGCCATCGTCAGTAACAAGTGGGCCCTTACTTGTACAAACAATCGCAAGGTTCCTTCAATTAAAACTTCGTGAAAAGACTATAAACACAACTTCGCGAAGCTGAAACTAGCTTACCAGCCCAACGCCTAACTCAATAAACGCGACGAATTTCACATAAGTTAGCACTATTTAACTTTTAAAATAAAATAAGAAAATTACTTTGAAACTTTCTGAAATACTTGACTTTACTGCTGGGTATTTGGGCAGAACTTTGCCATTTCTATAGTACGCGCCGGACTGATCCTGAGGAGTGTCTCCTCCGATATTTATACCCTCAAAAGACCCTGGCTTCTGATGACCAAATATGGTCTTCTCGCGAAAATTCGCGTTTTTCTTATATAAATAACCTTATTTGGTAATGTATATAATGAAGGAATTTTTTACTCCATCCTGAGATTTAGCATTAGAAAGAGACAGACTATCTAATGTGGCCATATGTGCTCAAAACTCCCCATTAGGATTTTATAATGTTTTTCTCAATAATTATTTTATTTGTCACTTTTTTATCAAATAAACGACTTCAATTATATTTAGATATATATATATATTCATATCCTAAGGTGTACCAACTGATTTCTCAACCTTTCAATATGTCGGCAACATAGTAAAGTTCGCTCATAACTCTTGGGATAGCCTAAATAAATAGTTCAACAATGTATATAAATAAATACTTAATACATTTAACCGGTATAACCCTATTAACAAGATAGCAGCTTATAAATTCCAAATATCCTATAAAATTTTCACAGTATATTTCTTAGATTTACTTCAACATTTATATATTTTTGTACCTCAGTCACGCGCTATTTGTCTTTCACTCTATTACATCAACTGTTTTGATCGTCAATAACCTATATTTCTGTTAAATTATTCAAGTTTTACAAAATCGGCTCCCTAGATTAAGTTACTTTAATCTGCTGATTTACCCTAAAACCGGGGTAATTTGATCGGTTAACACATATTTTCCTCCCAGTTTTTTCTGATTGGCTGTCAACCCATGTATCTGTCATAACCCATAGACAATCTAATTTAACGACCTATTAACATCAAACGAGCAGGCGAGCACTCCAAATAAAGGCCTCGTCACACAGTTAGCGTTTTTAAAACCGCTAACCATAGTCAGTAAATATATTAGTCATACGAACTTGTAATTCATTGCTCTGTATTTACCGTACCTAAAATGCGTTATTTTGACAACAGCGCTAGCCATATGTGATGTAATATTACAATAAAACGGTTCCTATTTCCTATAAGCTTATTATAATAATTCTCTTAATAAGTTGACGACATGACGGCTGAGGTAGCAGATAGCTGTATAATGTTGCGCGTTATGACCACACTGTGACAAAAGCATCATTCACATTGAATTATTCCCTAACACATTTGAACGCAGTCGTTATGACGTAACTGGTTTATAAAGTTCCGTACCCAAGGGCAAGACGGAACCCCACTACCAAGACTCCGCTGTCCGTCCGTCCTTCTGTCTGTCCGTCTGTCCGCCACCATGCCTCACCTCACGAAGCATGATATCCAGACAGTTGAACCCTTCACAGATGGCGCACCTAACAAATACCAAAACAGAACCAATTTCACATCTAAGACGGGTCTCCCATACAACAACTTTGTTTGTGGCCAGCTTGCTACATGGTATACATGGTATGATAAACGTAGGTTCAACAGAATGCTTCGTGCGTGAGTCCGACTCGCACTTGACTGATTTTGCAGTTTAACGCATCCTATGAAAGGAGAGGTTTCGAACGCATCCTATGAAAATTAAAAAGTTATTATCAAATATTATTTTGGTACATGGAATGGTTTAAACTGCGTATTCTTTTATAAATTTTAATTGCCAATCGTATTTGCTAGTCAATTCCCAGCGTAAAGAATCACTTTGTCTTCAACGCATTGCTACAAACGTCTCTGTCCAACAAAGTGAACATTTCCTTGTGAGGAGTTCTACCTTTCTCCAAGCAATTTAGCATGTATATTGATGCTTATAGACAGACTACTTAGACCCTCACAATGTCACTGACCAAACAGGTAAATAATAATATCTTATCTTGCATTGTCTAACATTGTCAATTCATTAGTGTTGGTGCAAATTTGACATATTTGATGTTTTTTCTTACACAATAAAAATAATGTTTCCCTATGTTTTATGATGCAATTTATATTATACTATAATAAGGACAAACTGAATTTATCAAATTTACATTAATTTGGTAAATTCGTTTATAAACAAAAAAGATATTAACATTTTTGAATTAGATTTATTTTATGAATTTTTCACATGAAAATTTCTGCTCTTTCGTTCTCATCTAAAATTTAAGCAATTTTAAAGGTTGAATTTAGTGTTGAAATGTTGGACTAATTTAGTAGTAATAATAAAGTATAAAACCTTTCATAAAGAATACAAAAACACTGCATTTTTAATGAAATTTTAGTTTTTGTCATCGGCAAGATTTTTATCCATTTTAATTTTTGGCTCTGTCAATTGGTTAAACACTGAGCACTGTTCAAGTTTATTTAATCCTTATCACTACATATGGTATACTACAATAATACTACAAAATACCTAGATTTAGTTTAATTCCTTTGAAAAATTGACCTATTGTAGACGGTGTCAAATCTTATATTTTGTGTTTTAATGTTTTCAGATTTTAAGTCTCTCCTGGATTTTCTTGATGGCTATGTTTAATGAACCTTAACAACATTGACTGACACATCCTAGCAATGGACAGAACCAAGCAAAATGAGGAAGATTAGATTCATGGAGCAAAACCTACCACTAGTTTGTGTTACTGGAAAATAAGTTCTCCTTTCGTCATTCCCGGCAAGTTTTTTCCTTTGCAAATTATCATGGTAGTTTTATTGTATTTATTCTTTGTCCTGGCAGCTTGTAAGGCACGAGTAATTAAATTATTTCATTTTTTCTATCCAAAGGTTTCGCGGAATAACCATTTGACAGCGCCATCTATCAATTGTTGGGTGTACTTCTTCATCAAATGGTTCTAAAACACTCGATAAGCATGCTGTTTGCTTTAATATAAACAGCCGAATCAAAAGTTTGAAACTTCGCCGCTAGGTGGCATTGACCCGGTCTTTCGTATTTAATTTCATAAAACTATTGTTATCATTTTATTCATTGAACCAAAGAATATAAGAATAATAAATTGTTTAAAGTGAAGAAAATTGTAACCTCAGTCGTAGATTTGTTTTTATTTTTATTTTACACATGTAAACTTTTCCATGAGAATTTTCTCATACCGCTATATATAGATAATTGTCAAAACTGATAATCAGTATTTAAGTTTGTAAATGTTGAAAATAATGTACAAAAATACCAAAAGTAAAAAAGAAAGAAGGAAAAAATGTTTCAAATAGAGAATCGTACTGTGTTATATGGTGTAAAGATACGCGCAATTAGGTTGGTTTGGTACACCCGCCCCCTTTATTATTAGTGGAATTTAGTGGAATAATAATAAACCCAAACAATACAAACCACATTAATTGCCGTTATTAATAAGATAAAATTTGGAGACAGATTGGGAGAAAAAAAAATTTTTTTTTTTTTTTTTTTTTTATTTGTTTCGCAGGGTGTGAGTAGCCCCCCCTACCCCCTGAAATGACCTCCCTTCACCCCACCGAGAATGACGGTCTTATAGCGCTTGATAGCTTACTTGTTAACCAATTTAGAATGATATTAAGGTAATAGACCAATTGAGGTCATTGATTTGAGCGTAAAATGTATAATCGAGGTTATTGATGCTGTCAAGCGTTTTGACAGTCGTCCTCGAGTCATTTCCCTTACCCAGCGATTCCCTTTTTTTTTTTCTTATAACTAATATGCTAACTAGTTAAATGAATATTGTTCAATGAACAATTACAATTTTCTAACAACAATATAATAAAGCTTTTGTTAGACAAATAATCTTGCAAAATTCTATGATAATATCTGTACTCTATTCTTAGTAGCTCAGTAATCTACAAATAATATTGTTAAATTTTCATAGAATAAGAATCAGAACAAAATCAGTCGTGATTGTTAATAATTGAAATTATACAATAATTGGCAATCAATCTTAAAATTGGCATGTTTAACTTGCCCTCATCACAAAATCAACTGTAATTATTGTCAAGTAATCTTCGTAAGTCAAATCATGATATAGTTAAACAAGGAATCATTACTTCGATATTGACGATTTTAGTTACGATGGTGTCCAATGACACAAATAACTTGACTAACGTAGTTAGCTCAAGCTTCCAGACTTAACAATAGCAATCTAGTTAGTGAAATTAATGAATTTAACTCTAACATCAGAACTCAAATTTGCAATATTAAAACACACTATTAAAATTAACGAACTTAGCCAACAAAGTATTTACAATATTGAACCCACAAATAAAATAATAGAAATTAACCAACACAATATTTACAATATTGAACCCACAAATAAAATGAATGAAAATAACTAGCATAATATTTACAGTATTGAACCCTTAACAAAATAAATGTACCTAATATTAAAAATTTAAATCAAATTTAAAGAGAAAATTGAATAAAGAACAAAATATTAACCTCACAATCTATAATAATAACAAAAGACAAATCCTAACCTAATCCTTTATATGTTTTAATGATTCGTTCATTATAATCAATCATCCTTAACCTATTACAAATAATTTGTAATTAAATATTTACACATAGTATTTATTCAAATGAATGGCATTGAAATTGCCCCTAATCTGCTTGGTCTTAGGGTCCATTAAAGTATATACATTTGCAAATGGCACTGCACTTACTACATATGGACCTTCGTAAAGTAATTGAAATTTCTTTGTAAGTTTTTTCTGCGCCTCTGACTTATTAACTTTACGAACCTTTACATAATCACCAATCTGAAATTCTATCAACCGATGAGATCTATTGAACCTAGTCTGTCGTTTAATGCTGTTATCTTTTAAATTTTGCCTAGCTTTAGCCCTCACATCATTAATGTCTTTAGTTTTATTTAGTTGTGGCAGACAATTGTCAAATGACATACTGTTACATGAACCATATAATATTTCGTTAGGAGTAAAACCGGTACTTTCATGGAATGTGTTATTGTACAGCTGTTCTATATTATTTAATATCGTTGCCCATCCCTTATGATTTTTATGACAATACGTTCTAAATAGCCGTCCCAACTCTTTGTTTACCCTCTCCGTGGTGTTAGGACGAGGGTTTCTAACGGTCGTGTATATTGGTTTAATATTGATGTCCTTTAACGCTTGTTTCCAGCTATCAGATGAGAATTGACTGCCATTATCTGTCATAACTACCCTGGGCGTGATTATTTTAGCGAATTGTTTCAACTTAGAAATTACTGCTCGTGAAGTAGCCTTTGCTAAATCATATAACTTAACAAACTTGCTAAATGAGTCCTGGATCACTAAAATATAAGCAACTCCAAATCTACCTTTAGGAAGAGGTCCATATAAATCAGCCATTACAATATCTCCTACTTGCTCTGTTACAATGGACTTACATTCGCCTACATATTTTATGTTGTCACTCTTAGAGACCTGGCAAATGTGACAAGTTCTTAATAATGTCTTTACAGTTTTGTTCATTCCAATCCAATAAAACCTATCCTTGAGATATTTAAGTACCTTATAAGCTCCTTGATGTCCCATCTCTTTGTGGACTTGAATTATGATTGCCTCTCTCAAGCTAGTAGGCAAATAGATTACATGTTTATCAGAATCGATTTTGAAATATACTACTCTGTCTTTAATATAACATCGTTGAGCTATTTTACCTATTTTGCCAGCTAGATTATTATTAGTCTTATTTACAACATTCATAATTAACTGGACCTCACTATCACTAGCCTGAAAATTTGCTATGTTTTTCAAATCAGCTATTAGAGTTTTGTTTTTAGTGTTCTCCATATAATTAATCTCAGGACAATATACCCTATCCTCCTGTATTAACGCTGAATCGGGCGGAAACCTAGACAGAACATCAACAGCGACGTTATCTTTACCTTTTATATGCTCAATGGTATAATCAAACTGTTCAAGGAAAAGGATCCATCTTATTATTCGGCTGTTATATAATTTCCAAGTTCTGACAAATGTCAATGCTTTATGGTCAGTCCTAATTATTAATTTGGCGCCTCTCAGATATGTTTCGAATTTCCTCAAACAATATATAATTGCCCAAAATTCCTGTTCTGTAACCGTCCATCTTAGCTCTGCGCCTCTTAAAGCCCTACTACAGTACCCCAGAATTTTCATTTCGCCTTTATCATCGTACTGAAATAGAACCCCAGCTAAGCCTACTCCGGAACTATCGGTCTGCAGGTAATAAGGCCTAGACATATCCGGATGATGCAACATTATTGTATTCAAAAACTTGCTTTTAAGCTCTTCAAATGCTGCCTGGGCTTCTGGAGTCCAGGTCCAACCTTTACTTTTCTTTAATAACTGACATAAGGGTTGAATAGTACTATTGTAATCAGGAATGAAACGTCTATAGTAATTACAAAGTCCTAAAAATGCTCTCAAATGTTTTATCTTTTTAGGAATAGGAAAATTCTTTATGGATTCTATTTTTTTCGGGTCCGTCCTAATTCCGTCTGTAGAAATAATGTGACCTAGCATTTTTACTTCCTTACAAATGAACCTACATTTCTCGAGATTACAAGTAAGACCTGCTGATTTTAATTTGTTTAATATGATGTCAATATGCTCTAAATGTTCCTCTAAGCTCCCTTGTGTTAGGATAGCGATATCATCCAAATACTTAACGCAGAAATGGCTAACCTCTGGCCCTAGTATTTTATCAAGAGCTCTGCAAAAGGTCGCGACGCTGGTCTTCAGCCCTTGCGGAAGTACGTTATACATGAATGACTTCCCATTAAACGTAAATCCTGTATACTTCCTGCTTTCCTCAGAGATTTTAATTTGAAAATACGCATTATTAAGATCTATTATACTGATGTAATTAACCCCATGAAATGAATTTAACACGTCTATTTGCATTGGAGGGGACTCGGCCTCGGCTATCATATACTTGTTAATCTCCCGTGCATCTAATAAAACCCTAATTGAACCGTCAGGCTTTAAGGTGAAAGTTAACGGACTACAATATGGAGTAGAACCTCTTGATATTATCCCCATCTCGACCATTTCCGCTAGTTTTTCCTCCATTTGTTGTCTATACGCGTATGGAACAGGATAAGAACGCCTTATAACTGGACTATGATCTGTCATTTTTATTACGTGTTCGTAGCAATTAGCACGGCCTAACCTTTTAGTAAAGACATCACTATGTTTTCTAAGCACTTGTCTTAATTTATTAGTCTGTGTCCCTTGAAGAGGTATCCCTGTTTTGATTTCCTGTAGGTACTTCTCAAAGTCAAATTTACCATCTACCTTGGTAATTTCTGAGACCTGACCCTCAAATACATACTCTATGAAAGGTATTAACACCCTTTGGTCCTTGTGATTAATTATTAACCCTACTGGAGGAGTTTGTAATCTGATATTAGTTTTATTTGCTACAAGCCAATCAAATCCTAATATAACGGAATGAACTAATTTAGGTACTATCAAAAACCGGATCTCTAGTTCAATTTCACCAAACCTTACAGGTAATAAGACCATCTGTTGTATTTTAGCGCTCTTTTGTCCTACGGCTCCGCGAATCTGTATCGGTTTAACGGGTAGCATGTTTAACTTATTTCCAATTTGTGACTTTAAAGTTTCCCAAAACGATTCGGAAATGCACGTGATGTCACTTCCAGTATCTACAAGACATATAACACGATGATTAAATATTTCTACCTCAACTTCAGACTTGACCATTTCGAGTTTATCAGCAGAAATATTATCTTCCTCTTCGAATAGTGACGAAACTACCTCAGTTTGAATTGTTGACCTGTCACCTAACTCCGATTGGGCTTTTAGAGTATCTACGACCTGTAACTCAAAGTCAGTTAAGTTGGTCTCTTTTATACCCGATCCTAACCCTGCCTTACTGCATTGACCTTTGACAACAATAGGTTTAAGTATCCCTTCATTACGCGTTCCTAATGTCTGTCCAGGCCTCCACCCGAGATCAAGCATGATTTTCAAAGAAACTGGAGTTAAATCGGCCCCTCCTAATGTCGATGTAACGGAGCGACTTACATCAACACCTACTCGTTTAAATTATTTGTGGGTTCATTAGAAGAATTATTAGAATCATTTACAATATTTACAACATTGGTTTTTGCTATCTTATTCGATGCCACTTGTCGTGCCGGTCGGTCATTGAACTGCCTCTTCCGGTTGAAGTTGTTTCTGTTGTCTGGTTGATGCTGTTCAGTCGCTGTAGGTTTTTGTACCGCATTCGTTCGGTTATTATTCTTTTGCTTGAGGTCTGTTCGCTTGTTCACATTGTCCAATCTTCGTAAAAATTCTGTAGCTTGTAGTATGGTAGTATTATTAGAAGCATTCCATGCGTATTGGATATTTCTGGGAAAATGTCCCATGATGTCGCTCACTAGCTGTTGTTCTTGGATGGGGTATGTTAACATCTTCGCCTGTCCACATAGCGATATGAAATGGTTTAACATAGATTGTGACCCATCCCAGGTATTTTGCACAATTTTCCTTCTTAATTCTCCTTGTTCTGCTTCTCCCCAAAAATTGTCCAAGAAATCCTTCTTGAAATCTTCAAAATTCGTCCACCTTTCTCTATACAATCGTCCCCAGGCACGAACGTCATTATCTAGCGTTTCCAACACAATATCGATTTCATCTGTCGTCCCATGATACTTCTTCAGATAAGCGGTTAAGTCTTCAATGAAGGTCACAGGATGCTTGTATTTTGATGGGAATCTTGGCTTCTCTGCAGACATCTGGGGTACTGGGTAATATATGGTAGCAGGACCAGGCTGGCATGAAGGGATTAGTGGCAAGCAGGGATTAGTATCACTCCCTTGCACAGGTGTATCTGATGACTCCACTACAGGCGTAGATGTGGCAGAAATCCGGTTTTCTAATTCAGTGATCTTATTATTGATGACATTAACAGCTCTTTGTACCATACGTGACATATACTGCACTGAAGTGACCTTTCGAGGTCCTGGCGGGGGGTCTGCTATAGCGGCCCCTCGAGTCACCATACTGGACCTTCTTGTCGCAGCTGCTTTAGGTTGTGATTTTTGTTTAGGCATCTTGAAGTCTTTGTTCACTTTTAAATTCAACGTTGAGCACTCACTAAAATTCTCACTGTTCACTTAACACTTAACACCACCAAACTCAAGGTCAAAAAAAAAAGTATATCACTTAGCATCTAACACCATAACTCAAAGTCAAAGAATAAAAAAAAATTAAAAAATATATACAAGTTCACCTTAATCCTAATATTTACTCAGAAAAAAAATAGTCAAAAAAGAAATAATAGTTCACTTTAACACTTCAATTCACTCAATAGTAATAACCAAAAGAATAAATTTTATAAGTTCACGTTAACACAAAGTCACTCGCAGTTATTTATAGTACAACATAATGCACCCCGTATAGCTAATTCACTTCCACTTGATAGCACTCCGAAATTCGACAACATACTCGTGGTATCCACTCGTTAATTCACACTCTGGAACAAACGTGTATACGTTAAACCGATAATACCGCATTGATACTCAAAGCTCGCAAAACAGATAAAGGTTAAAACTCTATGTGCAAAGTCATATTTGAGTAAGCAAGTAGCTTGTTGTAGACGTCATACTAAATTTTATAAAATTTAAATAATAAAAGTCAACATGCTCCACTTAAAATGCAAACAGGAACGCAGTTGAACCGTATTTGTACTTAAACATTAGTGAAATAGTAATAAACGCGGATGAAATGGCGAACGATATCGAGAAATCTTAACCAAGATTCTAAGATAAAACAAAAAAATCGTAACTACACTCATAAAATTATATGTTACTACTGTAGATCCAAAGACCACAACACCACTTAGCACGCGATATTAACCGTAATGTTTAAACAATTATCGGAGGGAAAACCCAAAACCGCTATTTATTAAGTACTAACACGTAGACGAAATTATCTCGCAAAAGAGAAAGGTAATTTAAAAAGAATTTTTTTTTCGAAAAGCCGAAAATGTAAATCTATTAAAGTTATAATCATCCTACTAGCGCCACCTACTTAACTCTCAGTGAACTAAATATTTTAATTTATTTACCCACATTACATTTTAACTACCCTACATAACCGGTTTCGTTAGCTCCGCTAAACTGTATTTAAAACACTTTATTTACACTGTTAAAATCCACTTATCCTATATGAAAATTAAATCAAATAATTTTAGGATAATGGCTGGTTTAAAACCACTAATGCCATCTATGTAGAAAAGCGCGAACTAAACTACTAACTAACTATCATAAACATTTCGCGAAAATTATTACTAGCGTTAAATTATGTGTAAGTATGTTTATTTGTTATTCAAAGCAAGAAAACTAAACTATTGAGCATAAAATAGTTACAAAACTTATCAAAACATGTTATCTTCGGTAGTTTTAAAATGTGACTTACATATTCAAAACCCTTTAAAAGAATCTGCTCGCTATTTATTCTAATACCGTATCAACTTTGATTAAACCATTCTTGAAAATAAATAGAACCCATCTTTACTACAGCGCCCCCTAGCGGCCAAACATTGCAACGCCTATCTAGATCCCATTGCCTTCAAGCTACAAATATAACAATAAAACCCAGTGTTTAATTCAGTCAGGTACTACGATGAATAACTTTTAATTGTAACACGTTGTTTATCTGTACTTAACCAAGTAAGCATACACTTAAAAAACACAATCTACCTATAACTACATCCTCTAATTCCTTCATTATTGGAATATCCGATAAAATAAAGTCTTTACTTTAGTCTGTTATTTCACGAGTTAAAACAAAATAAACCAAAGCTATTTACGTCAACAACCAGCAAATCCCGTTAACCATACTACAACTAACGTATAATTCCCGTGGTATAAATCAGTAATGTATAAAAAAAAAGAATCGTCGAGAATAATCCCGGTCTAATCTTGCTAATACCTAGTAAATTTTATTATGGCCTTAAGGGTCCATAAGGATAACACGATATGCGCACGCCACGCCTTATTTCAGAAACGTAAAGTTATAGTCACAAAACACATAACATGATTAGCTAAAGAACTTATTTATCAGCCGCAAGTATCAAACCGCGTATAAATCTTATAACGAAAAAATATCAAAAATGCCAATCACGAGGCATTTCCCTGGCGTAATTGCCATAAGAAACGCCTTAAATCTCCTCTAACGTCACTCAAATAGCCTCTCTTCTTTCTTTAAACAACAAAACATAAAAGTTGCAAGAGTGAAATCACCCTTTATACGTAAACAAGTAGAGACAGATGTTTCCACATAACCGAGCCTTAACTGTGTTTCAGTAAAATTCACTAAACTTTCATGTAACCAATTCGAAAAATGAAATTAGTGAGCCGATATTTATCTACACAAACATTCGTATACCTGTATTCCTTGTTTATAAATAAAATTCTTCATTGATATCTGTTTCCTAAAAGTTGACTGGGAGAAAATGCTTTTAGCATAGCTTGCCTTTTGTAACATTTATTTTAAATGTATGTACAATAAAGTTTGTTAAATAAAATAAAATAAAGTAAACCAAACCGCATTCAAATCGTACTGATGTCGTGATAAGTGGTGATAAGAAAGGGAAAAAATAAAACCCATTAGATATTAGGTAGACACACAAACCATTAATTATCTTAACAATAATGTTAATGTTAAACAATAATGTTAATAAAGAATCAAATTTAATCTTCTGGACGTAGTTCGTAGCTCGTTGCTAGCCCGTGAACACGTAAGTTGAAGTTGATGACTGATGATAAGTGTCACTCCATTGACCCTTCAGCTTGACTGATGATGAATTGTAAACACCTTTCATTTCACTTCACGATATTCTTTAAACACTTAACATAAACACTTTAATTATCGCACACCTAATATTTCAATAACACTTAACACTCACTTAGTCACTTAAATACTTCGCATTGTGTAATTTAAGTTATATCAACACATAACACCAATAGGTATTCAAACAATTATAACCATAGTGTTACGTACCCTAAGGGGTACGCAGCCGTACATGGTACCTTCGCGTTATCATGTATATGAAATTGATTATGAAATCTTGGATAAATAACGTTTAAAACCCGGAAAATAAGAAGGTATTCAAAAAAAAAACCCATAAACGTGAACACTTTCCGAGAGATAAAATTGACCATATTGCTTACGCAGGCGAAGCCACGAACGAATACTAGTTTTATTATTGACTACGTTCAACTCACTTGTATTAGGTAAGTAGTAAAATGTTTCGTTTAGGCGGTGGGAATCATAGTTCCGTTCGTAAGTAAGTTTTTCAATACAGTACAATTACTGTCCGTCTTAGAATAATAACACACAGAACGATATCTTCCCACAAGGCGCACTGTCTAAAGCGAGGCAAACACAATAGCCCAGATGGTAATGTTCCCAGACTTCCATTGTTCATTATTATCTAATCTTATCCAATAAATATAAAACAGCCTCAATTTCCCTACCCTAAGGGATAAGTTACAATACTATTGGATTTTATTTACGATTAGGCAATGTATGTAGGATACAAATCCAAATACTGAGCCACTTAGGCGCACTGTTAGCCGCTCCACCCTACATATGAGAACATGGCTTCCAGGCACTAATTATTCCAAGTAGGTACTTTGGTCGTTTCGAGGTGACGTCAGCAAAGATAAGACGATATACAAACACGTTGGTGTATAGCAATAACTAAATTTCTCATTCATCTTTTAACCAATTATTCTCCTTTAAGTAATTTGACTTTAAACTATAACTGCCCTAAGGGATCGATGACTAACTCATAAATAAATATCCCACCAAATTTATTTCGATTTAAATAAATGTGAACGTCTTACTTATTATAACATAGTTAGTGCTGGGGTCTATTACGAAAATATTGTAACGAAATCACTTGGCCACGATAGTTATCTGCGACTTATCGGTTAAAGTCATTACAAACATTTTTAGTTTAGCTATTGTAGTCTACATACTATTAAACGATTAATGACAGATCTACCAGAATGAGCCTGTTGACTTACGCAATCACTTTGAAATATAACACGCACAATTACCCCGTAATAAGAGACAATTAGAACGAAAACGGACGCGACCGCGAGTATCGTACCAAACTTTTCATAGTAGGCCCCTCGATTGTTTACGTTTTTATTTCCGTCATCCGTCAGAATTATGTAGATAAGCTAGACTGACGTATTGCCTAGTTACTTCTAACTAACACGATATTTTGGAGATAGAAAAACAAATGTCGTTAGTACTAACTATCATAATTCGTACTCACCTGTTCATAGTTATAAGGTCATATTTTTAAACAAACTATTCTCCTATTTACATAAACACATTTAGTTATTTTTTTTTTTCACTCAAACTTATTATTAACTCATTAACCGAATTCACTAACATCCACAAAATTTTCGCTATAATTGGAGATTATTGTAAGCCGCAACTTATACGCCAAATTGTAAATAAACAAATGCACGTGAAGTTAGGTACTGATCGACTAGAACAGCTGTTTGTCAGTTTTAAATTGACATGTCAGTGACACAGACAAATGCACGCATTCCAGTAGCCTAATCGTTTAGTCACAGACTAGAAATGTCCCTTATTTTATCAAACAGCTATTGCGTGGTTATTTTATGCAACAGTCTTCGTTATTTCTCGGCCCACCATATGAAAGCGTACCTAGTAATGATGGAAGCACAAAATTTTAGATTTATTTTACTTTAGTTATTTGTGTTACTAAATGAGCAAAAGGAACAAAAAACCCTACATACTATTGACGATAATTAGTTTCAAACTCAATGACACCCCCTTTAAACTAAAAATGAAATACGATGAAAATCTAGATTACCTTTAGTAGATTTTAGTTCGCTTCACACAAATTCACACGTACACACGACCGCACAACGAACCTATCAACTGAATCATCTAAAAGGCTTACACCCCAAGGTCAATATACACAGTCCGACGCGCTGTTGAATGTACAAAACGTAAATAAAAAATAGTTGCTAGCCCAGTTTTTCATACAAAATACTTAGCTATATGTAGTTTAAAGTGATAAATGTAATCGAAAAGTTGCTCAGTTGAAATTTTATTAAATTATTTGTTTACAAGTTTTTATCAAATAACCCAACTAGTCGAGTCATGTAACTGGTCCAATGTGGCGCTAACTGTACCTATATGTTGTGCGATGGAGACGCGTGTCACGTGTGACTTTGAATGACTACAATTTATATGTTTAATTTGTTATCTATTATCAATTTACAAAACTTAATCAAGTTTTTGTCTCACTAAACTAACTAAACGCCTCGTTTTTGAGATAATCGCATTTTCGTAAAATGTATATTTTTTTTCAATACTAAACTTTTAGTACTATGATACTTTTAGCAAAACAAAACTAACTCAAAGTACATTACTAATTTACACACCCGGAATATAATCGATCCGTATCAGTCAACTTCCGGACACGATTCTATTCTATGCCCTAACCACTAAGCCATTGAGTCACTAAATTTTCTCAAAATTCCTCTAGCTATGACGTTCTATAACAGTCTAAAGGGAACACCTGATCCGCATCAAGTCAACTCCCGGACGGGAACCGAACCCACGATACTACCACTAAGCCACCGTGTCACTATTTTTTTCTAATACCAATAACTGTGACGTCCTTTCGTACTCTAAAAGAGAAATTGACCCAGCCCTCAAGTTAATCCCGAGCAAGAATCGAACTTGCGACCTAACCATTAAGCCATAGTCACAAAAAATTTTTTTTCTACATCATCGTAACCCATGTCGTTATAATAGCTGACGACAAATCTACTGGAATAATATACCTATAGCTGATGACGACCCTATTGAAATAAACTGAACGCGTACTAATTATTTCTATAACTAAACGTTCACAATGCCATGTGACATCGTATGATTGGGTTTATAAGCTGCTATCTCTTTATGATATAATTGAACTATTATAGAAATATTCCTAATCTACTCAACTCTCTCTTAACATATGTGCAATTTTTAAAACGTTGCTAATCACTTTGTTATTACAAAATTTATTCATGATTCAAATATCAGTTGTAGTTTAGCCTAGCAGAATTAAACCAAGAAATAACAGGTATAAGACTACATTCAGGAATTGATTAGTACAATTTAAATATTTTAAATTGAATTTGTATGAGCTTATCTGCACAAATAATTTTACTACGTTTATCGAGTTTCTTTCTTTTAATGCTTCTAATGGGACACATGTGACCCGCCACGGGAAAAGGAACCCCATGGCCTAATCATAAGGTACATTTCCCCCCAGAACACTACATGACCCCCTAGCTACGCGCCCCCTAACCGTCGATCGTACCACGAATTTTTATTTTCTTTTCATTTCAAATGAAAAACCCGCAAAATGCTATTTTAAGAACCGTACTAGATATTTACGCAAATGATTTACTCAAATGTCTAGAATGGACGCCCCCTAAACGTTTAGAACCCACTCACACACATATACACATACACACACACATACACACACACGCACACACACAAGTAATATTATATCAATAATAATAAAATAACATGAAATAAAATACCTAACTTTTATGCATCCTATCGTTTAGTACGTCCTATTCAATTAATAGCTCAATCATATATTATAATAGCCTTATACAACGTCACACAATATTTTCATAAGTTCCGTGTATAAAAGAGTTAAATTGTAACAAATTTAAAAAATGCCGTATGATTCGTCATGTCTTTGCCTATTTAAAAAGAATCTCAAATGTTACCATCTTCATCAAAAAGATCCGAAACTTTACGAATGTACGGAACGAATAGGTGAACAATGACATTATGCTAATAATATTCCTACGGGCACTATGAATTATGAATTAGCAATCGAAAGAACCAATACCTATTGTCCACTAATTTTTAACAACTGTTACTATTTTACTTGATAAATCTATCGATTTTAGTTTTATAAAGTCAAGGTTTAGCCAATTTATAATTTTCCCGCTTAGTCAACATTACTACTACATGTAAACTAGGATTTATCATTTAAAACCAAATAATAATAAATTTTCGCAAAACACGTATTTAAATTCAGGTATTTCGTACTATTTTCAAATCCTATCACTGGCGACATTTCGTTTTGACATATCAAGGATACGTGTCATGGTTAGGGATGTGACAGAAAAATCGATAATTAAACTATTCAATGACTATGAATGAATCGATTCTATTTTCGAATAAGTTAATAATCAAACGATTTCTACTCGTATTTCTCAACTTTAAATGTTATAAAGTACTAAGATGATGCAATAAGTACGAAAAAAAATATATTTCTATGACTTTTTCGCCCCCAGCATACTACTATAAAATGTAACCATTTAGCTATTTTAACAATTTCAAATATAACTAATGAATTTATCAACAGACTTATCGATTTTTCGTCACTAATGATTGAAAGATAGCTATGTTAGTAAAATTATGTGAAGTTCAGTTGAATCGATTAAAATCGATAATCGTTTCGGTGAGCTAACGGTAAAATGGTTACGGCACTATGTTGTCAAAGTAATGTTTGTAAAAAACGTGTGAGAAATAAATAATTTCTGAAAACACAAACGTATACATAAGAAATCCTGAAAACACGAAAGATGGAAATAACAGCTGTAAAATTATAAAGTTATAACCAAACGATACGAAATAACATACGATGAAGTCAGGTACCATTCACACCTTTTGTTGTTATGATTTTATACTATACTAATAACTTATGTTTGTTTTCATGCTTTTAACGCTTATTATCATTGTTTCAGTTTGCCTTTTACTGTTCTTTTTATGGGGATTATGAATGCTTGAACAATTTACTACGCCCAGCAATTGTATGGAAACATAACCTACTCGCACGCAAAATAGAAAAGCAAGTTTTTGTACTATTCCTTTTATGGAGATTATGAATGCTTTGAAGATTTACTACGCACTGCAATTGTAATGGAAACATAACTTTGCTCACTAAGCCAAATTGAACTAATAAATGGTTAAAGCAGGTTTTTATTTTTTATTTTGCAAATCGCCCTAATGCTTTTATAACTTCGCTAGGCACACAGACATTTTCGCTTTGCAATTCACAATTATAGTCCAATTGCACTTGTAAACATCAGCGCTCAGTCCAGACATTTTTAAGACCAAATATCCGTTGGTCACGGCAACAAGTTGTAACACTCTCCCCTTTTGTAAAGCCTTTCTAGTAGAGATGTTAACTAACCAGATCTTAGTCAGTTTCTGGTGACAGTCCTCACTCAATTTCAACTATAACCAGCTGAAATATTATGAAAACATAGTATTGGCCAAATATGATCGTCTAGATTTAAAAAGGACCTACGTTGTGATTTATAGAATATAGAAACCCCGGCTCTTTTGGTATGTCTGGACTAAGTTTAGATGTCTCAATATCAAGTGCACATGTACTCATCCTATTTGTAACTAAAAAGCCTTATCATTAATGTATTGATTTAATAGAAATTATATAATAAGAATATTAGTATTTGATATAGTGTATATAGTATATTTATAAATTGGACAAGGATAAGGATAAGGTTATAAGGATATGATAATGTGGCCAGGGCCAATATGGCCCTGGAAGAATGCGTCCAGCCACCCCTCCATTCTTGTTCCAATCCTCGCCAGCATAATTAAAATGCTTCCCGGAGATTAAGTACTGCGCAACAATGGCGCTATTCAACAACGACATAATTGGATAGGTAAGTCCACTAATTTAACCATTTTAAATTAGATATAAGTGTTCCAGATGGAAATCCATGTCATTGCGTCACCAAGCTCCATGTACAGACAGAAGTTTATGTAACCACTGAGATAACTCCGTAGAGTATATACTGAATGGATACAAGTGTTAATGAAAGTACCGACCCATTTATGGAGGTACGATGTGAGGTTCCCAGGTACAATTTTATACCTATCAGGAATGTATAGTGTAGGATAACCCACTAAGATCAGATGAGACAGGTTTACCGTCAACACGTTCTCTGGATGGTGGTTTTAGGACCAATCCATTACTGATGTATATTCGCAACCCGAATATTCTCTACTTCACTTAGTCAAGGGTAAGATATAGATATGGATGACAGTAACATGTTATCAACACATTACATTTTGTATAGTTTGTGTTCTGTATGTAGAACCTATACATGGTTCATGGCATTTACAATGACATGGAATTATCATTTTGTTTGTTTATTCGAATGGAACAATCCAAGGTGAAATTGTACACCTTAATAATTGATAGAATGGTTAGATTAGAGATTCATATGAAATAGTAGGATTATAAAATAGATAAATAGTTCTATTTTGTGTTGTATACAGTGTGTCTGTATAGTAGGTATTTCACAACCAAGAACCTTTTACCTAGTCAAGCTACCAGTTTGGTTTGCTTTTAAAGTTTGTCCAGGTGTCAATTCAGTAGACGATCACAAGATTTATTAACACAGGGAGGGGTGTACCTTGCCTTGCATACCAGTAACCGAATGGAGATATGTCCACAACTACTGATACCACAAGATCAAAGTTTAAACTGAAGCAATTAGATTCAGACACTCAAAGAGTATCCGATTCATACCTCATGATTAATAGCGATCTCCTCAGAATATAACAATGTCAGATCTCTCAGAGTCTCCGCTGGCTGGTCAGCCTAACACGGCTTAAGGAGATCTGGCATATCATCACATTCCAACAAACAGCCACTAACCATGGTGTTAGGGATTTATCAAAGATAATTCACCCACACCTCAACAGATTTCAAACAAGCTTATTAGCCGGCTTGATAAATGCGAGAATGTGTCGTAGCGTGGTAAGAAAAATTGCTTCGAGGAAACCTAAAATAAAACTCAGTAGATTTTGCAATCGTCTACTGAAGAGATCCTAGTCAGACAAATTCTGTCAAAATATATATCTGCTTGACTTTTTACCTCGTTACCATTTACCTCGTTTGAAATATTTCTGAATTAAATCCATCAATATTTCAAACTACACCAAAGTTGATAGTCATGTGTGAACATGTAGTGTTTGTATATATACATGAAAGTACATACATATCAATAGTATAGAAATGTATACTATATAGGCAATAAGTAGGTATTGCTTGGATGAAAGATCAATCTCAACTTGGTTGGTTAGAGCCTAGGCTTTAACACTAGCTAACTTTTGAGCTTAAATAATAAGTGTTTATTTTACTTCATCCAAGCAGTAGTAAAAGTTTGCACACATATCAACATAGTAGCATCTGTCATTTTCAAGATTCCTTCGGTCACTATCATAGCTTATTGGGGCATTTAAGTGTTCCAACAAACAAGGCAACCCTTGAAAAAGACATCTAAATCAGACATGGAAAAAAAACACAAAATTTTTATGTGAATTTATCTCTTCAAATGGCTAGTACAGTTAAAACCTAGTAATTGTTATAAGACCTGTAGAGTCCTAGATGTTGTCCCTATAGAAAGAATGATATTTTGTCCACATATTTTTGAGTAAAATCTAATATTAAGTTTTATCTGAACTAATTTTATATGGTAAAATCTTGAATCCTGTAATAGTTTTGTCCTTTTACACCTAAACTACTGGATATGAGAACTAATGCATACAGCTAATTTAGACCTACAAGTAAAGCTAGAATCATACAAAAAGATGTGAACAAAGTATTTATTTAACCGCATAGTTTATCGTACCCTATCCTACATTTGTCCAATATAAGAACAGTATGGTAATGAAATAGAGAATTTAGGTTCAATTTTAAGATTCTGGATTTATTATTGTGGGAATGGTACCTATTATAACACAGAATACTTTAGATTTTAAATATATCTGAATTGTTTAACGACTCATTTTAACACAAAAATGATATTCCTGAAAAAAAAACACAGATTTTCCAATATAACCGGAGAGATTTTAGCAAACATGCTTACTTACCTGTCAATCTACTTGTTATTCCTCGTAAGTAGATTTATCCTGATACCTTTCGGCATTATCTCGACTACACAGCACTTAAAACCACCTTCACTTTGAACCACAAGCTATACACTACACAATACTTGAAAACAAACAACCACTCTTCACTGTAAATTACAAATTTCACACTTTCACTCGAGCACTGAAACTTTTTAAACACAACTACACTTTCACTACACATAATTTGGTACTGCGAAGCTGATAAACCGCCACGAACCGTGTCTTTGCTAAGCTCCAAGGAGCGTCGTTTCCTGAGCTTTTACCGGAGCAAAGATTGAAGTTCTACCTACCTAATCGTTGGGCAATAGCATATTTCACCTTTCCCCACTAGATTCCAGTCACGATAAGCACACCAAACACGGTTCCATATACGAAATCGTGCTCGGACGCGCCACAGCGTCTGGACTAGCGTGGATTTCTTCAGGAGTTCTCCAGAATTCTGGAGATCGACGGTAACTGAATATTTACAGGACTTTATTCCTTGCCATCGTCAGTAACAAGTGGGCCCTTACTTGTACAAACAATCGCAAGGTTCCTTCAATTAAAACTTCGTGAAAAGACTATAAACACAACTTCGCGAAGCTGAAACTAGCTTACCAGCCCAACGCCTAACTCAATAAACGCGACGAATTTCACATAAGTTAGCACTATTTAACTTTTAAAATAAAATAAGAAAATTACTTTGAAACTTTCTGAAATACTTGACTTTACTGCTGGGTATTTGGGCAGAACTTTGCCATTTCTATAGTACGCGCCGGACTGATCCTGAGGAGTGTCTCCTCCGATATTTATACCCTCAAAAGACCCTGGCTTCTGATGACCAAATATGGTCTTCTCGCGAAAATTCGCGTTTTTCTTATATAAATAACCTTATTTGGTAATGTATATAATGAAGGAATTTTTTACTCCATCCTGAGATTTAGCATTAGAAAGAGACAGACTATCTAATGTGGCCATATGTGCTCAAAACTCCCCATTAGGATTTTATAATGTTTTTCTCAATAATTATTTTATTTGTCACTTTTTTATCAAATAAACGACTTCAATTATATTTAGATATATATATATATTCATATCCTAAGGTGTACCAACTGATTTCTCAACCTTTCAATATGTCGGCAACATAGTAAAGTTCGCTCATAACTCTTGGGATAGCCTAAATAAATAGTTCAACAATGTATATAAATAAATACTTAATACATTTAACCGGTATAACCCTATTAACAAGATAGCAGCTTATAAATTCCAAATATCCTATAAAATTTTCACAGTATATTTCTTAGATTTACTTCAACATTTATATATTTTTGTACCTCAGTCACGCGCTATTTGTCTTTCACTCTATTACATCAACTGTTTTGATCGTCAATAACCTATATTTCTGTTAAATTATTCAAGTTTTACAAAATCGGCTCCCTAGATTAAGTTACTTTAATCTGCTGATTTACCCTAAAACCGGGGTAATTTGATCGGTTAACACATATTTTCCTCCCAGTTTTTTCTGATTGGCTGTCAACCCATGTATCTGTCATAACCCATAGACAATCTAATTTAACGACCTATTAACATCAAACGAGCAGGCGAGCACTCCAAATAAAGGCCTCGTCACACAGTTAGCGTTTTTAAAACCGCTAACCATAGTCAGTAAATATATTAGTCATACGAACTTGTAATTCATTGCTCTGTATTTACCGTACCTAAAATGCGTTATTTTGACAACAGCGCTAGCCATATGTGATGTAATATTACAATAAAACGGTTCCTATTTCCTATAAGCTTATTATAATAATTCTCTTAATAAGTTGACGACATGACGGCTGAGGTAGCAGATAGCTGTATAATGTTGCGCGTTATGACCACACTGTGACAAAAGCATCATTCACATTGAATTATTCCCTAACACATTTGAACGCAGTCGTTATGACGTAACTGGTTTATAAAGTTCCGTACCCAAGGGCAAGACGGAACCCCACTACCAAGACTCCGCTGTCCGTCCGTCCTTCTGTCTGTCCGTCTGTCCGCCACCATGCCTCACCTCACGAAGCATGATATCCAGACAGTTGAACCCTTCACAGATGGCGCACCTAACAAATACCAAAACAGAACCAATTTCACATCTAAGACGGGTCTCCCATACAACAACTTTGTTTGTGGCCAGCTTGCTACATGGTATACATGGTATGATAAACGTAGGTTCAACAGAATGCTTCGTGCGTGAGTCCGACTCGCACTTGACTGATTTTGCAGTTTAACGCATCCTATGAAAGGAGAGGTTTCGAACGCATCCTATGAAAATTAAAAAGTTATTATCAAATATTATTTTGGTACATGGAATGGTTTAAACTGCGTATTCTTTTATAAATTTTAATTGCCAATCGTATTTGCTAGTCAATTCCCAGCGTAAAGAATCACTTTGTCTTCAACGCATTGCTACAAACGTCTCTGTCCAACAAAGTGAACATTTCCTTGTGAGGAGTTCTACCTTTCTCCAAGCAATTTAGCATGTATATTGATGCTTATAGACAGACTACTTAGACCCTCACAATGTCACTGACCAAACAGGTAAATAATAATATCTTATCTTGCATTGTCTAACATTGTCAATTCATTAGTGTTGGTGCAAATTTGACATATTTGATGTTTTTTCTTACACAATAAAAATAATGTTTCCCTATGTTTTATGATGCAATTTATATTATACTATAATAAGGACAAACTGAATTTATCAAATTTACATTAATTTGGTAAATTCGTTTATAAACAAAAAAGATATTAACATTTTTGAATTAGATTTATTTTATGAATTTTTCACATGAAAATTTCTGCTCTTTCGTTCTCATCTAAAATTTAAGCAATTTTAAAGGTTGAATTTAGTGTTGAAATGTTGGACTAATTTAGTAGTAATAATAAAGTATAAAACCTTTCATAAAGAATACAAAAACACTGCATTTTTAATGAAATTTTAGTTTTTGTCATCGGCAAGATTTTTATCCATTTTAATTTTTGGCTCTGTCAATTGGTTAAACACTGAGCACTGTTCAAGTTTATTTAATCCTTATCACTACATATGGTATACTACAATAATACTACAAAATACCTAGATTTAGTTTAATTCCTTTGAAAAATTGACCTATTGTAGACGGTGTCAAATCTTATATTTTGTGTTTTAATGTTTTCAGATTTTAAGTCTCTCCTGGATTTTCTTGATGGCTATGTTTAATGAACCTTAACAACATTGACTGACACATCCTAGCAATGGACAGAACCAAGCAAAATGAGGAAGATTAGATTCATGGAGCAAAACCTACCACTAGTTTGTGTTACTGGAAAATAAGTTCTCCTTTCGTCATTCCCGGCAAGTTTTTTCCTTTGCAAATTATCATGGTAGTTTTATTGTATTTATTCTTTGTCCTGGCAGCTTGTAAGGCACGAGTAATTAAATTATTTCATTTTTTCTATCCAAAGGTTTCGCGGAATAACCATTTGACAGCGCCATCTATCAATTGTTGGGTGTACTTCTTCATCAAATGGTTCTAAAACACTCGATAAGCATGCTGTTTGCTTTAATATAAACAGCCGAATCAAAAGTTTGAAACTTCGCCGCTAGGTGGCATTGACCCGGTCTTTCGTATTTAATTTCATAAAACTATTGTTATCATTTTATTCATTGAACCAAAGAATATAAGAATAATAAATTGTTTAAAGTGAAGAAAATTGTAACCTCAGTCGTAGATTTGTTTTTATTTTTATTTTACACATGTAAACTTTTCCATGAGAATTTTCTCATACCGCTATATATAGATAATTGTCAAAACTGATAATCAGTATTTAAGTTTGTAAATGTTGAAAATAATGTACAAAAATACCAAAAGTAAAAAAGAAAGAAGGAAAAAATGTTTCAAATAGAGAATCGTACTGTGTTATATGGTGTAAAGATACGCGCAATTAGGTTGGTTTGGTACACTATGTAGACCAAGACGCCTTCTAGACCTGCCAGAGCGTTATTAAGCGTGCGTTGGAATACAGACGGAGCATTTGCCAAACCAAAAGGTGTTCTCAGAAACTCATATTGGCCGTCAGGTGTCACGAAAGAAGTTTTCATTCTAGAGTCTTTTTGTACCGGAATTTGATAAAATCCTGATTTTAAGTCTAAAATTGTGAAGTAAATTCCTTCACTTAGAGTGTCAATGTGATCCTCTATGCGTGGCAAAGGATAACGATCTTTGACTGTTATTTGGTTCAACTCTCGGTAGTCAACACATAAGCGATTTCCTCCGTCTTTCTTTTTGACCAGTAACATTGGGCTCGCATAAGGAGAAATACTAGGTTGAATAATATTGGCATCCAATAGCTCTGCTATCATTTTCTTCACAATTTCTCTCTCGATTTGAGGCAATCTGCGAGGTCGCGTAAATATGGGTTTTTCAGAACTAAGTTTTATTTCTAGCTGAGACACTGTTGAACATCCAATGTCTTTTAATGATGTTGAAACGCGATCCCAATATCGCTGCATCAGCTCTTTAAAATCTATTACACCATCCTTGGATAAGACACCAGTTTCAATGTCATTCAACTGAATCGGTAACACGATATGATTCACCTCGTTAGATTGTCGTTCATACTTGATGTAGACGCCGTCCTTGTTAGCTACTATCTGAACACCCGGATATTTTAATATGTCCCGACCGACTAGCAAATCTACTGGAATGTCGTTGTAATTCACGATCAAAGGAGTAATATCAATCCCTACCCCCTCACTAATCAATCTACAATTTGTTTCTCCAACTGCTGCTACAATGCTTCCATTTATTCCAGTCATAAGTGCTGTAGTTGGTCTTGAGTGCAAGCCAAGTCTTTGCGCTACATTATTTCGAATTAAAGTTACTGAGCTTCCTGTGTCAATTATACTTTGAATAGGCATATTATTAATATAACATGTAGTCGACATCTGTACCACCTTATCAGAGCATAAGTTCACCGGTTTTAGTTTCTTATAACAATTATCAACTGTATGTCCGTAACGATGGCAATGTTTACATTGGACCGGCCCATTGTTTATGTTAGAGTCGGGATTAAAGGCGGCCTCTTTCTGATACTTTAGTTTGGTCGGAATGACCTGACCCGTAATTGTAAGTTTCGACTTACATTCAAATCGCCTATGTCCCAGCTTGCCGCATTTAAAACAAGTGGCCTTTGTTTCGTGACGCGGCGGGAGAGATTTGTTATTGTTCCAGCGTTTCTTGGGAATTGATGACGGAATGGAATGAGTGCGGTTGGGCATTTCGGCACACATGGATCTTCTGGACATTTGTGTTACTAATGCTTGCATAGTTTCACAACTTTCAAGTACGGCGCTAATATTCTTATCAACAATACCGCCTAACATAATGTCCATCTGTTGTCTTTCAGATAATTTTACTCCGAGACGCTTGATTTTTGCGGACATGCGGCCAGCATAAAGTACTAAAGATTTTGCATGCGTACTTTTGAAATTTATGATGTCTTCCATAGTGCTATAGAAATTAGCTTCTCTTGGGTAAGAAATAGAAAGGTCTTTAACAAATTGTTTCCATGTTCGTCTTTTTGGTAACCAAAGGTTGTACCATGCCTTACCTTCACCTTCCAATGCCTGTGTCGCGCGAAATAACTTTTTTCGCTCGCTCCAGTCACAAGCCTCAGCGATGTCATTGACATGCTGGATCCACTCCTTGACGTAGCTTCCATCTTTGCTGGGATCAAAGCCAGGAACAGAACCTAGCTCTGGTGTTCGAGACCGTCGGCGATGTACCTTCCGTGGAGGTGTGTAACTGGATGAGTCCGACACCGACCTCTCACGACTTCGTGATGATCTCGATGACATAGTCACTAATTTCACTAAACTACGTGTCTATTTTCACTTTCACCTTTCACTTAACTTCAGAGTCTTTTAACGGTTTATGGGTAGTATCCCACCGCTGTGTTAATAATAAAATAGTCTTGACACTTTTTAAATATACATTTAATTAATGTTCTCACAAATAATTAGGTAGTACACGTCTGTCACTTAAAACAAGCTCCGGGAACTGAACTGTCGTGGCGTGGATGCTCCCAGCGCCCCGTTGCCTTACTGCATGACGTCACGGCTCATATTCCTAACACTCTAGACCGTAAGTTGTATATAGCGCGCACTGCCCTTTTTTGTAAGATGAATATGTTATTAATATTAGCAGCTGAGCCCCACAACAACAAACCGTAGGTCATAATACTATGAAAATAACTGAAGTAAACCAATCTTGCTGTTTCAATGTCGGTCAGAAGCCTTATTTTCTTAACTGCAAAGGCAGCAGAGCTAAGTCTGCTTGACAGGATATCGATATGAGGGTCCCATTGCAACCGCGAGTCTATAGTAATACCTAAAAATTTTGTTGAGTCAACAAATTCGACTGCTTCGCCATTTACATGTATAGTCATATGAACCTGCCTCACATTAGGAAGTGAAAATTTGACACATTTAGTTTTACTAGAGTTAAGCTTCAGATTATTAATAGTAAACCAATGCATCACCTTGGAAAGAGTGCTGTTTACATCGTCACTGCAGTTACATCCTCTATCAACTTTAAAAATTAAAGAAGTATCATCAGCAAACAGTACTATTTCACATAAGTTTTTAGTATAGTAAGGAAGGTCATTAATATAAATAAGAAAAAGCAATGGACCCAATATCGATCCCTGCGGCACGCCCATGGTAATAGGTGCTTCATAGGATTCTGTTTTATTTACAACAACTTTTTGGGTTCTCGCCGACAGATACGATTGCATAAGGCTTACTGCATTTTTTGATACACCATAATGTTCCAATTTATCTAATAAAGTACTGTGACTGACACAATCAAATGCTTTAGAGAGATCACAAAATATACCAATTGCATCCTGTTTACTCTCCCATGCTTCAAAGACGTGTTTGAGAAGTGCAATTCCAGCATCAGTTGTGCATCTACCACGAGTAAAACCAAATTGTTTCTCGTGAAGTAGTTTGTTGATAAGAAAATGTGCTAATAATTGATCATAAATGATCTTTTCAAAAATTTTGCTTAGTGCTGGCAAAATGGAAATGGGTCTAAAGTTAGCGGGATCGCTTTTGTCCCCAGATTTAAAAAGAGGGATGATTTTACTATATTTCATTAAGTCTGGAAATATCCCTTCATCAACACACTTATTGAAAATAAAAGCAAGATGGGGAGCAATGGTAGTTATTATAGACTTAATTATGTGAGTTGAAATGCCCCAGAGATCTTCAGTCTTTTTTATATTTATTGAATTAAATGTTTTAAGAATGGTATCACTATTGATATGTCTAAATTTAAATACATTATTGCACTTATCAACACATGATTCCAAGAGGGAGACAGCAATTTTTGGAGATGAATTTAAATTACTGGTAGTTGCAATAGGTATTTTAGAAAAGAAATCTTGAAAAATTGTTGCCACTCCTTCATCTGACTCAATAATTTTATTGTCTGATACTATTGAGTATTCACGGTCATTATTTTTAGTTTTCCCAGTCTCTTTATTTAGAATATTCCAAGTGGCTCTTATTTTATTATCTGACTGATGAATTATTGTAGATATACATTTTGCTTTTGCTAAAGTACATACTTTATTAAACATTTTTGAATAGTTTCTTACATATTCATGAAATTCGGGATCATTTGAAATTGTTTTCTGACCATATAATTCAAACAACTTATTTCTGCTAACATATATGCCTGGTGTTGCCCAATCACTAAATTTCTTTTTAAAGTCTTTGGATTTAATAGATCTTTGCTTAAATGTTTTATCAAATTCTACTTTAATTAAATTAAATAAATCATCATAATGAGTATTGGGATTATCATTACTAGGTAAGCAAAGAGTTTTGGCAGTGACATTATTATGAAAATTTTCCAATTTATTTTTAGTTAGAGGTCTGCAAATTATATTACACTGATGAGGAACATGATGGTGCTCAAGGGAAGCTATTTGTCCGCTATGGTCAGAACGAATACAATTTATTATTTCTTTATCAAGTACATTACAGTTGCTAAAAATATTGTCTAGGCAAGTTTTAGATGTAGCAGTGATTCTTGTAGGTTCACAAAAGGTGTTTGCTAAATTGAAGGACTTAAACAAATTCAGAAACCTACTTGCAATTGAGGACGGCTTTAAGATGTCTACGTTAAAATCACCGCACACCACAATTTTTTTAATCTTTTTGATGACTAATTTTAGAGCGTCCTCCATAGCGGACTCAAATTGAGGGTAGTTACCAGTTGGTGGGCGATACACACAAATCATTATCAACTGATCTAATTCCACACATGACAGTTCAACGTGTTGTTCAATAGAGAGGGATATCACATCTTTTCGTTCCTTAAAATTCATATTGTTTTGCAAAATTATCAAAGATCCCCCTCTAGTGGTGGATTTCCTACTGAATGAACTAGCAATTTTATAACATTGAAATCCTGTAATTAATTCATATTCCTTAAGCCAGTGCTCAGTGACACATAAAATATTAGCATTTTTTTCAGTTAAAAAAAGTTCTAATTCTAATTCTTTGCCAGAAAAGCCCTGAATGTTTTGGTGAACTATAGTTAAATATTTAGGCTTTTCCTTAGTCATTACACGGCTAGAGACTTCCTCTATTGTCTTATTATGTAATTTAAATTACTAATAAAAGAATTACTTGGGACAAATGCCAAAGTGTTATTTTTAATGTCAACAATTTTTTGCTCAATAGGAGCAGGAGTAAAAATTGTATTATTATTACTTGGAACGGATTCCAAGGTCACATTTAAAATGTCAAAACTATTCTGCTCAATAGAAGCAGAAGTGATAGCCAAGTTCTTGGCTAAATGTTTAAAATAAAATGATAGCGCTAAAGCTACTTGTCTTTTAAAATAATTTGTAAGATAATATTTATCTTTTGTCAATTTAAAATTAAATATTAATTTATTTATGTCTATTATGTGACATCTCTGACTATTATAATAAGTCATATTGCTTAATGTTAAATTCAAATTATATCTGATATTATTTTCTTCCTGTAGCAAGCTAGCACTGTAAGGTAGTGTAAACAATACAAATTTATTTATATTTAAACTGCATAACTTATTGTAGTATGAAATGAGATCCTTCTTGTTTACATTACCTCTTTGACCAACTAATATAATTAAATTAGTATTTTCATTTAAGTTTAGAGTTATTACTTTTCTCATAATGTCATGTAGGGTCGCACCCGGTATACAATAATTTAAAACTTTTTCTCCCAATTGATTATTGAATAAGTAGCCTAAATCTTTTCCAATTTCATCACACAACATAATGTTTGAACATTTGTTAGTGGTAAAGGAATTATTTTCACTTGTGCTTGCTAAAATATTTACATGTTCAGAGATTAAGGGCTCATACACTGTTTGGTCTTGTAAATGGTCCCGAGCATCTAGGCCTGACGCTAAGGAGCTATCATTATGGGTTGAATGGTTTTCTGACAGAGAGGGGGTGGATAAACATTTAAGTGCCAGTATATATTCCCCTATCTCTTTTTTGGAACGGTCATAATTTTGGGTCATCCTGGATAATGACTCCTGTAATGAGTGAATTTTAGTATTTAACATAGCAATGTTATTTTCATATGTCAGTCTATTCTCATTGATTATAATTTGACATGTATCCAGCTTTTCAATTAGTTGTCTACGCTCTCTAATGTGACTAATATTTTTGAAAAAGTGTTTCTGCTTATTTAGTAACTTTTTTGTTTTTGAAATATACTTGTTAATTTTTACATATTTCTTTAGCTTGTTTCTACTACAACCAACCATTGCCTGACTCATAGTGCAATTAATTGAGTCTTCAGAAGTTAAATCAATTGTGATTGTTGGCTTATGGTTAAGTGAGGGAGAAACAAGTTTTGGGTCACAGCCGACTAACTCATCGTAAAGACTCAAGTTCTGAGTGACTACCGCTTGGTTTTGTTCTGACTCTAACTTATAAATATGGTTATTAGCGTCATGTAGCTGCTTTTCCAGTCCAGAGATGAGTCTGAGGGCCTTCTCATACTCATCTCTGCACTGGTCGAATATATATGAAAATAAATGTGTCAAAACTCTAGCCAAACATTAAGATTGATTGATAGTCATTTCAGTTACATAAACAACTACGTTAAGATGAGTTAAGTTAACGTTAAGATTACGGTGAGCCGATTTTTTCTAATATTTTTCATTATTTATTCATCTTAATATAAAAATAGCATTGTGAATGCAAAAATCTAAAAGTTTACAACTACGTTAAGTTAATATTGCAATTTTCTTAATCAAATTGTTGATAGGTATAATGTGTACAAAGCTTTTTATCTTATACGGTTGTAAACGAGTACAAATGCAATGCAACGCGAAACTTTAAAAGTGTACACATTTTGTTGGACATCAACTCTCATCACGAGCAAACTGTGCCTCGCGTTTGTTTCGAGCGAGTCACGTGCATTACTTCAAGATAGCGCAGCTCCGAATGAAAGTACTCTCATTTTTCATGTCTCCATTTGAAACTTTTAATGGCCTCCGTGACGTAGTACCGCATCTAGATCCCGAACGATAACATGTAATTACTTCGTGTTATGATTCATCGCTTTAATATCCTCGGACTCTGAATTACGTCCATCTTTTTAGTGCCAAATCATAATTGTCAAAGTTGGAATCCGCTTTTATCAAACTTGGATTACTTTTTTGGTACGTGATAATTTGGACTTATTATGGAACATGAATCACACAACTTACATTAGTCCAAATTGGCACTTCATGAAATATTAACCATGCAAAGTCATCGTAATACAATATGGTTGAGTAGCGATAGCGAAAGTCATTCTTTTTAATAAGTTATGCTTTTCGGTTGAAATTCAGGTGAATTTCTAAAAAAAAGTATTAGAAATCTACGTTAGGGAACGAAATTAGATTTTAGCATTATTCAAAATCATAACTAACAATCCGTTCGTCTTCATAGACAGTTATTTTTCTGTCCCTCAGGAACAGTACTTTATTTCGGAATTAAAGGTATGTATTTGTTCTTATCTATCTAAAATCTCATGATAATCGGTTGAGTAGTCTTAACGTCTTAATTTCACGTCTTAACGTAAAAGCGTAACAAAAACACAAAAACAATCAAACCGGCGGACTGATTATCTAATTAAAAACCACCTAGCGACTGGTTGCAGTTCACAGATGATCGTGATCCATTGCTACTTCTTTTTGGGTTTAAAAAAAACATACCAAAGAAAAGTGGCAATGTATGTCAAATGCAACCGGTCGCTAAATAGTTTCTTTTTAGATAATCAGGGTGCCGTTTTCCATTGAAGAAAAAAACACTTGTATGGATACTAGCGCGGTTTTATTGAAATTCCTTTGGTGATCCGTAAGGATTTAGTTTAATTTTAGATATTTCCCAACGTTTTGGTACTATTGCAGATAACCAACCCTAAGAAGTAAACACTTTCTCATTTATAATTTTACCTAGTAAGGACTACTGACTTATCGATTTTCAAGACCACAGCTGTTATTTCTCATCATGGTATTATAAATTAAAACGTATATTTTATTAAAACTGGACATTCGACATTCATTCCAGTGAAAATATGTTAATTTCAAAGAAAGCAAGGTCAGTCAATTTTTTTATTGTTTTTCCAACTTGTTCATTATTTTTGAACAAAATAAAAGCAGTCCTATGTATGTATTATTGCTTTTGATTTCTGGTACCTACTTAACTCTAATAAGTTTCCTGCACTCGTTCTTCGAATCAGCTAAAAAAGAATTGACGATGAAAGTGCTTGACAACAGCCATTTTTTAATGTCCCCTCTGCTGGGGCACAAGCCTTCCTTATGGGTGGATAGGAGGACGGGCCGGACCCACCACGCAGGCCCGATGCGGATTGGTGTGCCTTTTTGAGCTCTTCAAAACGCTTAATTTATTGAAAATCACTTTGACCATGTGGACGAAGTTGCGGATGAAAGCTATAGTCCAAAATGAAGTTGAAAATTCAATAAGGCCTTGTCTTCGAGAAAACATTGACACATGTAATCCCATATGGGTTGACCTGTTTCAAGGCTAAGCTATTGAGCGTCCCGCCTCGTGGAGAACCCTTTCTTGTTATAAATATACTTAGGCACGGTTTTTGTCAATAGTAGTTTTTTTTTACTGGGAAACTTGACACTTTTAGAAGAATTGAAATTTTCGTGGATTATATGCATACTTTTTTCTTTTCAATAGTTTACTACAGAACTAATGTATATTTACTACAGAACAATGTATAATAATGAGTTATTGATATCGTTTAAGAATTTATCATACCTAAAATAGTAGTAAGCTAGTACATTCAATGTTTGTTGACCAATAAATTAACATAAATGAAACAAGACATTAGTCACCAAATGATAAAATGAAATCTGATTCATGGAAATAAGTAAAAGAATAATGAAATAAAGTAGGCACTCAATCTTTAATCTATTTTACACCATAATAAAGCACTTTCGGATTCCAAGAAATAAAAATACTCGTAAACAAAATAGTTTCGTTCTACAACATTGCACAGCAGTTCTTTTTGTGTACATAAAAAGACTGAGAATTTAGTGTAGTAAAAAAATTAAAGCCCTCTTTTCAACCAAGAGCACCATATTAAACATTCTAACGAAGGCAGCACAATCACACTTCAAATTGTTCCCTTAACAAGAACGGAGCGTTAGCGAAAATGACGGAGCATGACTGTGCGCGCCCTAAGTAATTACATATACGTCATACTGAACGTGGCCATGTGTTCTGTTTTTAACGGGACTCTTTGGTATTCCGTCACGGCGTTTGAGAAAAACTTCAGGACGACGCGGAATAGGCATGTTGACTATTTTTTTATTTTATGTTACATAAATTACCCCTCAAAAAAAGAAACATTGGTATAAGAATTATTTCGCTAGCATGAAAACTGGCCGAGATATCACAGTTTGAAATGTACAAAATTGGACTCACCCGAAAACGCTCCATACTAACGGCTACCAAGTTATGACGTCACGCCTTCGTAGGTTGTGTGCAAAGCGTAAGAAATTTGTTCGGCAGCTATATTAAATATTGTGTTTATCAAAATGGTTTCCTTGACAAATTTGCTATAAATTTTACGGACTAATTAAATGTATTATTTACTTTAACAAATTTAATACTTTTTAAATGGACTTGTCCACCCAACTTTGAAGGGTCACAAAACAAATAATACGCAATATGTAAAACCAAGAGGTACACAAGCTACTCCAAAACTTTGATATGTTTACGATTTTTATTAGTATTTCGTTATTTTATTCATAAGTCAACATCCCTATTGTCAAGGCACCTACAGGAAGTCACTGATAATATTGAATTATCGTCTACTTAATTGAATTGATTAATTTAAACAAATATTTACCATACACAAGACGTACTTATGTACTTCTTGTGTACCTTCTTGATGCTGGTGCTGGTTGTAAAGTATGGTCGTTTGCAGTCTATACGAGTATGTCTTTGTTAGACTGCAAACGACCATGCTCGTAAGCTTTACGTGATCTCGCAAAGTTATAACATAATGAAGAGCTTAGTTTTAAAATTCTGTAGTGAAAGCCTTAATGATTACGAATTTTAGTAAAAGGATATGAAGTTAGTACAAAATTTTTATTCGCATCTCAAAATATCGCTACTTAAACACGCATTAGTAAGTAGGTACTTTTTTTAATGATAAACTATTAATGTTTCATAATGTTTAAAGTGGAGAAGCTATTCGTTGATTTTTTGTCATTTGGTTACGTCCTATTTTTACTTAATATATGGTCACATTAGTCATACTCAGTGAATACTACGTGTAGAGAGTGACCACGCTGTCTTCAGCGCGGGACAAATTGGGATGTTTGCGTGACAGATAAGAGCGGTACCGATGTGTATGAGACATGCAAAGTCCTTGACGGAATTGGCTGTTAAGTGAGTGGAGTTCATGACGTTTTACGGCCTGGCCATAGAGCAGAGCGACCAGCGATGCGTCGAGCGTTTTCACTCTTTATCACACGGTCAAACCGCTCACGTTTTATTGTTTATTCGAGCTTAGATGAAAATGAAAAAATAGCTTAATTGAATAACCACTTGGTTTGAGTGTTTCAGTTGCCCCTATAATAATGTTACATCCATAAAGTTTAGTCGGTCCAATAAAGTTTCTGGTGTTGTTTTCGATTATGGTTATAATCGTAAACTTAACGATCGTTTAATAAAATAAGTAAGTAGCTTTTGATGAAATCTACCACATCGGCTTTCAATAAATTACTTAACTATGATTTCGAAGTCCTAATTCCACCTAACTACGAGCATTAACAATCTATGTTTAAATATTTTTATTATATTTTAAAGAGGTTTGTGACTGTTTTGGATTTTATTGAGTTTCATTATTTTCGTAAAAAAAAGTGTAAGTATAATAATGTAAGTATAAACTTACAGGGTTATTTGTAAAACACCAACAATCTCGCAGGAAGAGATTACAAACATCATAACAACATTTACAATACGACTTTTCCGAAAAAATACAAAAAAAAAGAGTTTCCATTCAAATATCCGAACAGCTGATCAAGTTTTGTCTGAAAAGTCGTATTTTTTTATTATTCGGAAACTCGTAGAACAAACGTTTTTGTTTATGATGTTACTGATCAATTCCTGCGAGGTTGTTGGAATTTTAAAAAATATAACCCTGTTTAAACGCAATATAAAAACATTTAACTAATAAGCTGATGTTCACTGATTGTCAAAAATGTTCTTTACAAGCACCGTCAAATCTGCGACCAAAATGGAGAAAACAAATTCCGAATTTGTTTAGTTACAATCCTAAAGCAATTTAAAATTTGTACACCCCATTTTATTTCACGCGCCATTCAAGGACTTTGGTGGCAAGAAGCTGACTTGTAAATAAATAATGTAATGAAAAGCGCTTCCAAGGCAATAGACAGATTAATACTTGAGTAATTTGATTTCGGCAAAATTCTGGGGAATCCATTTACGGCCTTCGTGGTTTTAACTGAATTAAGTACAGGTACTTATTCTCAGGAATCGTTAGAATGTTTGAACGCTTTACCCTCGGAAATGGAAATGTTCAGAATAAAAATCTTCTTAGGCTCAATTTGAGAATGGAACATTCCAATTTCGTACGCTTCTAATTTGGAGCAAGCCCGTTTCTGGGTTGCGGTGATGTTGAATAGATTCTTGTATATAACCTACATACTGAGTATAAGAATGTATGTGATTAAAAGCTATATTTGGGACAGAACTTTTACAAGAGAAAAGCAAAATGAAAGTGAAATGGATAATCTTATTTATTGTACAGAAAACAGATAGGAGTATGAAAGAAAATGATCCCAGCTATTAAAAAAAATCATTTACTGATAGTGTATTCTTACTCTTCAAATAAATTCAATAAAAGAGTTTTGGTAACCAATAATTCGATAGTTCATTTTCAAAATGAAATTGCTTCACAGGAGTTGATTATTTTTCCATCTGCTTTATATAGAGGCTTTGTCAAAAAATCACCCTGGTTGACGTATTGTATCAGATATTAGGTTATTTCAGTATAAGCTTTGTCACACGGCTTTTTTAAGCATGTTTAGTTCTAAGCTTTGACTTCAATTAATGAATGTCAATGATTGGGAAAGTTTCAGTTCACTTGAATGATTTCTATATACTTTTTTTTACTTTTCTGCAATAAACGGGACGAACAGTTTCCTAACTCCGATTTTATTAGTACTTACTACAGTTACTACTTAAATTTGGTTTGATAACATTGATATCGGGAACGAAACGATAACAAGCTTCGGCAACTCTTTAAACTACTGTTTATTAGAGTTCGATAAAATTGTGCTAAAATTGACTCATTTCGCAGTTGCTCCGCATTATGACTACTACGTTATGATTCTAGCAATATTTTCTGTAGATTAACGTTTAATTTAGAAAAACAGCATGTATTTTTCACCTTCTTTCCCAAAAAGCTATCGTTTATTTATCTGATCTAAACGGATTTTATTTCTTAAACAAAAATTTATAAGTACCTAATTTGTTTGCTCTCTTGAAATGAAAGCTGTATTAAAATTGGTACCTATAGAAAGTCTATTGATAAAATTTTAATTAATTATTATACATAAAAGAAACTCGAGCACATTCTGCCGGAAAAGAACTGACCATAAAATTCAAAAGCAATGAAGATAGAAAATCATTCGATTCATTTGTTGTTTACAAAATATAAATAGGTGACCTCATTGGAAGAAACTTCGTTTCAAGTTCTTAACTTGTGTTCAATCTATTAGAGGTGGTTTTCACAAACTTAATCTGATCGTACTTTAGACTTACGCAAATGGCTTTATGTTAGACACTTAACGGATCTCCGTTGTTTCGCTAAAAATGACTGCCATTAGCTTCGTCGTGCTAAACTAGACTTCGTTGTTTAAGAAAACAAATCAATTTTGAAGGAGATTATTAAATGAGGGCTTTTACAGTATTTTATGGAATTAAATCTGAGTGAAAGTGAAAGTGAAAGTGAAATATATTTTATTTAAATAAGCTCACATAATAAGCATTTTTAAATCGTCAATTTTTTTACCCTGCCACCCATTATGACGTCTTTTAACTGACAAGAAAAATGGGCGCAAAAAACTTGTCAGCTTTATCAATCAGATGGAACGATATTTACAAATATGTATATCGTTTCCAGACTTGATATTAACAAAGATTAACAAATAAATAACATTATTGAATTAGCTCATTTCTTAATGAGTTTCAAATTTCTTAATCAATTTACAGATTTTAAGCTAAATTCAAAGTTTGAACTTGTTATTCAGTCTAGGCTGTTACAATAAATAAAAATAAAAGAAAAACATACAATTCAATATGCATTAAGATAGGTAGTCAGAAGCAGACCCATTCCCACTGGCAGCACCAGTTCCCGAACATGACGCATGAACCAGCCATCTCTTCGCTCAACCATATTTGAGCCTCATACGACACCACCGCAGAAATGATTAAAGAGAGCATGACATACTAAGACTACCTATGTTAAGGCATCGAATTGAAAATTTATATCCAAAAGCTTTTCATAGGTCTTTCACTAAACTACTGACTATAGAAAGTAAAAATATTGCAATTAAATAAATCAAAACAAGGTAAGCTATTAAGAATTATATTTTTTGAGTAAGAAGTGCCATACATACAGACAATATAAAACAGATCTTTTATATACGAGTTATACGACGCCCTTAATACAAGCAGACAGAAGCAGACCCATTCCCACTGGCAGCACCCGTTCACGAGCATGACGCATGAACCAGCCATCGCTTCGCTCAACCATATTTGAGGGAACGTAACGACCCGCCTCACACGACACCACCGCAGAAATGTTTGAAGTGAGCATGACATACTAAAGCTACCCATATCAAGTCGTCGAGTCAAGAAGCCAGAAGTACGTTTTTAAGTAGGTAGGATACTTCTCACAATTTTATACTTAGAAAAGAAAATCACGATTCGAGTTTAATTAAAGGACTTTTATCTAGACCTATGAAAGAACCCCGGACTTTTTCTAATCAATACTGAGGTATTAGAGTAATAATTAACAATGCAAAAGCTAAGCCCATGCCTTTTTATCCTTCAAATAATCGTCAACAGTGTAATAACCTTTACTCATTAAATTGGATTTAACAGTATTTTTAAATTTTTCCAAGGGCAGTTCTGTGACTTGTTCTGGTATCTTATTATAAAAGGTAATACATCTACACAAAAAAGAGCTTCCGGTTTTATGCAGTCTGCGCCTTGGAACAGCAAGTTTGTTCTTGTTTCTTGTATTGAGTTTATGAACATTACTATTTTTTACAAAGCTATCTAAATTTTTCTTTACATACATTATATTTTCATAGATGTATTGGGAAGCTACCGTTAATATTTTAATTTCTTTAAATAGGTCACGAAGAGTATCTCTAGACCGTAAGTTGTATATAGCGCGCACTGCCCTTTTTTGTAAGATGAATATGTTATTAATATTAGCAGCTGAGCCCCACAACAACAAACCGTAGGTCATGATACTATGAAAATAACTGAAGTAAACCAATCTTGCTGTTTCAATGTCGGTCAGAAGCCTTATTTTCTTAACTGCAAAGGCAGCAGAGCTAAGTCTGCTTGACAGGATATCGATATGAGGGTCCCATTGCAACCGCGAGTCTATAGTAATACCTAAAAATTTTGTTGAGTCAACAAATTCGACTGCTTCGCCATTTACATGTATAGTCATATGAACCTGCCTCACATTAGGAAGTGAAAATTTTACACATTTAGTTTTACTAGAGTTAAGCTTCAGATTATTAATAGTAAACCAATGCATCACCTTGGAAAGAGTGCTGTTTACATCGTCACTGCAGTTACATCCTCTATCAACTTTAAAAATTAAAGAAGTATCATCAGCAAACAGTACTATTTCACATAAGTTTTTAGTATAGTAAGGAAGGTCATTAATATAAATAAGAAAAAGCAATGGACCCAATATCGATCCCTGCGGCACGCCCATGGTAATGGGTGCTTCATAGGATTCTGTTTTATTTACAACAACTTTTTGGGTTCTCGCCGACAGATACGATTGCATAAGGCTTATTGCATTTTTTGTTACACCATAATGTTCCAATTTATCTAATAAAGTACTGTGACTGACACAATCAAATGCTTTAGAGAGATCACAAAATATACCAATTGCATCTTGTTTACTCTCCCATGCTTCAAAGACGTGTTTGAGAAGTGCAATTCCAGCATCAGTTGTGCATCTACCACAAGTAAAACCAAATTGTTTCTCGTGAAGTAGTTTGTTGATAAGAAAATGTGCTAATAATTGATCATAAATGATCTTTTCAAAAATTTTGCTTAGTGCTGGCAAAATGGAAATAGGTCTAAAGTTAGCGGGATCGCTTTTGTCCCCAGATTTAAAAAGAGGGATGATTTTACTATATTTCATTAAGTTTGGAAATATCCCTTCATCAACACACTTATTGAAAATAAAAGCAAGATGGGGAGCAATGGTCGTTATTATAGACTTAATTATGTGAGTTGAAATGCCCCAGAGATCTTCAGTCTTTTTTATATTTATTGAATTAAATGTTTTAAGAATGGTATCACTATTGATATGTCTAAATTTAAATACATTATTGCACTTATCAACACATGATTCCAAGAGGGAGACAGCAATTTTTGGAGATGAATTTAAATTACTGGTAGTTGCAATAGGTATTTTAGAAAAGAAATCTTGAAAAATTGTTGCCACTCCTTCATCTGACTCAATAATTTTATTGTCTGATACTAATGAGTATTCACGGTCATTATTTTTAGTTTTCCCAGTCTCTTTATTTATAATATTCCAAGTGGCTCTTATTTTATTATCTGACTGATGAATTATTGTAGATATACATTTTGCTTTTGCTAAAGTACATACTTTATTAAACATTTTTGAATAGTTTCTTACATATTCATGAAATTCGGGATCATTTGAAATTGTTTTCTGACCATATAATTCAAACAACTTATTTCTGCTAACATATATGCCTGGTGTTGCCCAATCACTAAATTTCTTTTTAAAGTCTTTGGATTTAATAGATCTTTGCTTAAATGTTTTATCAAATTCTACTTTAATTAAATTAAATAAATCATCATAATGAGTATTGGGATTATCATTACTAGGTAAGCAAAGAGTTTTGGCAGTGACATTATTATGAAAATTTTCCAATTTATTTTTAGTTAGAGGTCTGCAAATTATATTACACTGATGAGGAACATGATGGTGCTCAAGGGAAGCTATTTGTCCGCTATGGTCAGAACGAATACAATTTATTATTTCTTTATCAAGTACATTACAGTTGCTAAAAATATTGTCTAGGCAAGTTTTAGATGTAGCAGTGATTCTTGTAGGTTCACAAAAGGTGTTTGCTAAATTGAAGGACTTAAACAAATTCAGAAACCTACTTGCAATTGAGGACGGCTTTAAGATGTCTACGTTAAAATCACCGCACACCACAATTTTTTTATTCTTTTTGATGACTAATTTTAGAGCGTCCTCCATAGCGGACTCAAATTGAGGGTAGTTACCAGTTGGTGGGCGATACACACAAATCATTATCAACTGATCTAATTCCACACATGACAGTTCAACGTGTTGTTCAATAGAGAGGGATATCACATCTTTTCGTTCCTTAAAATTCATATTGTTTTGCAAAATTATCAAAGATCCCCCTCTAGTGGTGGATTTCCTACTGAATGAACTAGCAATTTTATAACATTGAAATCCTGTAATTAATTCATATTCCTTAAGCCAGTGCTCAGTGACACATAAAATATTAACATTTTTTTCAGTTAAAAAAAGTTCTAACTCTAATTCTTTGCCAGAAAAGCCCTGAATGTTTTGGTGAACTATAGTTAAATATTTAGGCTTTTCCTTAGTCATTACACGGCTAGAGACTTCCTCTATTGTCTTATTATGTAATTTAAATTACTAATAAAAGAATTACTTGGGACAAATGCCAAAGTGTTATTTTTAATGTCAACAATTTTTTGCTCAATAGGAGCAGGAGTAAAAATTGTATTATTATTACTTGGAACGGACTCCAAGGTCACATTCAAAATGTCAAAACTATTCTGCTCAATAGAAGCAGAAGTGATAGCCAAGTTCTTGGCTAAATGTTTAAAATAAAATGATAGCGCTAAAGCTACTTGTCTTTTAAAATAATTTGTAAGATAATATTTATCTTTTGTCAATTTAAAATTAAATATTAATTTATTTATGTCTATTATGTGACATCTCTGACTATTATGAGTGTTTTGAAGTATCAAATGTACTCTATAAAACAAAATGTAATGAATTGAAAATCTTTAATGGGTTATATATAATGATTGTTGAATAAGTTGCAAATCTCATGTTACATTATAATTGCCATAAAATCGTTATACCACCTAAATCCTGTTTAATATTCCTAACAATATTTGGCAAGAACCAGAGAATAAGAGCCATTCTTCGAAATGGTAATGATAATGGGGCAGTTATTTTGACATTATGATATAAACGAAATCGCTATCAAGCTCGTCATACTACAGGGGCTATGTAATTTTCTATTCATTTTACAAGATATATGTAAATTTTCTATTCATTTTACAAAATATATGTAATTTTCTATTCATTTTACAAAATTTAATGAACGCATTGCAATGATTAATATATTATTTTCATCGTAAAGTCATAAAAAAAGTTGTAAGCAATATTTACATGGCAAATGACATAACAAGAAAAGCGTTCAACGAAAATTGCACAATGAATTTTAAATTTTATCGCTTTCGACATACCAACAATGCGACAAAAGGACATTCGAAACAGATTTATTTTTTAAAACGTCCATTTTATTTTTGTAATCGTTCGACACACCTACCGATGCCCTCTTGTGACAATGAACATCGAATAACTCATTCGGAACTGCGAAAATGGAAAACAAACAGCGAACTCGCAATAAACATGTCACTTTATAATCGATGATCAATAAACAAATAAAGGCTCGTTTACATGCAGCTGTTGATTATCCGGACTATACCGGACGTCCGTGAATGGTGTTATTTCCTAATTATTTATTCATAACATTGTTGAACTGTTTGTTTGATATAAATTTTTATTTATATATTTTTTTTCAATATTTTTTTTAATTTTAACATGTGGACAAAGTTGTGAGTTGCAGTATAGTAAATATATACTCGTATTTAAATATTTTGATTTAAAACTATTATGAAATAAAACACTTTTTCACGGATACTAGTGCGGTTTTGTTGAAAGTACTTTGGTAATTAGTTGGTATTTGGTTTTATTTTGGTTTGATTCAACCTATTACTTATTTGAAACTCTTTTTTGACCCAAATAAATAAAAGTACCTCTGGTTTTTGTTTTTAATCACTGCTTATAAATAAAGTACCTAGTAAGTTATTATTTTTAAAATCTCCAAAATGTAAATAATAATAATTATTGAAAATCAACATTAAATATGGGATAGGTACAGCTAGTATTTAAATAAAAACATACTCGTAATATTTACTTATTTGCTAAAAAAAATGACGAGAACGTAGTAAACAATGTCCACAAACATAAAGTAATAATTTATATTTCTTGATTTTCTCACCATACATTTCCATATCAGAGCAATCCAGTCACATTAGAAACGATATAGCAGATTATTTACGGCTTAACGTGAATTGAATTTACCTCACTTGCATTCTCGAGTGCACCTTCCGTCGATCGTAAAGCTCTATAATGGTGCTATATCGATAAGTGTTATAGATCTCAATACCGTAAGTGCATAGCGAGATATAACTCCCTGCAGCTGATATAATCTAGATAAGAAATTATTTAGGAGGCAGCTTATGTGTGTCTTAAGTATGTGATTGGCTGTTATTAAGAAATGCAGGTATAAATATGCAGTATTTAGGGCACTTTAATAGAATTATTAAATCGTCTCTCTACGAGTGAAATGTAGGTAGAATTTTAATAGTTATTTATGCAACTGTATTATAATACCTAATTATGTACAGTTGCATACAATACTTTATCTACACACATTTTTTTATTTTTATTTGGGAAACAAACAATATATTTTAAACATATATGGATTAAAAACACCCATGATACTATGTATCCTCTATAAAGGGACTATACGACTATATACTTTGACTTTGTCCTTGACTTTGACTTTCCTCCTACTCCTGGTCATAATAAAACAAATAAAAAAAATTTTGGCGTATGCCACAACATTTTATCATCATCACCCAACACAGAGGTTTTTAGAGGCCACCGGTGATTACGACCAGTATTGAGGCTAGAATCATGCCTGATTATTGCGTTCCATATTAAGTTTTCTATCTTGGCATTCGGGATAGTTCTTATTGCTTACTTGACACTATTTTGAATAATTATAAATGAATTTTCCTTGAAATATTGAGTGTGGATCCATCTTAAAGAACGATTGCCACGTCATTTATCGTCATCACGCGCCAAAGAGGTCACCACTGATGATTACGACCAGTATAATGGGGATGCAAACTGAGGAACTAATGGCGCCACAAGCGTTTGTACTAAAATCATTTCATTGGTTGTTTCAAATATCAAATGTCATTTGTGACATATTTTAACCAATCAAACTATTGATAGCTGTTAGATCGCCGCTGGCGCCATCTTCGATTAGCTTTGCGTTGCCAACCCCAATTCATGCCAAATTATTGAGTTTCTTATAAAGTATTGTAAAGTAGTACCTAATAGAGATAGCTCTTTATGCTTATTCGACATTATTATGAATATTTTTGAATCCTTTTTTCTTTAAAATACAAGTGTGGATGCATCTTATAGAACGATTGCCACGTCATTTATCATCATCACGCGACACAGAGGTCGCCACTGATGATTACGGCCAATATTGTTCCCAATTCATGCCTGATTATTGAGTTTCGTATAAAGTATTGTAAAGCAGCAATAGAGGACGTGGATTTCATAATAATTATGTTAAAGTTGTTGGGTACGATTTACGCTAAATTGATTTGAAGTGGTGAATAAATAGTTAACGTTTGTTTAAATAAACAAAGCTTATAAGTATGTTTGTTTTAGTTATGTCATCATTATTTGACTAAGTTAATAGTATATTAATCATTCCATCATCATCATCATTAGGATCACATACCTATAGATTAAGTTCTTCAAAATAATATCCTTTTTTTCGAGCTTGAAAATTTAGCTAGTAAATAAGTCAGACTTTTTGATAAGAGCTATCGAGTAGATTTATTATTCTTATTATAAAATGTAATAAATATGGTTATAGATCACATCTAATACGTAGGCACTGAACTATATTGTATATTATAAATTATACTCAGTTTACGTAGGTTGGTTTGTAAGTAGGTACTCAAATTCCAAGTAATAACCATTTATATTTAACCATGTCAAGATTGGTTCCCAGTGGGAATGCATAGTTAGTTACCAATATTATTTGTATTTCAAATATGACCGTAGAGATTTATCATACTTTGCAAGACCTGTCTTCAGTGCCATATTTCGCGTCGGTATAATTGCGTATAATTTAGTTTGCACTAAAATTGGACATTAGAATTTATGCGCACTAGTTATAATTATAACTAAAGCACTTTATACGTTATTAACTTTGCCCACAAATTATTACTTGTAGCATAGTTTTGGCTAACTAATCTCATAATTCTTAAGTTTGCGAGGTACTTAAGGCGGTAATCAAATTTGTGTTTGTTTTCTTCAAGAACTGACTACAAGTTAACGGTCTTTAAAACTAAGTGAATTACCCAATGTCAGTCTATCTTAGTCCATAAAAAATCATAATCAGCTAATATAAGTTAAATCACTAGTCTACTAAAATAAGGAAAGATATTTTTATTATAAACGCACCCATTTTTGCACTGACACATTGGATTTTAATAAATTATACCGGGTAGAGAAAAATTAACCATCTCGTTGCAACCTTAAAAACAACAAAACATATTTTTTATCTTCAACTTTTTTATAAATAGGCTGTGAAATAAAGACTTAAATGATCACTTAAGTCTTTATTTTACTGTCACATTTTTTAATAAAAAAATTACTAAATGTCAATTAAATTTCACGTCTGAAACTCGCTGTTATACTTACGAGTTTACTATGTAAACTCAAATACTTGATTAAATTAACATTGCTACATGTAAGTATACAAAAAGACTAGCATACTTTTTAAAACATTTTTAATTGTTGACTTCACATACACATAGAAAACACGTGTGCCACACAAATATAAGCCCTGTTTCACACAAACACTCCCGAACACAGAGCAATCAGGCCGTTAATGGCAGCAACCGACCGGACATGTCGGTTCGGAGCGAGCATTAAACCCACCCTTATCTTTATAACGTATATTCGTTGTTTGACCCCCGATGTCAAAATATAAAGTCTATGTATTCTGTGAAGCTTTGCTCCTACTATCATTTCTTTTTTTCTGCGCTATACTGAATTTAGAATATAGTCTAGTTTGGCGCGAGATTACCTGAACATTATATCCATGTGTGCGTGCAAGGAAAAGTTTATTTCTTCTTTTCTGTCTTCTCTATTTTTGTGACCAGTGGAGTTACACCACAGAACAAAGAATTTTTTTTGTTCTGTGAGTAACAGGATATGTGTTACAGAGCCATCAACCAAGGAAGTGTCAGATTCATGGCTACTAATAAAAAGTTTGTTTGTATCCTACGCCCTAAAAAGTTTGACAAAGTAGTTTAGCGCCAAACTCTTCATAAGGCCATTAACATCTATTTAGTTTGGGTACGTCTTTTACTGCCTTGTATAAAATATAGAAGTTATAAAAACAGCTTTATCTAAATTTACTTTTCGCTTCAGTTGATTTTGTTTGATTGTTTTCAACTGAGATTTTTTGATTTTTTTGACCGCGAATGAAGCGAAGGTAAGTTCATCATTATTCCTTATGTTTAATAAGTTTGTGTTTTGTGAATTTACTCAAGTTATATTCTATCAATTAAATTTTCTCAAAGTATAACGTGTTTTATAACTGTTATTATAATATAATAAGGTGCAACGTTGTTATATTTCTCAACCTATTTTCAATCTTAAAATCCGAGGAGTCAACATAACAATAATTATCGTTTAGGCTATAATATAGCTCCACGTAAAACCAATCTCTCCCTATCTCTCCGAACCTAAAGGTTATTTTCGTTAAATATAGCAACATCAGCAATATTTTTATAACAGGACCTATATCTTGACTCGTGAGTAGTTACCTACCATCAAGTGTGTTACAACTTTCCAAGCCTATTTTAATATTCCGACAGCGTAAGTCAGAAACGATAGGGTCGGGATGAAAGCCCAACAGAAATCGAGGGTCAGTCATTTGTTTTAACATTTTTTGGGGAGAAAACGCTTATGTTTAAGTTTTTCGAGTACTTCCTTCGAGAAGTTGTATGCAAATTCGACAGCGTATTGAATATTTGCTGCGTAGACGGTCTTCAACAAATTTTGGGTAAAGGAATTAAGCGGAAAATGGGCCCAAATGACTTCGGTCTTGATAAAAAATATGCAAATGCTGTGATTTTTTGTCTTTAAAGGGATTTTAGATATTTAAGACATTTGAATCAAAGGAGTAATCTTGAAAATTAGACTCATAGGATTTTTATTCAAAATCAAGGTTTAGCTTTCATATTTTTATCTGTCATGAAGATAATGTTTATTTAAATTGTAAAATTATGTATTTGAATAAGCAGGTTATTTAGACGATTTTTTATTAAAAAACGTTTAAGTTGTTGTGGAATTTAAAAATTAACTCAACCCTTGCAACTGACTTAAAACAAGCTCGGTCAGGCTAGCAAGGAACAAAAGTATACTGGGAGAAAAACTGTTGTTTTAATTTTAAAACATGTTTGTTTGGTTGAAAATAAATGACTCTAGCACCCTCCCGCGGAAATAATTTGTTCAGCCATGTCGTTCTCTTGTGCGAGTTGAAGAGTGACGTGAGAATTTCATCTCGCTTCCTGCTAGAAAGCTTGTCAAATAAGAAATAACAGCATTTTTCTGTTTCTATAATCGATTCGAATAAGAATGTCAAATAAGCATAAACATATCTCAATTTCTCCAAAAATGCAATAAAGCAATGCATAATTTTAATACCATATATCATTGTATGGAACGAGGAAATTGGTTTACCTTTTCCTCTTTTTGGATAAATTGAGAGGTGTCTATACTTATTTGACATTCTTATTCGAAAAATGAGCACCTTCCTAAACTCTCAAACATACAAACCATTGCAGAGATGCGTATACTTTTATATTTATGAGACTGTGAAGTGAGCATGTTTGTATGAAAATAACGGTGTAGGCGGTTAGATATGCCGGTGAGTGTTCAAGCATCATATCTCAAAAACTATTAGACATACAGAGCTGAAAGTTGGCTTTGTTTGAAATTTAATACACTTTCAAAATGATGTTGGCAACTAATGTCAAAAGCTCATAGTTTTTTTAATAAAACTGTAAAAACTTACAAAAAATTCAGTTTTTCACGTATAACGCAGCTAGTACAACTTTTTTTTGCTTGCAAAACATGGTTCCAGCTTCCCTTAAGGGGTCCAAATAACATATCAAAAATGCAGCTTTACATCGCGTTTTGCGATTTTAGGAAAAAGATTTTTAAGAATTTACTGGCCTACAGTGGTAGGCAAACAGTGGGAGACAATATGAATAGGCCTATTTTTTCAACATTGCTTTACATTTCTAAAGCTTTTGAAAATCTATTTTCATAGCTATTTACAAATGAAATTGATTTTTTATTTTTATTTCGTAATTATTTTCAAGAAAAACCAAAATAACAAGGTTTGATAATTATTTTTTGATTAAACTAGCATTCATAATAAAAAAAAAGAAAATCGTTTTGAAGACCGAAGATTTGCATTTTAGATTGAAATAACTTAATGCTAATTAAGCCAAGCTTTTTATTTGAATGATTTAACAATAATTTTCCAAGATAATTTATTTGGGTGATTGGCTTCAAAACGATTTCTTACGTAAAATTTTGTCAATAAATTATACTCGAGCTGAAACTATTTTTCAAGAAATAAAAATTAGAAAAGTTGGAACAATTTCGTCTTTCGCTGCCACCGCGTGCGAGTGACTCGTCGCAAAGTGGAATGTGCCACGTCGCCGCTGATAATATTTCACCTTCGGTTTCCTATGAAAATATTTTCCCAGCTGATAATAAATGTAACTTTGTCAAAAGTTATGGTATTCGCTGTCATAACCTGCTGGTAAGTATTTTAATAGTTTAGATAAGCTTTTTAAATAAGTAAAAAACTTAAAACTAGTGGCTTGGTGAGCTGTAGACCTTGCATTTGTATGTTAAAAAAAGAAAAACCGCCTTCAAAAAACCTGAAAACAAAAACAGCTTAAAAATTAAATACCTCTAAAAAGCAAGAAATAATATTCGAATCATTCGTTACACATATCAATATTAATAAAACACGTCTATTGAAGTCGGGTGGGGCTGGAGGACAACTTAATTTTTTTCTAAAAGCCCCACCCGACTTCATTAGACGTGTTTTATTAATATTGATATGTGTAACGAATGATTCGAATATTATTTCTTGCTTTTTAGAGGTATTTAATTTTTAAGCTGTTTTTGTTTTCAGGTTTTTTGAAGGCGGTTTTTCTTTTTTTTAAAAAAGCTTTTTTATTTTCAACTTTTTAGTGGTAGGTATGTAAGCGCAGCGTGTAAATATTTTTTAACTTTATATTATAACATTTTCAATGGTAAAATGCCCAGAACTCAATTTCCAAATTCACGCTGTTTGTTTTTGAGGAGTTCCGTTGTGTTTTCGTAGTCCAAATCTAGTCCAGAACGTTGCATCGCAAACCATGATTTGGTTTGTTTTGGATTGCCATAAACTTACCAAAACCTAAATCACTTTACATATACTATTTGACTTTGAGGAGTTCCCTTGTGTATCTTCGAAGTTCGAAGTCCAATAACGATGAAATTAAATTGTGACCACTCTTGAAGTATACCCTTTCAAATAAAAAAAGAATCATCTAAATCGGTTCATAAACAAAGATGTTATGTCCGAAATTCTATAAAAACTCGTACGATGGCGAGCTAAATAATTGATATTTTTCAGGATTATGAGAAAACTACTGGCCAGATCTCTGAAAAAATTTTATGGGACCACACACGAACTATGTTCTTTGAGATAAAAAAAGAATTGTACAAATCGGGTAACAACTGACGAAGCTATGTTAAAACATACATAAAAAAAATAAAAAATAAAAAAAAAAAATACCGTCGACTTGAGAACCTCCTCCTTTTTTTGAAGTCGGTTAAAAATAGCTCAAATTATATGTTGTTCAACAATTAATCTAGGTTTTTAAGAGCAGTGCTGTTTGATAAGTATTCTATTGTTATTCGAAGCTAAATTGCGATTCAAATTTTGAATTCGAAATAGGTTAAATATTTTTTACAAAAACTTCAAAAAACTGAGTTGATAAAAAGTTCTAATAATTATCGAAGCTGCTCACAAAATTTCACGAGAATCGGTGGAAAAATGTGACCTGCAGAGGAGAACAAACGGACAGAGACGGTTCGCTCGGTCAAAAATGTGGTAAGCAATTTTCATGCTCGGTACTATTTATTTATTTATCCCGATCTATGTTCTGTTAAGTTGCGACACCATCAGTACGTCAGCAATCACCTAGGACTAGATTAAATATGTCACCAATAATGACCCGAAAATGCATCTCATCAACATGGTGATGTGATGTGATCGTCTGTTGATAATAACAGCCCACCACCTATAGTCCTTTGCAGGTAGTAAGGCCTCTTCCGTAAGTGAATGTTACTGATTTCTGTTAAAGATCATTAAGTTTATTGCGCCTGTTCTTCGTGTCAGCTATAAAAATCACGAAAGGGTGGTAGAAAAATATAGACAATTCAAAAACTATGTACAGTTCCGACTACCAATCACACGTAAATCAAACGAACCAATCATAGAGCTTTATTTCAACGCTGTGCGTTCGCATAGGCAGGGGTCTATTATTATTAATTAATATCTAAAATAAGTTTATTTGTATAAAGAAGTTTGAGTTTGGAACGAACATCTATCCGCTTATCGCGATTGTTTTTGTGTAATAGGCCTGCTGAAAATGGTGCTGCCTATTTCCTCGTCCATTTATGGTCTCTAAGTCATTAGTCATCTTTGACACCCTCAAGTGTGAAGAGTATAAAAAAATCACATTCCTATCTTTCTTTCTATTTCATTGAGATTTTCTTCAGTATGTAAATTGTGACCTATATCCATTTTAAAACGATCTTGAATATTAATATGAAGCACTATACGTATGTACCTAAGTAGTGGCTAAATAAATATGTAAAGTGACCCCACTTGAACGGCCACACCCGCATTATAATAACGTAAATTATATGGATCTGCCATCTTGCCTCTGACGTTAATGACTGTTGGGGAAATATATGGGCTTTTTGGTAAAAGCGAATCTTTTTAAATAATTTATTGTAGAACTTAAATCTTTTTTTAGTAAAATGCTAAAGTAGTTCGAAAGTTTCTGTGTTTAATAACTTTGTTTTGGGAGATAATACTTATGTGTCTGCCACCTGATCCAATTAGTCATGATAGGCAACTAAAAAAATATATGTTCACACTTAAAATTTGTTTGAATTTCGATGGGTTTTGGTTTCGTTCGCCAACATATTTTTTCATAATAGCTTTGATATACATGTAAAACTATCATAGTTAATTAAAAAAATATATACAAATCTTGATTATATATAGAACTCTATAGGCAACGATTTTAATGTATGTTTTAATACACTACTATCCTTACTCCTTACTATAATATTATAAATGCGAAAGTCCGTTTGTTTGTTTGTTTGTTACGCCTTCACGTCGTAACTACTGAACCGATCATCATGAAATTTTGCATACATGTTGTCAGGGGTGCAGAAAAGGACATAGGGTAACTTTCATCCAGAAAAATCGTAAAGTTCCCGAAGGATAGCAAAAAACTGTCCACGCAGACAAAGTCACGAGCGGCCGCTAGTTTCCTAATAAACAGTAACTTTCCCTATTCCAAATCACCAAGCAACGAAAAGTCAACTGATCAAATCGCACGCAATATGATTTAAGTATCAACGCTTTTCACATTCATTATAAGTATGTGTTTGTGTTTAACATTTACATTATATATAAAACGGACTCGTATGATCGATGTTCAGCTTCGTCGGCCGCTCATTTACTCACTGACCGATTATATTTTATTCACAAAATGGCCGCGTACTTAGAATAGGCCGTTTTGGACTTTAGATATCAGTTAAAATGGCGTGATGGAAACAATAAAATTCATGTGATAGGTTCCTGAAAAATTTGTGGCTGGCTTTGGTTTGGTTGGAAGAGAATAATGTACTATAATGTAGAGTGAAAGCGTAAAGTCAAAAATAAGTATTTGGATATACTGCTCACAGTCAATGCGAGCGAAAACAGTTTGCATACATGCAAACAAATACATTTGTTTTCCATTTTCATAAAATAAAATCAAAATTCAATTATTCTGGCACCTACCAAAGCAAAACAATAAAATTGTCAAAGCCTCAATTTCAATGCGCTTTCTCTCTTGCCCTATCATTAACACCCATTGTAACTTTGACTGTAATTTAAATGAACAATAAATACAGTTGATAAATTGTAAATGATCAGACATTTAAATTTAATAATGATGTACTAAATGTAGGTCACGCTACTTTCAGCTCCACGGTCAAAACTTCAATAGTTTGTAACTTTGTTCTCGAATTTATGTCTACATTATCATAGAGAGAAATAACTGGGGTTTTAGAACCCCAGTTATGTCGGTGATATTATTATTATTATCCTCTTACATTTCTTTGGCGTCATAGGTAAGTATTATATTAAAATAAATAGGTTTTACGGATCGGTACTCGGACACTATTAATTTTATTATGGGGTTTTTGATGTCTCGGTTACCAATTACTATTTGGGGTTGAATACTAAATATAAAAACCTTGTTGACTGATTATACTTTTCAAACTAGTAACGACTAACTTTATAAAAGATCTTCCCCTTTCATCAACTAAAAATTGGTGGCAAGAACCAAAACAGATACCTATATCTTTATATTTTTCTACTTCCCGTTTTCAGCCTGAACTTATTTTTCGGTACATTTTATCCGGAGTATGTATATGTTTCCATAATATACCGAAATCATTTTTTCCCAGAAGCAGCTACGACCTCAAAACACAATGGCACTCATATTTACTGAGGGTATAAAGCTCGCGTGGATCAGCTTCAGGCTAAGCCAACAAAATGTGCTTTTATGATCTTTTTATTTCGCAGAAATGAATATTTGATTATCAAACGCTGTCAGGTGTATTGAACTTGAAAAAATGGTTTGTATAAAGCTAAACCAAAGATTTTTAGGTAAATTTAACCTAAATGATAAAGTAGGTAGCGGTTTTGGTTTTGACGATCAGAATTAGCGCCATGGTTCTATTTTAAGCTACCTCACTTGCGTTTTGCGAACATGGTCTTTCTATTATCAGGCACTGTTTTTGGTGATAAATTTCTAAATAGATCTAGAGCAAAACAACTGCTACCTCAAAACCTGTGTTATGTAATGCAGCATTGAATACTTGTAAACGTCTTATTATTTAATGAGGCAAATGAAACATCTTACAGGTTCCGAATAAAACTACCTTCAAATGAAAATAACAGCCAAGTTAACCATCTTTGTTAAGTTGTCAAAAAACTTAACTGTAACTTGTTTTATGCATAAAGGGATAATGCTTGTCCGTCACCTCACCTGACATTAAGTGACAAAGGCGGAAGCGCACTACACCCGGAATCTTTATCACTGAGGACTTATATACGTCATTCGTGATTCTGGTTCTTATCTTCATAATATCCACCTCAGTATTATTTAAAATTGTATCCTTTTCCAAGTGAAAGATAGCAAAGCTAATGGATTAACTATAACAAAAAAAAATAAGGTCGCAACAAAAAAAAACTAGAACATTCTATACTCCATCCATGACCGCCCAAATAATGAATGATATCTTTTCATACAATTCTGAACAAAACTCACATTTAATTCAGAGCAATTTTTCACGATCGAACCACGTTTGGAGGTTGATCGTGTTAATATCCCAATGGTCTTTCCATCCCATTCTGATTTTTAAATCAAGGCAGCAAGAACCATTTTGGAGTACCAGCACACGTATAGGATTACTTGCAACTAAAAACTTTAATCATTAATATCGAAAAGTTATAACAGCTACGGTAAAAGTTGTTATATTACTAGTAAATCTCGACCAGTGTCAAATATACTCTGGGATTTAAGTGGGGGATACTTTTTTATTGCCCGATATGATTTATGAACGAAGATAACTCGGCGACCGAAGAAAATTACATGGATTTATTTAGTCGGTTTCAGATAACGCAAATGAAATTCGGAGATTTAATAACATCTTTCGTTCAGATCAAATTGAGTGTTATTATGCTTCGGATTTCGTATATAACTTTTTATATTTTTTACCAAAAATGTAGATTATACAACAAGTGAAAAAAGAAGGAATTTAGTTCGAGGTACTATGTTGGATCCCGAGAGCAGCGAAGGATTCTAGAGGGATTCAAAAGTAGAATCCTGAGCGAAACGAGGGATACAAAGGACCGAGATGAAATTTTTTTTCACGAGTTGTGTACTCTACTTTTTACCATTGACTGCGAGAAAACATAATAGCAGTACTTACACCTATAGTACCTATTTGTCCATCAGCCATTTTTGATGTCCCCACTGCTGGGGCTCAGGCCTTCCTTATGGGTGGATAAGGAGGACGGGCCATAACCCACCACGCGGGCCCAATGCGGATTGGTGGGTGTTAACGACTGCAAATGCAGCCAGGACCAACGGCTTAACGTGCCTTCCGAAGCACGTAGGAGCTCGAGATAATAAATTTTTGGTCACCCATCCCATGACCGACCCTTGCGAACGTTGCTTAACTTACGCAATCGCTGGGCCAGGCGCTAAACCACTGCGCCATCGAGCTCCTCGAGTACCTATTTATAGTTATCAAATTTTATTATTTAGATAGGTGATCGGTAATTTAACCGTTAGAAAATAGTGAAACTAAGTTTTCCAATGACATAAAACAACCATGCTATGAAGGAAATTACATGATCAGTCTGACATCAGTCCATTTCATCAGTTTGTATAGACTTTGAATTTTTACAGACAAAAGATCGCACCAGACTGATGGAATGGACTGATACAAGACTGAACATCTAATCTCCCTCTAATATAAAGAAAAGAACCCAAAGATAAGACACTAAAAAGAACCTAATTAATTTGGCGAGATATTTTTTTTAGAAAAGAACCCAAAGATAAGACACTAAAAAGAACCTAAATAAAATTGGCGGGATATTTTTTTATTTAATTGTATAACTTATGGCTTTATCTATGGAATAGCTCCATACTTTCAGCACGTTTTATTTTTTTTTGTACATAATTCATACGATGCGCGCTTGTTCCAAATTCAAATTATTTTTATTCACTCGGTGAATAAAATCGCTTATTATTCACTCTTATCGTTGAATTAAACGCACTTTTTAGAGTGGCGATGGTAAAAAATATATTTTTAACTGAAAATTCTTAATGAATTGATGTCTAAGAAGGGAATTTAATAAAAAAACAGATTTAAGAATTTATCCCATTTGAAAATAAATGTTATTGAAAGCTTCAGCGTCTAAACTACATAATATGAATTAGTTATAATCAAGATAAGATTTCAAATCATTCATATTTTCACTTTATGCATGCTTCCGACTGCAGGATATTGTATTGCATTTAATATTTAATCTGGTTTCAAATTTTTTAGTTTATCTTTTGATGCAGGTGGGTTTTTTATTTTGAAATTTAATTTGTAAACTTTAAAAACCTCTACAACGTAACATTCATAGTTTTTTTTCCTTTATGAATCACAAAAAAACAAAGTAATTATTTTGGGTTAGATTCTTGTAACATAATATGTCTAAACTACCGACTAGAAGCACTGTGAAAACATACGAACATTTACGTAGTTTTGATGGATCGTAAGTTTTACAATTACAATTGTTAGCTTAGACTAAAATCATAAAATATAATTGGTGCCACTTATCAAGTTTACAAATCTCCTGAATTTAATTACTTTTAAACTTGTTATTGTTAATGGTTCTTACTCACACTTGGCTAAATCCATTTATTCTTCAAAACTTGATGCTGGATTATATTCAATATTCGAGATTTAGGCTTATCTTGAGTAACCTTTGACATTTATCATGTCAATTTACGAAATACTGAACTACAGACCGTGTCTCTAATAAACGGAGATTGGGCTATTTTCCTCCCCTTGCTTGCTTAATGTGGGTTGAGAAAATTATGTGACACAACTGTCGTCTTTATAGTAATAGGAATAAAGATATTCATGACTGCCATGGAGTTATTTGGCGCAGAATGTAGTTACTTGAAATTATTGTCATGCTACGAATGATGATGTCGAGTAGCTCGCAGATATAAATGTGGATATGTACGTGTATAATTTTAATATGAAAACCGTTTATGGCATACCTTTGAAAACTAATCCTCGTAATTAATATGACAAGGACATCTTTTTCAGATTGTATAATTTGGTCCAGATTAAAAACTTTTGATAAACAGTTGACATTACAAACAAACCTTGCAAACGAAACTATAACCCCCAGACTCAAACGACCAACCGGAACAAAACCGGCGTATATCGGGTTTCCGTAATCCATTCGCCGGAGATCAAGCGAGCGTTATCCGGTGTTATCACGCGAATAGTGGTAGTGTAACACTATATAGTATTAGTATAGTGTAACAATGTACAGTTTTAGGTATAATATAATTTAGAAAACTTAATAGATGAACATGTTTAACTATTTTAAAATAAACGATGTTTTATTATAAGCACAGTGATAAATAGTCAAACAAAAAACAATGTATTGGGTTTTCGTAATCCGTTATTAGGAGCTATAGCAGTTATCTGAGGTTATAACGCGAATACTGATAGTGTAAACATTAACTATAACGTAAGCACACAATAATATCGAATGAATATTTGTAACTATTCAAAGTGTATGTTAATGTCTCATTAAAAACACTAAATAACATTTTTTTTAAGTAGACAACACTATCTTTTGAAATTACTATGATAAGTTGCTATATTCCAAGTAAACTCCTCTTGGGATGAACAAAAACAGTAAAGGTAATCGTAACTCGTGTTCGTAGTTCTTAAGTTACTTTTAACGTGCAATACAAATTGTCAAAAATATGAACCCTTGAATCCAAAATATTGTGGTTCTTCACCCAGTTTACGGTACCACGAGAAATATTGGCATAATTATATATTCAAAATCGGCAATTATTTTTATAGCCTTTCTCTTAATACGTTTTAACGTACCTATATCTTTTAACTATATTTCGTGTTCACCACATAATTTTAAAATAACTGTTAATATTTCTAACTACCAGGGCACCATCACCGAAGAGAAGCTACAGTCATTTTAAAAGAGAATCACATTGTATAACGATGGTCTGTTTAACCCACAATGATCCATAGAGCGCATCAAAGTCACGGATGTGATTTATAACAGGCTTCGACGTCCGCCAGACGGTCCGGACGCGACCGGATCCGGCTGGATTGTCCTACAAAACAAACAGGGAAGTCGGGATCTCTGTTGAATGACGGGAATCTCAAGGGCGTATTAGTTAAGCGTTCTTATGTTAGACTTTGATGTCAAAAAGACGATTGATGTCAAATCATTTAGGTCATAATAACATATGGGAAAAATTATTCCCTTTTTAACTTGTTTTTATTATTTTCGTAATATTTATTTAAGAGTATTTTCTTTGTGTAGGTGTTTGTTATAGTAAAATTTACTTTCTAGGGCCTTAATGTTATTTATTAATTAGTTGCAATAATTTGCATTTTGAAATCAATTTGTGTGTCGGAAATTTCAAGGGTGTGACAAGGACAAAGATAGGGTTGGATTCAGTTTGAATAAGATTTTATTTTATGTGAATGCAAAGTAGTCGTATAAATTAGACAGTACTAAATAAAATAATAATTACTTATTTAATTTCTTTGTCTTTTGACACACTATAATCAACCTTATGAAAACACAGCAATTTAAATGATTTGTACATAAAGCCTCCACATTTGAAGCTGCTAAGTATTTCAAGGTGTAATTTGTAGCAATAATCGGCACACGGTCGGCACCGGATAGCCGTATCCGGCCTTTTGGACCCAACCTAACCAAACAAACGGTTAGTAAGTTTTGCCCAGACGTAGGGATTGGGCAAACAACTATAACGGTAGTAATTAACCATCGATTTTGCAACATTTAGTAAAAGCCTGTTGCCTACTAGCTGACGCTGAAAATTTGTACTTAACTTGATGATTTGATGTTTTGTTTCTTTATTATTATTATATTTACTTAGTTTGATAAGTTGGATACCCTTTTCAACTGTGTCTCGTCAGTTATAATCATTATGAGAAATTATAGTAAAAAACTTATTATAAATGATATTATCTATAACATATTCACTTTTTTCATAAGAGTCGAAGTTTTAATTTACTTTTTTATTGTTTAAGATAATCAGTACTTAATTCGAGATAAACAACTTTTTGTATGGTGGTATTTCAATTTTTTTTCAGAAAATTCGGTTTAAAAATGTATTAGATTATATTATTGAAATGTCACTTCTATGCAAAAAGTTGTTCGCGATGATAAGTCTCACGAATTGTTTTCAAGTCGTGTCTGAATTCCGTTACACGTGATATACAGGGTTTTGTAAATTGATATTTTGATTTGTAAAACACCATAACAACCTCGCAGGAGTATAGTATTTATAACATCATAAGTAAACAATAATTTTTGTTCTACGACTTTCCGAAAAAAAACCCTTCGTCGCATAATGTACATACGCAAAATTTGCACTAGTTGCAAAATGTACAAAACGCAAAACTACATACGCAAAATGTACAATACGCAAAATGTACATACGCGAAATGTACAATACGCAAAATGTACAATACGCAAAACGTACATACTCAAAATGTACAAAACGCAAAACGTACTACTTTCTGTACAAAACTCGATCAGCTTTTCGGACATTTTATATTTGGAAAGTCAAATTCTTGTATTTTTTTTGGAAAAGTCGTAAACAAACGTAGTTTATGATATTAGTTATCTACTCCTGCGAGGTTGTTGGTGTTTTAAAAATAAATCTTTTTCATTATATCATTCGAAATCATTAGAAATAATTGATTGAATATTCTGCACGATTAAATTTCAAAAGCTCCACATTCAGCATACACGGCGCTGAAATTATTTTTAGCCGTATTATAATTTTGCAGTTCATAATAAATTTGCGTGTTAGAAAGGATGAAGGTCCCGAAGGCCCAGCGATTATCCGCCTCATTAATTCTAATGAATGCTCTAGTGATACTCTGAAATTAATGAGAAATTCTAAACGATTTAAAGCTTTACCAAAATATACCATTACCAAAATATACAACACAACCTTTGCAAAAGTCGGCAAAGCCTAACTTTGATGTTTATTAAGAACTAGCGGCCGCCCGCAACTTCGTCTGCGTGGAAAGTGTTTGCTATCCCTAGGGAACAATTCTTTTTTCAGGATGAAAGGTACCCTAAATCCTTCTCTGTACCCCTGACAACGTTAATGTAAAATTTCATGATGATCGGTTCAGTAGTTAAGACGTGAAAGCGTAACAAACAAACAAACGGTCTTTCGTATTTATAATATTAGTAAGGATGTATCTTCAGAAAGTTTTTCTTTAGAAACTACACTATTAAAATTCCTCTAAACTATTTACAGAATACTTTACTTCTATCACTGTATGCCCGTAGAGCAGGTTAAATAATACCGATAGTTATGTTTCATTTTTAAAGAAACTGAAGAATTAATTATTATCTTTTTCAAGCTTCTGATGCATCTTTGAAATTATAGAGGTTATGAGGATTTTCGTGTTTAGATAAAATCGGCTAATATTTTTAACCTCTCAAGCACGACAAAACGGCGCTTTTAGCGTGTAAAAACTCGCAGCAAAATTGCTTTTTAATTTTATTTCTAACACCACCTTTTGAAATAATAAAGAAGAAAGAAATAGAGTGAAATGGATGAGACTTTGTCATTGATATGTGAGACATTAAATGTTTTCGGACATTATCAAAAGTATCACTACATCACTATCACTACATATTATATAACTAAGTCCCTCGCTGCGTCCGTCTGTCTGTCTGTTCTATAACGGGAATCTACTTTACTCTATAAACAATTTTTTCAGCATAGGTTTGATTGAAAAATTTTTGTGATGTGAAAAAAATCAGCGCGACCAGCGATGAATATTAGTTGTCTTAACTCCAAAAGAGTTGAGAAAACATGTTTCTAATGCTGAATTTAGCTTTTTACCAAAATAATCACGTGAAATTAACTATTCTTACCTATAACACTTTTCTCGCTGGTAGAGGTGCAAAAGTTAAATTTTTGTTGTCTTGTGCCTTTAAATCATTCACTGTGCTCAGTGTTCTACATTAGAATCACTTGCTTTAAATCAGCACTCACAGCACAAATTGACTTTGGTCACTTGTATAACAAATTACTATTTTGACGCAATTTACAGTTATTATTTTTATAATTCTTTATATTACTATCACTTTATAGATTATTTCTCAAAAAATAATATATTAAATACAATTTTTATTGCATTTTCTTAGTGAAAATTCGAAAACTACGACGTAATAGCGTCATGACGTGATGATCAAAATGGATATACATCTATTTTGTGATAACAGATTAGGTACGGTCAGCAACGAATGTTGTTTAACACTTTAGTACTTTGTCATATTAACTATTTTATCTAATATTTTATACCGCGAGACATTTGTCAAAAAAGTTGCTGTAACAAAGAACCAAAGCGTTAAGCGACTTTTATTGTTAAGGCTGACTGTACTGATATCGCGTACTTACAGAACTCTTAAAAAAATCTGAAAAACGTTTTTTTATACAAATGTAGAAATAAAAGTATATCTTTTTAAGGAAAAAAATACACAAATGTGTAATGTTCATTAATAATTGAGGAGTCCAAACAGCGGCCATTTTAACGGAAACAAAATCGCCCAACTGTGATGTTTAAACAGGGTGTACACAAATTTGTGGTTTCGATAACACAGTTGGTTGATTATCAACACAGACCTTAGTACTTGTTGTATGTTCTGCGATTATCAATGATTGATAGAACTGGCTAAGAATAGTCACCTAGTGTCTTATCATTTAAAACAACGTGTACCTATAAATGCGAAACTTTATCAGGCGCTTTTTTGATGGGTAGTACCCTAGCATAGTAAAATTAAGGTAACTCTATACTTTCTTTACATAATGGTACTAACTACGTACTGTGTATTTAAGGACTATATCATTCCTCAATAGGAATTTAGGGTATAATCAAGGATCATTTCGTTGCCATGACTCTCTGACTGTCAAGACCTATTTACTCAGAAATATGTAAAATTTGAAGAGCTCGATGGCGCAGTGGTTTAGCGCCTGGCCCAGTGATTGCAGAAATTAAGCAACTTTCGCAAGGGTCAGTCATGGGATGGGTGACCAAAAATATATTATCTCTATCTCCTCCGTGCTTCGGAAGGCACGTTAAGCCGTTGGTCCCGGCTGCATTTGCAGTCGTTAACACCCACCAATCCGCATTGGGCCCGCGTGGTGGGTTATGGCCCATTCTCCTTATCCCCCATAAGGAAGGCTTGTGTCCCAGCAGTGGGGATATTAAAAATGGCTGATGGTCATGTAAAAATTAATACCAAAAAGCAAGATCTATGATACTTTATGGCTGTAAAAATGAAAGCTTCTAGTATATCTAAGGCTGGCCCCAGACCTACCGGTTCCGTTTCTTTGCTTTGCTGTGCTACCTTGCTTGAAAGACCGCCGGCCAACCAGGGTAATTTTCAATCTATCGCATTTTGGGACTAGACCAAATTGGCAAGATAGCCATTAGCTTGGTTTTATCAAATATTATCGCCTGGATTGCGAAGTAGGAAGCTTTTAGGAGATGTGCCACCCTGAACATGGACTCCGATCTTTAAAAATAACTCGATCGCTTATTTATACAAGATGTTTGGTAAAGCCTTATAAAACTGAACATGGTAGATAGGGACCATAATAAAACTGAACAACTTTTACTATGGGACCAAATCTGAAATCGCGAAAAAAAATGAACTGTTTCATACATTTTGATAATTTCGTTATTATTTTTTGTATAAAACAGCAGTTTTTTTTAAAAACGAAAACTAAAACTTCTCATCGCACCCCAGACGACGATATTTGATAACACCAAACTAATGGCTATCTTGCCAATGTGGTCAGGTCAAAATATGCGATAGATTGAAAATGAGCCTCTTGGCCGGCGGTCCATGGTAGAACAGCAAAGCAAAGAAACGGAACCGGTAGGTCTGGGGCCAGCCTAAGAATATATTCATATACTAGCTTCCGCCCGCGACTTCGTCCGCGTGGACGTTCGAGAAAATCCTAAGGGAACCTTTAACCAGGACACGAATTATTCTATATTCTAACGTCCTGCCTCGCTAGGCAGTACGCTTGGTGTGGACGTACCTCGCTTGCAGGCAGGGCGTTTGCCACTTGCGCGTGAGGATGCGGCCCGACATCGCACTCGGTCGATATAGTACGCGCTTACCAGCCAGAGGCATGCTGCGCGCAAGGCACGTTCACACCAAGCGGGCTACCTAGCAAGGCAGGATATTAAACTTTTTATCCAGGTTAAAGGTTCCCTAAGGATTTTCTCGAATGTCCACGCGAACGAAGTCGCGGGCGGAAGCTATAGTAGTATAAAATAATATAATACTGGGCTTTGATTTTACTGCATGCACGTGCATTTTTTTTCTGAGAAATTCCAAAAGACAGACCCAAAACTCGACACTTTATTGTTTACTTTTAAGCCAGTGACCATTTTACCGTGCCAGATGTGGGAACACCAGGTCCAGGGTAGTCGTGGTTCTAACAGTTTAATTCCCCAAAGATATTGTTACAACGAATTCATCGTAAACTCTCCTTAAAAACTTAAAAGTCGTATATCTTTTGATTGAGTGAACCGATTGCAATGAGATAAAGACTAAATTACTTCGCAAAATACATAGTATATTTCTATGTAAACATCATTACGATTGAGTTAGCGCTTTTTAAGTTATTAGCGCACAAACATACAGATAAACAGACAAACAGATAAACAGGCAAACAGACAAAAATTCCAAAAATGATAGAAATGGGTTTTATAGGTTGTTATCAAACACCCCAACCACTTTTTTTCAAAATATTTTCTTTGTACAGACACAACTTTTCTACAGCTTTATTATATGTATAGATGTTATTATGTCGCATAAATTGTAACTTTGAATTTATTAAAACCTTGTGCTTAGACTTTTCAAAACATGATTATATTTATGTTTAATGATAAAGCGATTTTTGGTGACTAGAATAGCACCATGCCCCTGCACCATGGTTATTTTTCTACCTTTAATGTTCAATGACATTATTTAAAAAAAATTGTGATATCTTCAAAAATATCATAAACTTACAGAAATGACTTGTATTCTTATTATGAGAAACTCCTATTAACTCTTATTAAGAATTCTACCTGCCCAAAATAACTATATAAATCCGAAAACCCAAACACAAAATATTCCAATATCTTATAATAATCCCTTATTTTGACAACACAGCTCTACAATATTCCCTCGAGTCGATCATAACCTGCCTAAGCCTTTGAAATTGGCAGCTGTGCTCTATTGAAATGGAGGCAACATATTTTTCACCGTTTATTTTTTAGTACATCCTTCATATTTTCCGATTTTTCCTGTACTATGCGTGTCAAATAAGAATAGTATCGACAACTTCACGTCACTGGTCAATTTTGTACTGCTAGCAAAAATCCAATGATCGTTTGATATGCTAATCGATGACAGCAAAAATAAAAATCATATTTTTATATATTTTGTTTCTTTTTATGCACATCCTATACATTATGAAGTTATCAATTCTACCAAGCAGTAACAAAATTGTCCAGTGCTGTGAAGTTGTCGATACTATTCTTATTTGGCGCGCATAGTAAATAATAATATAGATAGATATTCTTTGTTAAACAACAGTATAAAAGATAATCTTTTAATCCCTATTGAAATGTTAATTTTATAAGGATTTAAATTCATAAGATGAAATAATGTTGAAATAAAATATAATTTGTGGAGGACTCAAAAGGGTAGAGCATTTTAATTTCTACTTCAAACTGATAAGGAAGATTTGACTCAAGACTCAATGAAATTAAAAAAGTTTCCGAACAAAATATTACGAAGAAACGGTTGAAAACTACAAAACTTAATAACGGTCAAATGAAACGATCCGCAACGTACAAACCCAACGAAGTTCTACGTGACCCTTATAACACTAAACTTACCATCAAAACAGGTGATGAGCCACAATAACGTGGTGCACAGATGCGTGAAAGCCACACGCCTGACTTCCCGCCGCCGCACCATTTCACCTTTATCATCGAAACAACATCCCACTAAACCAATTTTATATACCCTTAAAGGACACTTATTAACAGCGATCAGAATTCCACCCTCCGGCGATTATCGTGTGACGTAACAAGTTATAACAGAATTCAAGGGACGTCCGCTCGCGACGATGCGTCCCGAACAACTGAACGCCACGACCAAAGGCTAAGGGGGTGCGGTAGGGGGTAGCAAATGTTTTGTGTCCTCACACAGCTATTTCCTTCCAGAATAGGGACCACGTGCCGTGTTTAGTCAATTTTCGTCTGAATGGCCTCTAAGGCTATTTGGAATTTTATTGTTGCCGTTAAACGGAACATCATTAAGGGTGATAGTGAACGTTTTCGAACGTTGATTGACTGCCACTGGAAATAAAAGTGTAGGTAATTAAAGCTCTTCCAATTTCAATTGGACTTTTTCACGGTTCAAATACAACATTTTCTTTTGTCTCACAATTATCTTTGGGAAAGATAAAATTCATAGCGAACTTTTGAAATAGAGAGAGGAATGAAAGAAAAACATGGCGTCGATTTTACAACGATAACGTCTCCAAATACCGCGAAACTCGTATTAAAGTTGTCGGCGATGGGCGAACTTTCCTCGGCTTGATGCTAGGCCGTCTTGATACCGGTACTTTCAGAAAGCTAACTGGTGGAAATCTTAAGAAGTTTGATGTTTACTTCGCGATTTGTGAACTTTCATGAACATCGCAAAAAGAGTGAGGTGATGTTTTTTGCACGAAATAGTTCTTTTTCACTTTTTTTTATGTAAATAACATGTTTTTGAAATTGAGCAAGTATTGATTTTATGTTCGGTGAAGACAAAAGATCTTTGTCCTTTCGCATATGGATATATGACTAAACAGTTTCAGATCAAATCAAACTTTACTTGCTTAGGAAGTGCCATTACATAGTTGTTATTGAACGGAGATTTTTTTTTTTTTTTTTTTAATTTATTTAAATAAACAAATTTACATTTTTACCTTAATCTAAATAGTGCAACAAAAACCAGAAAGGTTTGTTCGTACACTACGCATTCGTCACTGTTAATCATGAATGTAGGTAAGACAGTTACAAGTAGTTACAATAATTATTTTCCAAGCATCATCTAAAAGTAAAAGTAGGTATGCGACAGACAAGCTAGGCTGGCGGTGGTGCGCGGAAACAGGACAAAAGAAAAAACACACATACGGGCACACACACACACGTGTAGTTCGACAAAAGATGGCAGTCGGCAGAGCTATTGTATGATGCGTTGATCACATTTTTTTTTTTTCTAGTTAAAAGTAAACATGTTTGCAATCCTGCATACAGCATGCTCCATTTCGTAAATATTTAAGGGTATTACTAAATTGAAATATAATTAGTTTATTTTGTATCGTTAATTTTAGTTAATTTATTTATAAAGTATGATTTAAGTATGCTTTTCAAATTTTTACTATTAATTTTGTTTATTGTATCAATGGGCAAGTTATTTATTAAATTTGAAACAATATATGCCGATGTACGTTTTCCATGTTGGTTATGAAATATAGGTAATAGAAATTTATTCGTTGTGACGCTTCTGGTTAGTTTATTATGGCTAACTTTTTTTAGGTCAGTATTAAAGAACTGTTCGGTTAAGATATTATATTTAAATTTTTCCTGTACGGGTATCAATGAGCAATAGGAAAACAAGGCCTGGTAATTGTTTCTGTATTCCTCTCTTACTTTACGGGGTACTATGGTTTTTAATATACGTATTTGAAGTTCATATATTTGATTAAGATGAGTTTTGGCGGTACGTCCATAACTACTTAACCCATAAGAGATAATCGATTCGCCCAATGATTTATATAAAGATAGCAAAATAGGGTATGGAATTTTGTACTTAAGTATAGAAAATTTTGCAAGCAATGCGCGTAGTTTGTCACACACATGACGAATTTGATCAACCCATGAGAATCGGTCGTCGATAGACACACCCAAGTAAGTCTGCTTTTCTACAACCTCTAAGGCATCGCAGCAACAGTCGTCGTTATTGGTGTTAGAATGAAGGCAACTGTGGCTGTGTGCTATAATTTTTATGGGAATTGTTTTTCTATTTTGGCTAGTGCTTATGTACATTACTTTAGTTTTACTGTCATTAAGTACGAGTCCATTGTCATGGGACCATTTTGAAAGTGAAGTGAAGTCACTTTGTAATTTAGTCAGTGCTAGATTAACATCAGTATCGGCTGCAAGTATGCAAGTATCATCGGCAAATTGAAATATTTCGCAACCTTTAATGACGTTTGCAAGGTTATTGACATATGTTATGAAGTGCAGTGGTCCTAATACTGATCCTTGCGCTGTTCCTTCAATGACGTTAACCTTATCACTTAACGCTTCATTAACCTTTACGTAGTATGTACGGTTTTGTAAGTAATTTTTGCACCATTCCAGTAAAGGACCGCGGACACCATTCTCCTCCAAACTATCTACGAGTCTATCATGGCGAAGCGTGTCAAAAGCCCTGCTGTAGTCTACAAAAACAACGAAAACGTGTTTTTTATTGTCTAGATGTTTATTAACAGAATCCGTAAAGTCAGAGAGCAGTTGTGTAGTATTTTTACCGGGTTGAAAACCATATTGTTTTTCAGAAATTATGTCGTTATTTTTGTAAAACTCATGAATTTGTTTGCCAATAAATTTTTCGACAACTTTGTCAATTGTAGGTAGAATAGTTATTGGCCTGTAATTTTCATAGTCTTTATGGCTACCCTTCTTATAAACTGGTCTAACTATTCCGGTTTTTTTCTTCAAACTTGGATTGTTATATGTAGGTATTGCCAATAGTTCACGGTATTCCAGACCTGGAAACTTATTACATACCTTACCCTCGTTTGAACGAATTTTCTGGTAAACAAGTGAGATCCTTATGTGTTAATAATATGGGTGAAAGTTCTGAATTTGCTGTTTTTTTTCAAACACAGAGGCTCTCATATCTTATATGATGTTAAAGATGCTTCGGCTTCTTGTTATTATTTCGAATTATGATCATAACGGCCCCCTATCGGCAATAAAAATATTTATATTTTTTTCCATGAACGTTAAAAAAAGTATCATAAAAGTGACTCCTTTTTTTGTTAGCAGCAATGACAAATTAATTTGTTGTAACTAAGCTGAAACAATTTTTTTTTCACTTAATTCATATGGCATTCGTAAGATGAGTATTTAAACATTTGTGCATAAAAGTTTTAAAACATTAGCGCTTATGGTTGTTAAATATATTAAGATAATGTTAGTATGGGCAACGCAAATTCTTTGAAATTCTTCATACAAAACGGCAATTTAATACTTAAACCCCTAATTATAAAAATTAAATATAAACAAACCTGTTGAAAGCAAGGCTAAAGACCCCAGAGCCAAGCTTACCCGACACTATACTCAAGATATCCCGGACGTCAGCCTGTACGAGATTAGTATGGCTCTCAAACAGCTGAAAAACAACAAGGCGGCGGGTGACGATGGAATCACTACAGAGCTTCTGAGAGCGGGCGGTAAGCCGATACTCAAAGTCCTCCAGAAGCTCTTTAATTCCGTCATCGTCCAGGGCAGAACGCCAAAGACATGGAACATAAGTGAGGTGATCTTGTTCTTTAAAAAGGGTGACAAGTCCCTCTTAAAGGACTATAGACCCATCTCGCTTCTGAGTCATGTCTATAAGTTGTTTTCGAGAGTCCTTACGAATCGTCTCGCTCGCAAGTTCGACGACTTCCAACCTCCCGAACAAGCCGGGTTCCGAAAAGGCTTTAGCACCATAGACCACATCCATACGCTGCGGCAGGTTATACAGAAGACCGAGGAGTATAATGAGCCACTTTGCTTGGCGTTCGTGGACTATGAGAAAGCCTTTGATTCGATTGAAACCTGGGCGGTGCTGCAGTCTCTCCAAAGGTGCCAAGTGGACTATAGGTATATCGAGGTGTTGAGGTACTTATACCAAAATGCCACCATGACGATCCGAGTACAGAACCAGAACACAAATCCTATCCAACTGCAGCGTGGTGTGAGACAGGGAGACGTTATTTCTCCGAAACTGTTCACAGCTGCGTTGGAGGACATCTTTAAGCTCTTGGACTGGAAAGGACTCGGCATCAACATTAATGGCGAGTACCTAACACACCTTCGTTTTGCCGATGATATAGTCCTTATGGCTGAGACCATGGAAGACCTGAACACAATGCTCGAAGATCTCCGTAGTGCTTCCCAAAGAGTGGGTCTTAGGATGAACATGGAAAAGACGAAAATTATGTCAAATGCCCATGTTGTACCCTCTCCAGTTCATGTTGGGAACACTACACTTGAAGTTGTTGACCATTACGTATACCTAGGACAGGCAGTCCAGTTAGGTAGGTCCAACTTCGAGAAAGAGATCTCTCGCCGAATCCAACTCGGGTGGGCAGCATTCGGGAAGCTTCGAAAAATCTTCGCGTCCGACTTACCTCAGTGTCTCAAGACGAAAGTCTATGAACAGTGTGTGTTGCCAGTGATGACTTACGGCAGTGAAACGTGGCCGCTAACTATGGGTCTCATAAGGAGGCTCAAGGTCGCTCAGCGTGCAATGGAGAGAGCCATGCTCGGCGTTTCCCTACGTGATCAAATCAGAAACGAGGAGATCCGCAGGAGAACTAAAGTAACCGACATCGCTCGAAGGATTGCTCAGCTGAAGTGGCAATGGGCGGGACACATAGCGAGAAGAACCGATGGCCGTTGGGGCAGAAAGGTTCTGGAATGGCGACCGCGCACCGGACGACGCTCCGTGGGTAGGCCCCCGACAAGGTGGACCGACGATCTGGTGAAGGTCGCGGAAAGCCAGTGGATGCAGGCAGCGCAGGACCGATCGTCGTGGAGATCCTTAGGGGAGGCCTATACCCAGCAGTGGGTGTCGTGTGGCTGATATGATGATGATGATGATGAAATATAAACAAATCCAAATTCTCTCTTATAATAGTCAGACAAAAAGTTACCAGAATCACTGCTTGGGAATCCTTTAAAAACTTTAAATAGTTATGAAATAAAAGACTTTTTAACGGATACTAGCGCGGTTTTATTGAAAGTGCTTTGGTAATTAGTTGGTATTTGATTTGATTTTTTATTTTCCTGACGTTTCGGCACCTTTGCATAAGCTTGAGAAATTTAAATAGTTACCTATTGCTTTAATAATAAACTTATAAAACATTTGCTCCTTATTTCACATGGAATCATGAGATCAATAATTTGATGTCAATTAAATCATATGGGAAATAAAATAATTTGAGAAATGAACAATAATTTTCGTAGAAGATATAAAATTTTGCCATCTAGTCCCGCAGAATCTGATATGGTTAAGGCGATTGTATGACCAAAAGTGGCAAACTCAGAGGTTTTTATTTCATAAGTTATTAATAGAAAAAGATTTGAATAATGTTTTACGTGCAATTTTTAGGGCCCATGGTCTAGTATTTTTAGAAGGTATCACTATATGCCCTTGTAGTCAGTCGTAGAAGTAATAATAGTCAGTCAGTTTCTATCTACTTCTACCTCGTAGCAGTGACTACGAGGGAATGTAACGATACCGTCTAAAAATACTAGACTAAAACATATTTAAAATAGTGTATTAGAATTATAATATTAAATAAAATTCACCGCGTTAAATGTCACAAAATGTGGTTTGAATTTGAATACAGAAAATGTGACAATCAAGTATTCACTCACACCAGATGGCATCCAACTGCCGTAACTTATCTTTGCTTGTGACACCAGGTGTTTGAACACATACCAAACCTGAGTCCTGACCCCATTCTCTCAGAGTTCTAAAGTTACTCAGTAATTTCATACTACCGCTCGTTTCCATATTTAATGTTTTAGTATGATGGAACAAATTAAATTAACAGCCTTAACAACTAAACGTAACTCACTCCAATCTGATTAACTTCGAACCTTTAGAAGCACACGTGCGCTTATACGTAGAAAATGCGAAAACTTTTGCGAGCGAAACTTTATCTTTTATGCCAAAGAAAGGTTGTATGTGTTAAGTATATTTTAAGTAGCTTATTTTCTATTGAAGTATGTACGTACATACTACTAATCGGCCGAGGTTTTGTCCGCTTGAAATTAGATTATTTTCGTAGTACGACGCTCGGGTAATAAATTCAGTTTTTATTATTTACGACGCAGGCTTCTTGTATCATTTGAAAAATCAGAAAGGTTCTGAAACATTTAAAAGTAAAAAAAAACCCGGTCAAATGCGAGTCAGACTCGCGTACCAAAAATCGGCAAAAAATCACGTCTGTTTTAAATATTTATTTTATTCTGTTTTTATTTTTTGTTATAGCGGTATCAGAAATACATCATCTGTAAAAAAATCAATTCTCTAGCTATCACGGTTCATGAGATACAGCCTGGTGACAGACAGACATACAGACCGACAGTGGAGTCTTAGTAATAGGGTCACATTTACCATTGGGTACGGAACCCTAACTAGGTACTAAAAACCTAAAATAATAAAATACGCAAGCTTTATGAATAGGTAGTACGCATGGATATTTAAAAGTGTAATTTTTAATGTCATCTATTTTTTGCCTCTGGAGTAAATTAGCAAACAAGGATGACAATAGCTTTGGTCAACAGCGATTTAAAACCTAAAACAGATGCATACAACCCGTAGTTGACGAGCTTGGATGCAGATGGAAAAGCATCGACTTTTAAGTAAATAGAAAAGGAAAAATCGGAAGCAAAACAAATAAAACTTTTTGTATTCGGCTGTTCTGCATTCGATCTCGGATTATTGTAAATCCGTCCTGCAGGCTTATGATGCTGCACCTAGTTTGTCAGCGTAGTCAGACATTTTAAAAACGACTGAAAATTGACTTCTCTATTCATTAGCTACAATTATATTACTAGCGGCGGACGCTGAGTGGACAATTTATTATTATATCCCTAGGGAATAGTATTTTTTTGGATGAAAGTTACATGCCCTTAACTGTACCCCGACAACGTGAATTAATGATGATCGGTTGAGTAGTTAAGACGTGAAAGTGTAATAAAATAACTTACTTTAGCATTAATATTCAGGTCCAATGTAAAAATAATCTTTAATCAAAATAACCTAATGTGGTATTTACACGGGTGAACCTTTCAGGCGACTGGCTCGTCAATTTTAGTTAACTAGCGCTTTTTATAGACAATGGCTTTAAAATATAATTGCCACCTCATTGAAATTAGGTTTGCGATATCAGGGGTTCTGATTTTTGCAGACTTGTTTATGATGTAAACCTGATGAATAATCCAAGTTTGTGACCTCGAGCGACGAACGCAACTAATTCAAAAATAAAAAGCCACGTAAATTTTGGCTTTTTTGGTAATTATAAAGGACTAATTTTTGATTGTACCTTCTCAAAATTTGCTACAATATAAGACTAAAATTATCTCTGTAGATCTAGTAGTCTCCGAGATGAGGCCTTTCAAAATTTTTAATTTTTTCAAACCTCGAAATTTATTGCAAGATTTTTAGTAAGTAAATTAAGTTAATTTAGCCATTTTGGAAGGTCCCTGTTGAGGTTCGTCCGTATCTGGATCGTCGTATGAGTGACTCTCCTGCTGCTGCTATCTCGTCAGGTGTAGATTTGCTGTCTAGAAAAATTGCAGCTTCCTTTTCGATGTCTGGATTGTTTTAGACAATGGACATCATTTGCTTCTTCCCTAAGCCAAAAAAGCAGGATGTCGAGTCACAACCACTAAAGACATGGAGGAAGAGCAAAAGCTCTGGTTTCAGTGAGGATTTCTAAGTCGTCTATAATATTGCAAAAAATTGCGAAGTTCAAAAACATTTTGAATTTTGAAAAGCTTTTTATCTGAAACTATTGGGTCTACAGAGACAATTTTAGTCTCATATTGTAGCAAAAATAGTCTACTTTAAAAACGCCCTGAAAAGGTACTATCAAAAACTAGTCCTTCAGGGTTATAATCGCCAAAGTCCGAAACTTACGTGGTATTTCGATTTTTGACATAGTTGCGTTCGGCTTTCGAGGTCATAAACTTGGATTATTCATTCGGCCAACATCATAAACAAGTCTGCAAAAAATTAGAACTACCGGATTTGACGCAAGGTACCCCGTACTTTCAGAGTGGTTGATTCGTCCAAGCTTTCAGACGACAATTTTACTGAACTATATGATCGACCAGCAAAATTGAATCGTCTACCAAGTCAACCCGTGTGATCCGTCATTGTTTTACTAATTCAGAGCTTTTTTAGCTGGCAAGAAGAGTGCACAAACTCATGTCTCATTTACAATGAGATTGACTATTTGAATTACGAAATAATAACATACAGTTTGATTAAACCATGATAAAATATTCAAGCATATCCATATTAATTTTAATAAATAAAAACGACTCAAAATTCAACGTAAAATTAATGTCTGCAGTTTTATCTGCGAATAGGTCACTTTCCAACTGCGCCAAAAACGCTATTTACAAACGTTCACGTAATAAGCATTCGGATTTAATCTCGAGTTAATCAGGACTTTTCGTATTAGCTCTTTCTAGCAGTGACGAAGGGTCCATACAAGCCGATTCCCATCGGCTTACCTTTTAGAATTCCCTACCCACCGAGCAGATCATACAATTTTTGTAGAATGGAATATTTCACCACTCGCCACTGCTTTCTTGGTTATGTTGTTCCAAATTCATTGTGGATTCTTTATTCGGATGTATTTAAATAATTATCGAAGTATGTGGATTTGCAACGTTGTTTTTTATTATTTTTTATTATGATAAAAATATAATAAATTACGATAAAAGTAATTTATTGAAATAGTAACAGACGTGAATTGGACAAGAAATTTTCTGATTTCCCCTCCTTCCCTTACTTCGGTTTAGTGACTCTTTTAAACAAACGACATGTTAATACATTATCCAAAACTCAGATTTACTTTTAGAACCGGACTTGCCAAAACTCAGTTACTAGCTACAATTTCTCCAAGACTAATTTTATATATATTATGACACTGAAGTACGCAAAACGATTTTTGTAAAAAAGAAGATTTTTACTACAGCGTATTAATAAAATAATACCTATTTGTAAGTAACAGACAAAATTAATTTATTGCATACTTACTTTTCTTAATAACCTTAAAGTAAAGATTGAATTAAACTTCCATATCAATATTTTTCCTAAGAATACGACTGACCCTAATAAGTAATAGGGTAATAAAATTTCTGCGTGACTCAGCAATGTTCTTTGGCAAGTTATGAGTATGTAATATTTAAATTGCGTAGTTTCACTGATTTATGTTGGATAATAAAACCACTTTCTTTTATTAAAACCACAAGTTTACAAGCTTACGTGACTCTGAAAGAAAATTTTGTTTGTCGAACCTTTTAATACATCGAATTTTTGTTTTGATTTGTTTTTTCTAAATATATACCCTTGAACAGATTACAAGCAAGCCATTAAGGTCAGACATTATCATACTAAATCACTGGAAATGTCCAAAACTAATAACATTAAAGTGGAGAGCCGTAAAAAAAGATGGCCGCACGGCTACTTCGGACCATTATCATCTATGCGACAGCAGTTTGGTGCTTTTATTTTGTGGTTATTATATCATCGTGCTCAGTTATGATATTGTCAGATTTTCAGTCTATAATTCGTTGCCCATAAAGTCTTTTTATACCAGACTCAGTGGATTTAAGAACGTTTTCAAAATTGAAAGGATACCGATGCGGTTGTAAATCCTAAACGCAGACCGTAATGTTAATCTTATGGCAGAATAATGAGCTCGAAATAAGGAGTGAATTCAAATTAAGTTTTCATGTGCATAAAACAAAAATTGCCTAAAGAGATTCTAATTCAATGAAAAAGTGCCGATACGGTAATCACTGTAAACAAAATTAATTAACGATAACCATTGCTTCTAAACACGATAACCAAAACAGGCTGTTCTGAACAGCATAATGACACTAGTGAAACGCGAATCAGCAGATTGACTAGCAATTGTAAAAGCAATTTTACTTTCACGAAAGTTCATTCACTGTGCTACGTAGCTCCGAGCACGAGCAAGGCAATATTTCCAAAATCCATATCTTATAAGCCCTCCCTCTTGGAATTTAAAATATTAAGCGGAAAATCGGTGCACCGAGATCCAGATTTAAAAACGTCAAACGATTTATACCAGCTCACTTTTCAATTCGGTCCGTAACAAAAGTGAATTGTTCTCAGAAACTATTTATTGCGTGAAATAAAGACCTGAACTAAATCAAGTTGGTTTCTTGATGCATACACCGGCCCCATATTCTCTTGCATTTTCTCAGTTAATATATCTTCCAAACGACTTTCTTTTGCCGCTAGCTGCGGTGGTGTGTAAATGTGGCACGATTTTTTACCAAAACGACGATATTTTGCTGTTTAAAACGGGAACTTGAAAAATATAGCTATTTAAATTCCTGTGGATTATCTCTTCCAAATTCAAATTAACGAATACATTATTTTTAGACACACTGAAATCTCAGACCGTTTATGTTTCGTTTGTCTTGTTTGTATGTTAGATAAAATATTAATTTTTTTATGAAACAAATTGAAATGGTTGAAAATAAGTTACTACATAAAAAAATTGTGTCATGTGTGATTTTTCCAGAATATTTACAGTGATAATTTTTATAAAAAAAACAGTTTTAAAATATCCGCTTATTAAAAAATATCAGTAAAACTCTCTTTTAGTAAAACTCTCTTTCAGTAAAACTCACCATTATAGAGTTCCAGTGAAACAATAATTAACATGAAATATAATTCCGTCTTCACAAATTCTTAGAATACAACAAAATTATGATTTTAAATGATAAGTGTCGTTTCTACGAATTAATTAAGTCTGTTTTATTAAATCACGACATAATATTAATTCAAGAGTATTTAACTCATAATTGTACATTTCAAGTAATTAGTATAGGATTATTTGAAATGATAAAATTAATTTAATAAACCTCTATATTAATTTCCAGAAATCTAGTATTTTGCAGGCTAAATTGGTATTACTGGATAAAAGAAATATTCTTAGAAGAAGCTAAATTCAACTTTATTAAAATTACCAACAAGCAAATATTGTTTAATCAAAAAACACTAGACTATGGGTTTTAAAAATTCCACGTCAAGTTTAATTAAAATTGTATATTATAATTACATTACAATATTAAATAAAATTCACCGCGGTGGATGGCGGTGACACTTTCGGTTTGGAAACCGCCTTTTCGCATTTTGAATTTCAGATGGGCTGTCTCTTTTTGTTTGAACTTTAAAGACAACAAATTACTTGATTTATTTTTGGTGAATTTTTTCAATAGTTTAAAAACACTCTTAGTAATGCATGCGATGATGATGTAAGGAAGACATCACAGTGCTTACCATCATGTTTGTGTGAAAGTGATCTTTATAACCGACTTCATAAAAGGAGGTTCGCAGTTCAACCTGTATGTATGTATGTTTGTCCGCGATTATCTCGCGTTTGGCTGAACCGGTTGTGATGCGGTTTTCAGTAAAGTATTCGGTACATTTAGGAGAAGGTTTTCAGTTTGACCCGTAAGTATGGTATGTTTGTCCGCGATAATCTCACGTTTGGCTGAACTGATTTTTCTACCTAGCTAATATACCTACTAGATAAGATAATAATTATATAAAACTAAAGTAATTACAATAAAAAGGAAAAAAGGAAAAAAAATAAAGTAAAAAGAAACCGTCTTCAAAAAATTTCTCTGAATAAAAAGCAAGAAATAATATTCAAATCGCTAAGATACGCATTATCATTGTCATAAAACACGTCTGATGAAGTTGGGTGGGGCTTTTAGAATTTAAAAAAACCGGCCAAGTGCGTGTCGGGCCACGCGCTGTAGGGTTCCGTAGTTACCTTATACCATACCATATTTAATACCACTATCATTTTTCGTCTACAAAAATAACTTTGTTTTTCACAGTGTTGGTATGAATGACAAAGTTAATTTTGCGGTTTTGGAAAATATGTTATATCTCAAAAACCAATTACTTCATCTCGTTAAAACCACGTTTTTTCGTTGAAAGTTTTTATTAAGATCTATGGCATATATTTTTTATAGATTTTTCGCTCTCTTATTTCAAAAGTTAGAGGGGGGAGGGACACACATTTTACCACTTTGGCAGTGTTTAACTTTCAAACGGTTGACTTTGAAAAAAAATTGTCTTAGAAACCTCTATGTCATTTTTAAAGACCTATCTATAGACACCCCGCATGTGTTTGTATGAAGAAATTTTTTTTTTTCAGTTTCAGTTCAATGTATGTGAAGCCCCCCCTTAATCTTTTTTTTTTTTTTTGTTTTAAAATCGTTAAGCGGTTAACAGAATACATCCACCTACTAAGTTTCAACTGTGTAATCCTAATACTTTCGGAATAAAATGGCTGTGACATACGGACGGACAGACAGACAGACAGGCAGACAGACATGACGAATCTATAAGGGTTCCGTTTTTTGCCATTTTGGCTACGGAACCCTAAAAAGAAGTAGTCCTCAAGCCCCACCCGACTTCAATAGTGTTTATTACAATGATAATGCGTAGCTTTTGATTTGAATAATTTATTTCTTGCTTTTTATAGGTATTTTTGAAGTCGGTTTTTTTGTTTTTTATTAAACAAGTGATCTTTTGAATCTCTTTCGTTGGAAAGTGATCTTTTGAATCTTTGCTCGGTGGCGCAGTGGTTTAGCAAGGGATGGTGGACCTAAAATCTTGAGTTCCTTCGTGATTCGGAAGTCACGTTAAGCCGTTGGTCCTGGCTGTATTTGCAGTCGTTAACACCCACCAATCCGCATTGGGCCTGCGTGGTGGGTTATGGCCCATGCTCTTTATCCACCCATAGATAAAGAAGGCCAGTGCCTCAGAGGCGGCGATATTCTGAATTGTATTTTTATAGAAAAAAATAATTATGTTTATGTACGTATTCTGAAGTGAGTACGAAAAACAGTTTAATCTCAATAATTTTAGGCATAGATCCACACATAGATAAGAATTTTTAACGCCAATGGAATCGAGAATTAAATCGATAAGTCGTGCATTGTACTTGCACCTTTTTCTTATTTAAATCGACATGGAAAAGGTGTGTAAAATAAAATGGATACGTTGCAATATTGTATTAGTTTTCTAAACCCCCAGGGTAAAGTCACGAACACTCTCCAGCAATATGGATAAGCCTTTACCGAGCTAACGGCTTGCGTGCTATCTACATAATTTGCTGGATGGCCAAGATAGTTTCACACTGCGAACTTTAAGCCTCAGCCATGCATACGTGTTAAGCTGTCTCGGATCGCCATATATTCCTGGCATTTCAAATCCGGTATTTCGAGCATCTACTGAAAGCGAACTGATCGCTTAACTAAAGAACACTATTTCTCTTACTCCTCCAAACTATCACTTTACAATGGTTGTGAAGTAAAAGCAGTAAGCCAACGCAAACCTAGGTGGAAGTTGTATTCCATTACATTGGTTTCGGAAGCTGTCACTGTGAAGACAATGGATCGGGGCAGATTCTCCATCGTGGTTTTGTAAAACAAACTAATGGTTTCGTGATAGTCTTCGTCGTTTTCGAATAAATTAGAGACAGTTTCGTCGGTACGACAGGTAGTAGAAAACAAAATCAAAGTTTATCCCTTATGAAGTCTCTACTAATTTAGAAAGAAATATAACGTTCGGTAAACATAAGCAGAGTTTTATGCCATTTTATCAATAATTATTAAAAAAACAAACATTGACGATATACTGATGCATAAATAAATAATTGCCCGTTTGCCGGAGTTATGAAAGAAATTAAATATTAACTTACTATGGTAAAAACAACGCTATTAATCATTATCAGCATCATGATCAGCGCTAATGAGTATTTTTTTACTCGTAAATTTTTTTCCTACAGTCAACTCACTCCAAATCTCCTTTCATCATCAAATTTTTTTACAATCCTTTTGTACGGTGGGCCTTAGAAATAGCTTAAAAAAAAGTACCGTGATATAATTGCAAGAATAGGAATTGACAACATTTCATTTTGAGAAAGTACTAAAATTAGAAAACTATTTCGCGATTTTAGTGTTCTAAGCTCATAATACTTATATATTTTTCCATAATTTTTGGATCAGTAATTTTAAATTAAAAAAAATATATATAGAAAGTTTGAGTTGAGTCTCTTTGCCTTCTATTAAAAAAACAGTGGTGCCAGCTAAAGGTAATTTTTACCCTGGATTTAGGGTAAAAATTGGTATGACAAAGTGCTGAAAATTTTAGCTACTATCGAGCTCGACTATATAAAAATCTGCAGCATTATATTGCAGGATAGGCATTTATTTGAATAATAATTGCGTACACGATTAAAGTATTGAACAAGTTTTGAAATATCAACATAAAAGTTTCATATAATTATCCTGCAATTTAAGTTGTAATCAAAATTTGCATACTGCATAACTTTCTTATTGAAGAGTGACGTAATTTTGTTAATTTTAGTTAAAGCAAGCCAGACAAGACTTGCAAGTAAAGTTTCGTAGTGTCAACCAATTAAAACTTTGCCGCAGTTCTAGACCTTTGAAATATTTCTAGAAATTATTTTATAATCAGAATCACTGTCGAGATGGGAAAGTTTCTTGAAGTTAATTCGTTAGCATAAATGTTTATTGAATGTCATGATTAGTTTGTTTGTTGGTAGTAAATTACGTTGAATACATATCACCACATTATCTACATTATTTTAATATTTAAATACTTACTGTGTAACATATATTTGGTTCAATACCCTGTTTGATATTTGCAGAGTGAATAACGCATACTTATTCAAGACTCGACGTTCATTCTAAAAAAAGATCTCCACAACAGCAGACTAAAAGCAATGTCTAATAAATTATCCATTTTATCTTTTTCACTAAAGTTATTTATGTATTCGTAGACGAATTACGCAAACTGAATTTGCGTTTTACACAACAATTACTTCTTTAAAATATCATTTTTATGTAATCTATGTAGAAATGGCTTAGATTCTGCACATAATGTACTGAACAATGTACACATTTATCTCATACAAATTAAATTAAACACGATGCAGTCTTGTAGGTGTGTTCACTAATATGCACTGTGTATTCCAGCAGGGCTGCACGGGCAATTACATCGCTGCTTATCTACCAAAGTGTGTATTTTGTGGAACAGTTACGTAGTGCGTCTCTATGCAATTGCAAAATGCACTAAGAACTAATTTGAATAAAACTAATGTTATTAAATTAATTAAACCAGTATCCGACCAGCCGTTTTTACGTATTTGGCGGGTCCCCACCAAGCGCGCAGCCTCGTGCGAGGCCAGCCACACGCGGCAAACGTTGTGCCTCGCGAGGCAGCGCGCTTGGTGGGGACCCGCAAATACGTAAAAACGGCTGGTCGGATCCTGGTTGTAGGTTCCCTAAGGATTTTCTCTAATATGCACGCGGACGAAGTCGCGGGCGGAAGCTAGTACATCATACAATTGAAAACCCCAATGATCAATTTTATTTCTCTCATGACTGCGCTCTCTAAGTTCTACTGTTTGTAGAAGTTAGTGACAAAGCGAGGAACTGTCCACAAACCGGTTCGATTCTTCGAACTTCCGACTCCAAAGTGACAAAGTGTGTTATAGTTTCCGAGCTATCTGGACACTATCCTTTGTGATATGCTTAGAATTAACTGAGACGGGGGAGATCGAGTTTTAGACTTGTTTGAGTATGTTCACTGAAGTTTGACGGAATGTTATGATACTTTAATCGAGTTATAAAAACGAGCGAATGTGTTGCATATAATTATGGTCAGTTTATTTGGACACTTTCCAAAGAGGGTGTAAATTGAAGTTCATGTGAAAATTATTGTTAATAACACATTTAATTGGTCTTAACTATCTGACGAGCTTTGCATTACTTACCATAAAAAATAGTAAAAAGAAGCTACAGTATATGCTAATATTTTTAGTATAGTTAGAAGTTTACTTAAGTTTTACTTACGATGAGTAAGATATTACATACTTTGATAAATACTTTTATATTTTTACAACAATGTTACTTAATAATAAATGAAATGCGTTTAAATCTGATATAATATCTACCTATAGTATTGGTTCAAAAATTCAAACACTAACCTTGTTTATTTCCTCATTCTTTTAGATTCGATACCTCATCCAACAAGTCATGAGAACGGAAGCCAAAACCCGTATTTTGCGCAATCTAATGAATATCGAACGAATATCAAGAACGGGTGCATTCGTTCGATCAGATAGCGGCAACCGCCCCTGCATACATTCAGGGGATCGGCCGTCCGTGACCCCTCACTACAGCTGCAGCTTTGTGGCAACTTTGGCTTTCTGCGGTTAAAACTAACGAACAAATGCAAAGTTCGCACACGGCGAATTCTGCCGCCAAATGAACAGTTGGCAAGATAAACTGAAGAGAATGGGAATTTTTGGCTGTGGAAACACGGATTCTTGCTGCGTTTTTATAAGGAGGCAGCTTTTATTCGTTTAAAAATATCGTTTCAAGTAGAGGGCGCCATTTTTAAATGCTTTACCTAAAATAAAACCGATACTTACCACTGTCTACAGTTTTCGTGATCGGCGTAAAGATAGCTACTAGCATAGTGGGTAGAGGGGTAATTGTGAATTACACGTCCACCCACCGGTGGAAAAGTCCAGTGGGTGGATGAGTCGAGACGGCTATATTCAATATCAAAAACTATCGCTCTTTATACGTAAAGATTCCTTTATTACCAATATCAAGTATTATTCAACACCAAAATTGCTTTTTACCATTGAAAATGGTTATCAGATGCAAATCGCCTGAGACGTATTTTTGACCATATCTCTGAGGATTTTGAGAGGGTCGAGATGAAAATAGTACCAAAAGTTGAGGAATTTATCGAGACACATGTGAACATTGAATTTAGAAAATCTTCTGGTAATTTTTTTTGAAATTTAGCAAAATTCCAAAAATTCCGGGTTTTTTGAGGGGTGTTTGTTTACTAAATTGTAAATATTTCAGAGAAAAAATTGACTTAAGAAAAAATAAAAAAAAGTCCTAGAGTATTAGTTTAGCTACCAAATGGCGAAATAATTTTGAAAATCGGTAAATAATTGTGACCTGTAGGTGGTCCCTTTAGATTTGGAATTCTAGAAAAACGGGTGTTTCCGTACATAAAAAGTTTTGTAGCTTCTATGATTATTGACCGATCGTCATGGTAATAGTGTTAAAAGATGCAGAAGCAGACGAGAAGTACATTCGTTGGAATTTTGAAAATCGGTTAATAATATTTCGGCTGCGTCGAGGCAGTCAGCGGTCCCCCTCGTGTCACAATCGTAAAAATAAATAGGTACTACCTAGGTAACTTTAAAAATATAATAGGATTTTGCATTTGATTTGATTTTGGTTTTTCGTAAATTTTTGTATTCATTTTCAATGCTCCGATTCTTGCGGGGACTGCAAAATCTGTGAATTTTTTTCTACCTATAAGTAAACTCTTAGTGCTATCGCGTCATATCAAAATACAACATTCACTACAACACATTTATTATGACGTGATAAATACTAAACTAATCTGTTTTAATTTTACAACACAAAGTCACGCAATGTTTTTCTCGTATTTTAATAACCATTATAGGTCCCTATGCATCCATTAAAGGCTAACGAGCGAATAGAGTTAGTAAAAGCTTGTATCGTTATGGTAGTTATGTTCAATCCGGTAATGAATTCTGTCATTGATATTTTTGTTGTTTGTTAGAACTTGTAAATTTTGTATTTTGTATTTTTTTTATTCGTTATCTGAGACAATGATGGTATCTTTTACACACCTTTGGTATTTTGTACAAAATATTATGATTGGCACTAAAAAGCGTAATTTTGGTTGATCAAAATTCTGACCAAAACTCTCACTGGAAAACCTTTTTATCATACGTTAGAATAGGTGTGTGTAATAATCCTCCGCTTTTTTTATCATATTTTCTTTTCGGAAAATGCAAACATTCTTAAAAACTTTTATAACATAGGGAACAGACGCAACGGACGGTTGGAGACTAGGCGTGGCGGTTTTTTTAACTTGTTCATGGTTTGATTTTAAGATTATATTGGTTTCATTGGTTTTATAATTTACCCCTTTTGTTAACATTTAAATAGTACTTTTCACGGTATTATTTTTAAGGATAAACAAACACACGAATTCTTATCATAAATCAATCTATTTTTAAACCACTCAACTAATCACATATTCCATTTATTGAGGCATATTTTTCTGGTGCCTACTATAAATAGGCCCAAAACTCCGATGTTTACATGTGAAACTCTACCTTTCTACTAATGGAACTACTCTTCGGATGAAAGAAGCTTTAGGTAAAATCTGTCGTCTTTCGAAAACATTATTATCTCTTTCCTCAGTATATAGTTGGAAATAATGTAATAAAGTAAATAACGAGTACTAGTTAGTCAGTAACTCTAAGATAACTGCAAAAATCCGAAGCTGGTCGAAGTCAAACCTCTTCACTGATTTGTTTTATCATGTTGAGTGAAAATTTAATTTCCACATTGTGAAAGTTGCAATCAAATAACTAAATAGATGTTTTTAGTCATAAGCACTTATTTTTACGGCAATGTGTTAAAATGTTCAAGATAAGTGGTATGTTATGACTCGTTACGGGCATAGAAAGCTAACGAAAATTTTCCTTGAAACTCATTTTCGCTTATGGAGTTGTAAATGAAAAATCTGAGAATATAGCCGAAATACTGTTTGGTCATAACCCGCGCTAAGCCGGTGGCGCTTCACTTTATTGTACATTTTCGTACATTTCCCTGCAAAGTGACTAGAAACGCTGAAAGCCGCGCGTTCATTTGCATAAAACGGTACAACATAATGCCGCTTTTAGCTCGCCAGTAAGGCTGAGGTTATGAACCCAGCGATGCGCTACAAGGAACCTGCTCAAGAGGGCCTATTACTGTTGATCCCCACCTCTGACCACCACTGGAGGATATCGAGAAAAAAATCTATACATTTACCCAGCGATGCGCTACAAGGAACCTGCTCAAGAGGGCCTATTACTGTTGATCCCCACCTCTGACCACCACTGGAGGATATCGAGAAAAAAATCTATACATTTCTTCCCGATATCCCCAAGTAATGGACAACGGGGATAGACCGTCCATACTTTATTTCCCAATATCCATGATTGGTGAATAAACAGTGGGGCGGGAATAGAGCCTCAAGAGCGAGCAGCATTGACAATATAGAAGTTAACCTTAGAGAATGACATGTAGGAAGGATAGAGGTAGAAGAAGTGGGTATAGGTAGGTAGCGCGCAGTAGTAAAAGGGGCGGCTGTGTGGACATATCCCCTCCATGTCACCGAGAGCACATAACTCGCTGCGCGATAACCGCTTTTAACCATACTTGAATAAGGATATTTTGACCCTAATTGAAAACGGTTTTCTTTCTTTTGAGGCACGAAACTAGATATAAGTACCGAAACTCTAAAAAAGAATTGCTATTGTTGAACCTGTCCAAAATCAGAAACTGTTTTGTGAACTTTGAACGATATTTTATTGCGTTTTTTTTTTAATGTGTGAACTAGTTCCTAGTCTTATAATAACGTATAATGTGCGTTCATTATCTTGAAGCTCATTTTACATGATTTACATAATTTGTGTTGACTTCTTTAGCGCCTTTCAATTTTGATCTCGATAGCTTCATAGCAAAAATTATTGATGACATTTGCTATTACGAGTACAACTGCAATTTTCTCTTACCTAGTAGTTACACAAACATTCCAAACTCTCTCCGCTCATTCCTTTACCTCAGCTAAAAGAATTTTGTATTTTGTTTGAGCTAACAATGCCTTTTTTGAAACCCGCGCTGATTGATGGTAAAATACGGTAATAGCAAGAACAAAGCTTATTGGCTACTTTGTGCGCGAGTTAACGAAATGCATTACTTTTTTAAGTAAAGTTATAGTCACTCACATAGACTTTTTAGTAATCTGTAGTTATGATAGATACTAAACGAAGTGGCTATTAGTGCCGTATTAGAAGAAGTTATTTATTTATTTGTATGCGGAAAGAATCTCTTACCGGGAAATGCTCTTTACCTAATGATGTCGATAAATTTTGCTTCTATTTCCAGAGACTATGAAGAAAGTCTATATAAAAATAAGTTTATTGAAGTTTCCAATCGCTCTTCGTACTGATAGCTCAAGTTAGCGGAGGTGGGGTGGGACTTTCTACTTTACCACTGAGACATGAGTACTTGATTCAAAACAACAGAAGACTAATCTTTAGCCACGAGGAAAAAATTTAATCGTACCTTTTGCCTTTTGCAAAAACTATAGATTTCTATGATTAAGAATTAACTTTACAATATAAGTCCGTTCACACAGGCAGCGGTCCATTTTATGGGATGCGTTTTTATTCAGTGATGACGTATTTAGTTGTATGAGCGTGTTCACACACAACACAGTTTATCGGATCCAGTAAAAATACCGACCCATTTTACAGGTCTGTTTTATGGGATATTCGGTGATTTGTATGAAGGTGTGAACACCTTCATACAAATCGCATGCAATATCGGCACACAACACAGTATTTCGGATCGGATACCTACAGTAATCACACAATCTGATGCGATGTTGCTGTATCCAGTAGCGACAGATCCGTTAAATTGATCCTGTAAATGCTAATAAAGTACCATTTCAGGTAGTACATACATGACTCAAACTTATCTGAATCGATTGACAAAACTGGAACTAAGTGTAGGTCACATCACAGTGTCTGTGGTGTAGGTATTATGTATAATAGGTTACCCCATAAAAGACAGCGACGCTGTCACTGGGTCAGATAAGATTTTGTATGTTAAAGTTAAATCAAGATGATGCAACTTAACCTTGAGATAGGAAAACTTCTCAAAGAACAGTTGCTCACAATCAATACTTTAGTTTTAGAATTGCATGACCCTACCCACTGTTCGTGGTGTCCAGCAAATTACGAACACAAATACAAATAAACTCTGCCACCGTTAAGTAAACTGTGTAACTTTGAATTAGGGATGGACAAACAAACGGTGAAGGCGAATTGCCCCCATCTTATTTATTGCGACCTCCTAAAATAACATTTTCAGCTTTTAATTTGGCTCGGCTGTTTGGGTATGTGTTGTGTGTATTGTTTATTTGATTCGGTTATGTGAATAATATATTAGGTAAAATTGTTACTTTTCCCAAAAATATTTCTTAAACTGGAGCTCAAGACTTTGTATATTTGTGACGTAAGACAAAGACATAAAATATCTCTATTGTTTATAATTTTTCTTTGATCAGCCCCCCCTTTTTTTTTTTTTTTTTTTTTTTTTTTTGTATGCCGAAGGAAACCGCATTTACGCGCTTCCCTTCCCGCAGGTGATCGGGAAGGGGGCATGTGGGACTCGCCAGGAGGGGACCGCAACTTCGGCGTTGCAGCTCCCTCCACGACTGCCTCCCGTGATCCCACCCAACCCAGTGGTTCGATGGGATCTCGGGAGGAGGGAATACCCACTAAAAACCTCCGGCACTTACCCTCTCGCCGCTAGCGGCGAGAGGGTAAGTGGCTGGCGGCGCTAGCGCCGCCAGCCAAGGGGCTGTGTGGGGGGCCAGTGTGGCATTCACCCCAACGGCACGCGGCCTGCCCGGCTTCCCAGGCCTCCTCCACCGGGGAATGGCCGGGTAAGTTTGGCCATTCCCCCCGTCCGCCAGGACCGTGCAAGGCAGGCAGTGGTTCACCTCCCACTACCCGCTTGGCCCTGACTTGGGGGACAGATGGTATGTCCCCCTCCACCAACGGCTCCCGTACGCCTCTCCTCGCTGAGAGGTGCGGGGAGTGTCCCGGGGCGATCCCCCTCGCACCGGGGATGTCACTCACTCTGACATCCCCTCACTCCTCCTACTTCCCAAAATTGGGGAACCGTCTCTAGCAGCCCACCGGCACTCGGGGCGTTTGCCTCTAGTCGCCGGCGGGTTGCAAAGCCTGCTACTCATCGTGTGGTTTGCTGCCACCTTGAAGGCAGCGCAAACCGCACACTTGGGCTCCGCAGAGCAGGTCGAGGCCAAATGGCCCAGCCTCCCGCACCGGAAGCACAGACCGCTCCGGTCAACGTCGGAGGGGCACATCGGTTTCGTATGCCCCATTCCCAAGCACTTAAAACATCGGAGTGGACGGGGGGCAGTAGCCCGTATCTCAGCCACAAGCCAACCTACCCTCAACCGTCCGTCTCCGATGGCCGCCTTCGCAAAGTCTACGGGGCACCGTAGTCGGATTCGCCCCGTGCCGTCTGGCCCTTCCATTATTTCAGACGTCTTTACTTGATCAGCCCCCCTACTCAAATGGCCAACTTTCTATTCGTTTGAACGCTACGCTTACTTTTAAAGATTAAATTACATGTCGCAAACTTATGTTAATCACAGACTTTGATGTATTGTATTTCTGAAGCTTATTAACTGCTTATTTTAAAGATGAATAAATAATGAAAAATATTAGAAAAAATCGGCTCACCCGTAGCAACTTAGACGGGTAAGCTACGGGTGAGCCGATTTTTTCTAATATTTTTCATTATTTATTCATCTTAATATAAAAATAGCATTGTGAATGCAAAAATCTAAAAGTTAAAATGCTTATTTTAAAGTTTTAATAGTAAGCGTAGCGTTCAAACGAATAGAATGTTGGCCATTCGAGTAGGGGGCTGGTAAGTTGAGGTGACCCAGCTAGCTGTCTTTAATTTATATGAATTATATCGCAATTTAATTTTATCAGAACAAAACATTGATACAAAATCTAAATATTTACTACAAAGATAGATACTTTAAAGATTTAATGGCCTCACAATTATGAATACTCTCCAGAATCCATAGCGAAATTCGCATTTGGAAGTAAAAGTTTTTACCCCATAAGCTCTTGCGAGCATTAAGTAACTTTCTCTAACTAAGCATTATGGCCCACTTAATGTGAGAACCATATTTGGCAACGCCATATCTTCGTAATATGCCGCATTCGAACCCCGACTGGGCTAAAACTTAATTAAAGTTTTAATGAACATACGGTGTATGTATTTTCGGGGTGCATTCATGGATCAAGTGTGACGTAACTAAATAACGAAAATTCTAGCACATTGAGAATACATTTAAGACCAAATGTGAAGGCATCGCAAATAGGATTAGTGTATGTACCTTATAACTTAGACCAAAAATGAAGCTCTTGTATTTTTTTTTTCAAAAGTAACAAAAAGTAACTGTTACTGTTAAAAAAAATATTTTTACTACGACTAGGTCAACAAGTACTGTTTTTTACTTAGACCAAAAACGAAGCTCTTGTATTTTTTTTTCAAAAGTAACACAAAGTAACTGTTACTGTTAAAAAATATTTTTACTACGACTAGGTCAACAAGTACTGTTTTTTTATAATTATTAAATAGTATAGAGGAAAGAAATTGACGAATACGAAATCGCATTGTGAAAGCTAAAATCCCTAAAGTCTCAAATTTAAAAGTACTGTTTTCTCAGTGGTATTATTTTTTATTCTCTTAGTACATGCTTTGTTTTCAGTATTTTTTTTTTTTTTTTACATTAAATGGGCTTACTCTTGGCCACATTCGAGAACCATAAGGCTAAGAAGAGGCCGAAGATGAAGCGAGCTTGCCCAGAAGAAGCCTATTCACTCGGGCTTTAAATATCGCTGGGTTATATGCTTGCGGGAATACAGACGCAGGCAGGGAATTCCACTCCTTGGCTGTGCGCATTAAAAAGGAAGACGAAAAACGCTTCGTGCGCATGCATGGAATGTCAACCAAATAGGGGTGATACCCCGCCGTGCGTCTGGACGACCGATGATAGAACGGGGATGGCGGAATGAGCTCATGCAGCTCAAGAGCACACTCTCCGAAATATAACCTGTAGAACACCGTCAAACAAGCTACTTCACGGCGGTGGGAAAGACTATGAAGCTTAGTTGTTACTAGCTTACTATCCCCTATAAGTTTTCTGGCTCTGCGTTCAACCGAGTCTAGTGCGGCTAGTTGGTACTTTGCGGACCCATCCCACAGGTGGCAGCAATATTCCATGCACGACCGGACTTGCGCTTTGTAAAGAGTTAGAAGCTGTCCCGGCGTGAAATATCGCTTAACCTTGTTCAAGATGCCTAGTTTTTTGGCCGCAGTTTGAGCCTTCGACTCAATTGTGTCACCAAAGTTGAGATCGGAAGTCAACTTTATGCCAAGGAGATCGAGATTGTCGGTGACTGGTATAGAAACACCTCGGAAAGTAGGAGTCAAGTTCAGAGGACTCCTTTTAGCAGTGAATAGACATGCCTGCGTTTTGATGGCGTTAAAAGTGACCAAATTGTTGTCATATTAGTCCGCTCCACCATGGCTTCTCTCAAGGAACTAATTTCGTCTCTGCTGGCATTTGCATTGGACAAATACCTCTCCGCAATCGTGCTGTCATCTGCATACCCAACAATTCCGGGCATAAGCAGATCGTTGATGTGCAGCAGAAAAAGCGTTGCGGAAAGAACCGATCCCTGAGGAACTCCAGCTTCTATAGCCATGAGGTCAGAAGAGCAGCCGTCAATAACCACTCTTATCGACCGTTCGCTCAAGAAATCCGAAATCCAACTGCAAAAGTCAGCAGGTAAACCATACGCTGGAAGCTTGCTCAGCAAACTAGCGTGCCAGACCCGGTCAAAGGCTTTCGAGATATCAAGCGACACTGCAAGTGCTTCGCCATGATTCTCGATTGCTTCTCCCCAACAATGCGTAAGGTACACTAGGAGATCCCCAGTTGAGCGTCCCCGGCGAAAACCAAATTGACGGTCACTATTTCTATATTCTTGTCTAAATATTTAAATTTTAATGCACTTTTAACTTGTTATTAAAAAGTATTCTTCTAATTAATTTATCGAAACAAAATGCGCCCTACAGTAGGACATATTGGCCCCATGAACATCAACAATAACTAAAATGATTTAACTTTAAAAATTTATGACTCCAACGTTTAATCTAGCCGAATAAAAGTGTGGATATTGGCATCAGCCCAAGGTTTAGTTTTGCCAACAATTTAAGCCGGTAATTGCTTACATATTTCAGCATTTTTAGGCAAAATGTCAAAGATTTTTAAAACAGATGTGGTTTGATGAAAAAGGTTTATTACAAAAATATGAGTTACTTAACTATTTTAATAGTTAAATCTTACTACGAATATAAATGTAATATTACTAGGCAGGTATGTACATTACAAATAATTCATGTCTGTAAAACATTTCATCATAGGTACCTACTAGAAATCATAGAAAATATGCACTCGGGAAATTCGACCTGAATCGTTTTTGCATGCCACATGTACGCATGCAAAAACTGGTTTGTTTTTGCTGGAGCAGCAGTGCGTTTAGTTCTGTGCACGCCCTCCCTTTTTATTGCATATTCATGCAATCGCTGAATGAGGCCTAGTATCTATCTCCTAATTTATAATGGACCGTCGGCCCAGGAGCTCATTTTCAATCTAGCGCATATTGGGACCAGACGCAGATCAAATATTGTCGTCTGGGTTGCGAAGTGGGAAGCTTCTGGAAGATATGCCACCCTGAACATATGGCCCCCATACAATGATCTCCAATCGCAAAAAATAATCGTTCTAATATTGATATAAATGTTGAACAGGGTCGTAGGTGGCATCATTAAAAACATGTAAGACATCGGCTTGGTTAGTTTTCAGGAAACATACGCGTGGCCAGGGTAGAAACATAGAGACTTTTTTCCAAAAAATAATGTACTACATATTGGCATGTAATAATGACATTCAGGGGGTAAGTCACGTCCCAGACGTATATAAAACCACAGTCTTGCGTCGCTTTCAGGAAGCGTCTAGGAGGCCAGGCCAGGTAAGTACATTTCACATATATGCTCTTGTGATCCTTGTTCCTTATTCTATCTATATGAAAACACAAAAAATAGTTCAGGTAATGATGCCAGCCACGACCCTGTTCACCATTTATATAAATATGCGATATATATTTTTTTTGCGATAGGTGACCGACCATGTTCAGGGTGGCATATCTCCCAGAAGCTTCTTACTACGCAACCCAGATGATGATATTTGATAACACCAAGCTAATGGCTATCTTGAGAATTTGGTCTGGTGCTAATATGCGATACATCGAAAATTACCCTGGTTGGCCGACGGTCCATAATAATACTTTTGTAAAAGGCGACAAGTGCCAATGATTTTTTTGTCATTTTCAAAACCTGCATTGAACTCGAAATTAGTTTCGCTACACACGAAAAACAGAAGACAATGTTTTGGCCTTTTTGCCACAGAAAGTTCTATTGCCAATACCAATAATTCGTCCGTTATGGCCTATTAGTCTGTCGTTTCGAACAGCCACCGCCACGCTGCCACTGCACCCGATGAAAGTATCATGGACGACCAACAAATTGGTACCTGTCCAAAAAGTTTTTATGTTGATGAAATATTACAAACTTTTTTGAGAAGAAAAAATGAATAGCTCGTCATTTCAGAAAAAAAATATAATGGTTTAAAAACAAACGACGATAATTAATTATTCGAAATTGAAATTTATAAAATAGTTGGTTTACATGTTTTCCCTATGATCAAAGATGATTTCGCATGGGATAATAAACATATTTATTTCGCTTCCAGATCAACATAATGATTTACAATATGGCATATATTATGGCAATGTGTCCATAATTAACGAAGACTCGTTTTGGTGTTACAGCTCAACATTATATTTGCAATTCAGTTCTCATTATATGTAGAATTCTACGAAATAAAACACTCTTAAATAGGTACAGTGATCAAGCAAGTGGAAAATAGTATACAAAAATAGGAATATAATACTTTACAAGAATAACAAACTTTGTACCCTTCCCTAATAGGTTTCAAATTACGAGACCTCTACGATGCAAAGCCCAAACAATCAGCCGCAGAAGTAGTTGCCCTCTTTAGTTCTTTGTCACTACAACCATAAACAGTTTTCTAAGTTACAAACCTAAATGATCAACGTGAACATGGGTGTGACATGGTACTAAGTGTTCAGCTACTTTTGAGGCCGACCGTAGCATTTAAATTGCGATAACCTCAGAGAATACTGTTGAGAGCTACTGGAATCAGTGCAATGCTGGCACAATGCCAAAGGTTAGCACACCTTCATGTCGATACACACGGGCTTTTAATTTGAACGGAACCGCAAGCCCGATACGGTGCAAAAGCCATTTTTTGTGCCAAAGCCAAATAATTTGTGCTATGCTCTGAATTTAAATCATTTATGCTAAAATTATGTGTAACTAACGACTGCCCGCAACTTCGTCCGCGTAGACCCTAAGGGACCTTTGACCAGGATAAAGAGTAGCCTAAATGTTAATCTAGGTCCTAATCTGTCTACCCAACCTTTCATCCAAATCTGTCCAGCTTTTTAAACGTGAAAAGATAACAAACACATACACACAAACTTTCGCATTCATCAATAAGTAGATTTGTTTTATTTTACTGTAAATGTCGTTACTTCTGTTTTGATAACGCTGAAAATTATAAGTTTTTGGGTCCATTCTTTTTTTCAGCTACAAAAGTTGTCCTGAATACCCATTCAGGTAATATAATAATCTAAATGGTGCGTTGTGAGGAATAGTCTAGGTGCATTTGATAATGGATGCACTTAGAGGAGAAACTTAAATCATTTAAATAGTCTTCAAAAAACCACTGCGATTCAAAATGATTACCTACCAAAGTTACACTCCAAGTCCTCAAATAAGTTAAGTTCATAAACATGTGAGAAAATAGCTCACACTAAAGTATCTAGTATAACACAATTTATTCCCGTATTTTCCAGGGCATATGCGGTGTCACGTTACATCCACCATTAGGAAAGTGTGTCCAAGGGACCCTGATATTAAGGCGGGTCATTAAAAATCGTTTGCTAAAGAACCTTGTTTACTGAAATTGACAAAATCATAAATGAACATGTTGTGAACCGGTGCACACTAAACTACCAGGAATGTAGAAACGAACTGAAAGTATATAAGGGTGACAAAAATGAACAGAAGGCATGCGCCTAACCATGACTATCTACAATTTGACTATTGGTGTATTTCGAGGAATACCTCGTTATGCGTCTTTATGATTTTATTCCAACCATCTCAATTACAGATGAGTATCTGTAATTGAGATGGAGAATTTACAGATGTCTTAAGATTTTACAGATGTCGCCGATTAGTGATAAAAGAAAACCGTATCTAAATCGGTCAAACCGTTCTAAAGAAAAATGGGAAAATGATTACTGCAGCGCCCCCTAGCAGCTAAACACCATTACATCTTTCTAAGAAAAACCGCATCTAAATCGGTCAAACCGCTCTGGAGATACATGTCAACATTTGCGTTTGCGCACAAACAAACAAACAAAAACCTCTCACCCTAAACGAATTATACAATATATTTGGTTAGCAATGTCGGAGCTTTTAATGGCAGATAATATGATCAATTTTATCGACAAACCCCCCACATGTAGGGGTCTATCCCCTCTCCTGATAGAATGACCGGCATTTTTAATTAGATGACCCTGCCGAAAAATATTATTTTTTCTGGATTTATAAGTTCTACAGTTATATATTTTTTTAAAACACGTTTTTAAAACGCACTAAATTATTACAAAAAAATCGGACTAAAAACATTAAAACGGACTAGTAAAAACAGACTAAAATGTATAAAATATTTTTTTCTGTAAATATTTATAACCCTATCTATACCTAAAGAAAATTTAAATCTAAAAACGTGGGGCGCATTTTGTAAAATTTTTCATCCATATTGTCTTTAGCATGCGCCCCACGTTTTTAGATTTAAAATTTCTGTAGGTATAGGGTTATAAATATTTACAGAAAAAAATATTTTATACTTTTTAGTCTATTTTTACTAGTCCGTTTTAATGTTTTCGTCCGATTTTTTTGTAATAATTTAGTCCGTTTTAAAAACGTGTTTTTTAAAAAAAAAATCAGTAAATTTTTATTTTCTGCTTTTTAGTTAAAGAGCTAAGACTAAAAATATACCATCTCCTATCGGAGCACTCGTCAAGACGATTCAAACGAGCCCAAACTCGATGGGGTTGCATGGTTTTATTACAGAGTCCCAGTGGCCTACTTCCGGCTCCATCATCAGACCCTGGAAACTATTTCCTAACAAAGTACTCGTCAATACGATTCAAACGAGCCCAAACTCGATGGGGTTGCATGATTTCAATATTGAGTTCCTAAGGCATGGCCTTTCAGCTTCATCATCAGACCCTGGACCTCGTCTCCCATTAGAGTACTTGTCAAGACGATGCTAACGAGGCCAAACACGATAGGGTTGTATGGTTTCATCGTAGAGTTTCTATGGCCTTCCTCCGGCTCCATCATCAGATCCTCGGACACTATTTCCCATTAAAGTACTTGTCAAGGTGATTCAAACAAACTAATTACCAAAGTACTTTCAATAAAACCGCGCTAGTATCCGTTAAAAAGTCTTTTATTTCATGATTCAAACGAGCCTAATCTCGATGGGGATGCGTGGTTTTATTAAAGGGTTCATGTGTCCGTCCTCCGGCTCCATCATCAGACCCTGGAAACTATTTCCCAACAAAGAACTCGTCAAGTCGATTCAAACGAGCCCAAATTTGATGGGGTTGCACGGTTTCAATATTGAGTTCCTATGGCATGGCCTTTCGGCTTCATCATCAGACCCTGAACTTCATCTCCTATTAGAGTACTCGTCAATACGATGCTAACGAGCCCAAACACGATGGGGTTGTATGGTTTCATCATAGAGTTCCTGTGGCCTTCTTCCGGCTTCATCATCAGATCAGCTCAATGACACCATAATATTACATTGCCTTCCAGTTCTGACCTATGTTCAAAGTTTCAAGTCTCAAGCTCATCTGGAAGCTAGGATAAAATCGTTCGCAAACTTTGTGAAGAAACACACAAACAAACAAACAAACGCGAAAGCAACCTAATAAAAACGTGTTAAAAAAACTACTTTTCGAAAGCTAATAATATCACGCGATTTGTGAGAAAAACTAACAGCACACTTATTTCGGAATAAAAATTAGTTTAGTAATTTTTTATGTTGTATTAAAGTTTAAAGTTTACATAATTATTTTTTAATTTGAGAGGTGATTAGCTTTCAAAAAGATTTTTTTATAACTGTAGGGCTTTTCAATCCGGAGAAGTTATTATTTTTTGGCAGGGCCATCTAAAATAAAAAATCATATTTAAAATGTTCTGGTCATTCCAACGGGAGAGGGGATAGACCCCTAAATTTTGAGGTTTTGTTGATAAAATTGTCTGCCTTTAAAAGCTCTGACATCGCTAACCAAACATATTAGTCCGTGAGCCCGCGACAGTATTGCCTACGTCATATGACATCACGATGAAATGCATGGCACACGGTCGGAAAAGTTGTGCTGAGCGAGGATCAGGAAGATTATTGCAAATAAAATTGGCCGGAAGCTTGAGAAAATCTTCCACTTCCGGTCAAAATTTTAAGATTATATTTACGTCATGTGACATCAGTAAGAGACCCGTGTCATCATTTAGTTTTCAATCGTAGAGAGAGTAAACATAAGTCTGTCAGTTTTGAAATGGTCGGAATACCTACTTAAAATTTTTGTTTTTTAGTCATTTCAGAACTGACAGACTTATGTTTACTCTCTCTACGATTGAAAACTAAATGATGACACGGGTCTCTTACTGATGTCACAAGACGTAAATATAATCTTAAAATTTTATTTGCGATAATCTTCTGATCCTCGCTCAGCACAACTTTTCCGACCGTGTGCCGTGCATTTCATCGTGATGTCATATGACGTAAGCAATACTGTCGCGGGCTCACGGACTATATTGTATACCTTCTCCGTTCTCTCGCGGGTAAAATATATCAATACAAAAATCAATCAGGTACACATTATAAAAAAAAAAAAAAACTTAGTTTGATTTTATGAACATTTTTAGCCAAAAATTGGCACAAAGAATATGAAGTCAAATTGGTATTTTTTTGTGAACCAAACCACACATATCTACTTAGTTTTTTGCAATTATTTTATTTATTTATGCTTACTTTTTTAGCTTTTATGAATTTCAGTATTGAGTGTTTTGCAGTGCACTTTCATATTTGTAGATGAAGCATAACGTTCAGGGTGATTAAATCTATAAAAAGGTGATGTAACATAATTTGCATCAAAATTCTTTGGTGGAATTTGAAAAAGTAGTTGGTTTATTCTTTGTCCGCATCGGTTCGGGTTGGCTCCGATCGTTGGCGTGCGGCCAAATGCGAACACCTTCAACACCTGGCTGATTTTGTTTGTTGCAGAACGTTAGACGTAAATGCATTGGCCAGAAGCAATTTGTGACCGATTTTGTGAATTCGCGTGAACAGTAGGTAACACTAACATAAACTTTGAAAAATATTTACTTAGTAGGTTATTAATTTCAACTTACCCATTGCGTGTAAATTTTTGTTCATTATTGTGATGGAAAATGACCTCACTTTAAATGTGGAGGTCATTTTTCAATGTTGACGACTCTGTATGAAGTCAGCCCTTGACGAGTTTCTTGCTGGTTCTTCTCGTTACAAGGTCTCCCGCTTAGGGTTTGCGAACCGATGGCGTAGCTTCTATGACATTCACAAGTGCTTGTAACAGTCTAGACTGAATAAATGATTTTGAATTTAGAATTTTCAAAATATTGTACCTATTGTAATCCTAAAGGCGAGTAGGAGAGGTCCAAATCCTTTTGACACGTGATCCAGCAGGCACCATCACAGATAATCAGAAAAAGCTTCTAAAATCATCCATTCTATATTTATTTCATAAAACACGATGTAGTATCTGTTTTGTAAGGGACTTCACAAAACAATAAAAACGACATTAAAACACTTTTCCGAGAACAAAAGAAAATAATGATCAAATCAGATTAGAAACAATAGCACTAATTGGACGTTACTTTTTCTGAGGATAATAGAAAATCGGCGATTTATTTATTATGATCGTCATCGTCACCCTAATTACCGTTCGTCTTTGTTGTTTATACCGACTAATTAACTTGGTAATTAGATTATGATATTGTGTTATAAATACACTTAGATATTGATATACATATTGTATTGTTCACATGCGACTTTTCTAAAGAAAAAATTGATAAGTACCTAATTGAAAAATCGTCGCAGATATATTCTTACTTAAATCTTACCCGCCTCCTGACATTTAACATGAAAATTTAAACAATAGAAAAGCAAAATTTGTTCAGATAGTCCTCTTAATTTCACATTATGGTACATTATTTGTCTTTAAAAACCCAAAGATCCCCAAAGGTCAAAAGTTTACGACATCTGAGCTTTCTTTTAGAAAACACATAACAACCACATACTTGTGAAACGAAGAAGAACCGACAAACAAACATTATTCAGTTCCCTAATAAAAAAAGTGTCGAAACAAATGAAACCTTCTATGTAGTGTCAAGCCGATTTTTGCAAACAGACTGTGGCACGTGACTCCGGTCGCATTCATTATTGGGCTTGACCCAGGCGTGACGACGCATAATGTTTGAACACAGGGCGATCATTTGTTACTTCTGTTGATACGGCCAGAAGAGGAGCGGGCTGCAAGTTACATCAAATTTATAAAAAAAAAGTAAGTAATGAATATCAATTTTAATTACATTATAATTAGCTATTTAGCGTAGCTAAAAATCTATATTTTTACCATTTTGGTATTTAAACAGTTTTAGTAATTTTACCCTTTTGGTCCTTCGCCATTTTGGCCCTTTTGTCGACTTTGGTAATTTTAACTATTTCGGTCACATTTGCTTGCAGCTTTGGTCACTTATTTGTTTTCATAGTGATTTTGACAGTTGTATTTTGATTTTTTATTTCAAATTTTAACCCATTTTTATATTTATGCCAATCTTATCGGTACTTAGAAGATTCTATCGTAAAGAGTACTTCTTTAAGATTCCACATTTCTATGAGTTTCACCGAAATCGCAAGCTGGGAAAAACATTTTATCATCCAAAGTAAATCACTTTTATTTAAGGAAAGAGAAAAAAAGCTATGCACGAAGGTAACAAAATACCCCAAGAAAAGGAAAACAGGACGATAAACATTTTACTTTATTACTTATATGTTGACTTAGAATGCTGACTTAGAAGTCAGTGATATCAAATGTTTGGATTCGATTAGGGAAATTGACGAGAAATGGACTAGCATCACTGGGATAACATTTATTATTTCCCGAAAAATGTAAAACTGTACGATCGCAAAATGATTGGGGAACATTGAAAGAATAATTATTACTATGTTGTTTACTTGTAATTTGTAACCATCTATCATAAAATTAACTGCTTTTACGTATTGGCAGTTGATATTGGTACCATGTTCGCGAAATGGAAAGTCTGTGCCTCTGTGTGATAGAATGCGGATCAGTAACAGGTTTCAATCCTATAGTTTTATTGATATAATATAAACACATATTGATAGTTATGAAACCTAGTGAAAGAATTTTTGAAATCCGTTTAGAAATGATTGAGTTAAAAGGGTTTGGAGGAAATGCCAAGCTCAATGCAATATGTGCTTTATCGCGTACGACATAAGGTTCACGTCCATCGCGATGACGTCATAGGGACCCCCAAAAAATCTGTGTTTTAGCTATTATAACTTCTCAGGTTTAAAAGTTATCGTAAAAAATGTTTTCACAGTTAATCCTCATTACCGCTGGCCGTATCCGAAAGCTCATCATTGTTTGGATGTTACAGTTCTGACTGAGTTGCTTCCAGCTAGATTGACTGTATACATTATACACAATGATGATGTAATACGGAATACAGTGATTTATACGGAGTTGTTTTTCTGCTAGGTACCATTTTATTTTGTAACTTGTTCTGACAGAAAGTTTATCACACTATGCATCATTATAGTACAATTGTATAAATAACTAATTAAACTACGCAGGTAACTATTATTTAATGGGGCTTAATGGATAATGACAGACGTCATAAGGAATCATAGTACCAGGAACCCATAGAAGTCAGGAGTTGTCTAATTCGGCCCGGCCGTGTGAACCTATTGTGGCGTGGCGTCATTATCCGAGCTTATCCCTTCGATTCACACGCCGCCACACGGATAAGGCTTCCGTTCATATTCGATTTCAGGTACGATTCCATATTTAGTAAGGTGTTTTTATTAATTGGTATGGATTGAAAAATTTAATGAAAAAAGGTGAATATTAATATTATTCAAAGTGCATTTGTATTGAATGTCTTTAGTGCTATGTGTACTCAAAAAACTAGGGACCCGATGACACCATAACTAAATAGTAGGGAGTTATGGTGTCTTCAGTGACATGTAGAAGAGGGCTTCTAATGGAAGATTTTTTAAGAACCTCTTACAGCATATCTCTATAGCCTATCCAGTCTATCAGCCTCCTATGCTGTACATAAATTTGCGGTTTTCCATTGATTTTGAGCTCGTAAGCCGACCACTATAGTTGAAATGAACTGACATATTTTATATCCTAGTGTATATAAGGTTTAAGTTTCAATGAATTGGCCAGCCTTCAACTATGTATTTTCTAACAAGTACTAACTCATCGTTCCGAATGGTACATTCCTTCCTTAAAATCTTAAGGAAGGAATGTACCATACACATGTTTAGTTGTGAAGATGACGCATTAATATTATTTAGAACAAAATTGAACTGTGCTTCAATTTTTCACTATCTAATTCAATTTCTAGAGAATCACCAAATGATCTCGATAAAGTATCAGCCAAATATAGTTCCTCGCCTCGTTTATAAACTAGATCGAAATTATATTTCAGCAATTTGAGCAACATTCGTTGGATGCGTGGAGTGGTGAAGGTTGCGGGAAGTCACTGGATGCGGGCAGCTTAGAACCGATCGTCATGGAGATCCTTAGGGGAGGCAGCACCCCCTGCAGTGGGTGGTGCGGCTGATATAATGATGATGATAAGGTTTATAAAACACTTTTATTAAACATGCCAACTGATACACTTTGAAAAACAATCGGTAGGCAGTATTAGGACTAGTTTCGAAAATTTCGGATAAGGTTCAATTATATTTTCGTAAAAAATATATTTTAAAAACTAGAAGATTGTAGGTGTATTATAAATCATGCAAATCATAGCAGCTCTTGAGACTTTAGCTTTTAATTAATATTCTTGATAACAGTAAAAAAATATTTAGTTCGGTTAAAGACAGCAATTTCATTACCAATAGGTATTTAATCTAAGCAGAAGACCTTTCACCTGTATTGTCCGAAAAAGCGGTCGAGATCGTCATTTCTGCAACCGGATAAAAAAAGTCACAGGGCGGTGTTAAAACACCCGGTCACGACCGGAGAAAATTAAATGGCGCCCGTGTAATAATAAAAATGTGTTTGGAGCACAATGGGTGTGCTCCTTCAATTTGGCCCGACCCTCCGCCGAACGACCACTGTCCACTCTCTCATTATTAAGATGTGCGTACGTTGCGCACGATAACGTAATACGGTGGGTCTGCACGTCATGTTGGTAATTTTTTTTTTTTTGTTTTTTAAACAAGAAATGTTACTACCTGCTTGCTTGTTTAATTCATTAAGCGCCAAGCGACCGCATGAGGCCGCACAACAATGAAAAATCTATTGTGTCTCATCTTGTATGGCTCGTATTAAAGCCATCTTTATAGCTAATGTATAATGTATGTATGTACTAGTTATCAACAACATCTTTGTAGCAATTTGTATCTGAATTTAAAATCTATTGTGACTCATTTTGTATGACTTGACGGGTTAAAACCATCTTTACCTATAGCTAATGTATGAACTAGTCATCAACAACATCTTTGTAGCAATTTGTACCTTAATATTATTCCGAACTCGAATTAGAAATGAGGAGACCTGTAGAAGAACTAAAGTAACTGACATCGCTCGGAGGATTGCTCAGCTGAAGTGACAGTGGGCGGGACACATAGTGAGAAGAATTTGGTGGCCGTTGGGATGAAAGGTTCTAGAATGGCGACTGCGCAGCCGCGGACGAATGCCACGTCCCCAAATGGTAGTGGTGGTGGTAATGCAATGTAAATGATTGACAAAAAATGCTTGATCATTTAGGGGCTAATTTAGAGTGGTAAACAAAAAAGAGAAGGTTTTGACTTCTGTTAGACAGAAGCATTAGAGTATTTCTCAAACGTTTTGTACCATAACGAAAATGTTGTAACTAAAAAATGCAACGAAATGGTTACATGTAACGCAATGGTACAACGAAAATGTAAGCATGTAACGAAATTTTTATTGTTAAGCATAGTTTACATTTCCCTACTAAATTATTTTAATGTTATGTGTAATATGTATGCTTAAACAGGTCATTCGCGATAGTACATACTTTTTTAAATGTTTAATACGATACATACAACTGACAAAGATTTCAATATTTAAAAATTATTGCGAAATAAAACTACATTTTTCTGTACATTTGTATAGTGTACAACTAGTTTAATTTGAAATGTAACTAAACTGTGTATAAAACATTTTCGTAACGTAACGAAACGTAACTATTTTTTTTTACAAAATAACCTAAAAATTAATTTGAGTAGTCAAAACGCCTTTTATCGCAAGAAACCAAAATAATTATTAAAGCTTATTATTTTATCTACAACGTATTTTGAATAAAGGTTGCGTATGTATTGTACTTACCGAAGAAATGGTCATTTAGTCCAGTATAACTAAATTGTATCAACGGAGCTCAGAAACTTACGTGCAGAAAAAATATCAAATAAACTACGCTAGACAGTTTTGTAACAGTCAATCAGAGACTTCTCAGTGTTTCCAATAGTAAGTATTATAGATGCGTTCCGAAACTCTTCTAAAATCGTGGTTGTCGTATAACGAACCTGCTCGTAACTAAACTGCATTTTTTTGCGACAGAGAATAAAATAATTTTGTTTAATTTTTTTTATATGGAGAGTTATGTAATTAAAATATATTTTAAATAAAAGATGAAATCTTGAACAGTATAAGTCGAACATGACAGAAAATACTTTACTTTTGAAAATTTTATACTTGATTCAAATATTCTTGAGTACTTGCGACATTGTAATTTTTCTATGGAGAACACAAAACATAGTTTGGTATTTCACAAAAAAAAATATGTTAAATACAACGTGCGTAGTTCGAGATAGTTTATCAAGAAGAATTATATTTTAGTCTATGCAAAATGCATTTTTCTGTAAAGATATGACAAACTTTTATTGAGTTACAATAATTTTTCAGTTTGAGACATGATTTTTTAGGCAGAGGTACATTTTTGCTGAGAAATACTCATTAACCTTTTCCGGTTTGTCTTCTCTCCACCATCACTAGGCGTCAACCACTTAGTTCGCTTTTTTTGTGCTTTACCACGAATGCACGTACACTTTCACGCAAAAAATCTAAGGAGTAAGCAGTGTAACACAACAGTCATGGAGTCCTTAATGACGGGTATGATTGGGCAAAATTTTTGCACGGGGCTTATGTAATGAGAGCATGTCGAAATTAATGTGGACTACCTTTCAAAAGAATTCTCTTACTTGTGGACAGGCCTGGAAAAAATACAGTAAAGTTGAGGCTTAGAGAGAGGGAAGAGAAATAATTTCCGGAGTTATAATGGGCCAGAGAAATAAAGGCCGGGTATCCGGGGTAGGTACCTATTCTGAAACAGGCAATGAAAATTATTATTATCTCTGATTGCGCGGTCAAAACACTCACCACATAGTAGTTAATTTATCATCACACGCCATGTATTATGAATTCGCAGCGCCGCATTTCATGTTTTTACTTTTACGTTGAATTGAATATTTAAACTGAATAATGGTTGTCTTCTTCATATTTAATTTTGGTGATTTTAACATTGAAAATGTTTATGTGATCATCAGTGTATGTGCTCGATGTTTAGCCAAGAGTGTTGCATGGCCGTAGATCGAAATTGGAAACATCTCTATGGGAGAGGTGTTAAAATGTGCAAAGTGGATATACATATACAGGGTGTCCCAAAACTTTGCCACATGGAGGGAAAGTACCTTAAATATTGAAGATAGAAAATTTTACTAAAAGAAGACTTCATTTTGTTTTTAAAAATAAACGCATTGCATTCAAAGTTTTTTTTAAACCTCATACGATTCCATACAAATTGATACAATCCGTAATAATTAAAATTTAAATGTTAAATATCATGGTCTTCCTTTTATTTAAGATGCTGTCTTACTTAAGATAAAATTATCCTTATAAGTAACCCTTTTGATTGGTATCGTAAAAATTAGTCAAAAAAATTTTTCGTTTTTGGTAGGTTCGATTCCTGGTTAACGCAGGCGATTTTTAAAAAATCTTTGAATGCAGTTCCAATTATTTTTAAAATCAAAATGAAGTCTTTTTTCAGTAAAATTTCCCATCTTCAATATTTAAGGTACTTTTCCTCCATGTGGCAAAGTTTTGGGACACCCTGTATATCGTATGGCGCTTGAATTTTTAAAATCGGTCGGGTAGTTTTTGAGAAATTTTGAAAGAAATGTTTTCTATTTTCCGGACAAAAGTTATAATAACTTCTTTCGATGGGCTTAATCAAAATTTAGAAAAAAATGCATCTGGTGATTGAATTGGGCTACAAAAGGAACCCACTGAATAAATGACCAGACGACAGATGTGGGCTGAGGAGGTTCCCAAAGGTGAGAGTGGTTTATAGTTCGGCCGCGTTGATGCAGTCGCTATCATGAGGTCTCAGTATTATAGAGTAAATGTAAATATGTAAATATGGACAGTAAAATGGTAAAAAATGTATTATTTAAAGATGCTTCCACACAGCAGCATAGAAATGTTTCAAAAATAAATCATAAAAATTTAACTCTCTCCGATTTCAATAAACTAGATACTATTAATAGTATTTTTATTTTTGATATTCTTTTTCAATGGACTCTAATAGTTGCGTGGAGCGTGAAATCTGTTTTTTTTTTCAAAGAATATATTAAAACTCATTAATTTTTATATATTCCATTAGACTGGCTGCTGTCAAACTGTTCTTGTGCCTATTTGATTTCCGCCATTTTGGCGCTGTAGGACGTAGCGTGAGCATAGCGTGTGGGACATGGTACTAAAGTCTGGTCAGAGGGGGGCAACCATTTTCATTGTACGTCAAATTCAAATAGGCACAAAAACTTTGCTGTCAAATCATACAGACATCCTGTCCAGTTAAATAGAAAAAAAAATCATGTCAGTGTTTAAACTGGATTTCTCTAAAAAGCAACATCTCTATTCCAAAGTTGAAAGCAAACGCTGTGAAAAAGAAACGAAATCGATCAAAGCTTGCACGAACTAATGTTACGGGAATGTCCAACCGACGGACGGGTGGTTCAAGTAACAAGAAATCGTGGTTTATGGGCGTGATCCTCAGTGGCCGGACCACATTTAAGTACCCAGATGGTTTAGTTTCACATAGTTGCTACCTGAAGTCTACCTTCACAGCAATATATCATAATTGATAGTACCTCAACAGATAAGGAAATATTTAACAAATAAAGTGGTCCGGCCGCAGAGCAATGCTCTCTGGCCGCACCAACTCAAATTTTAAAAAGTGTGATACATTTTCGAGAAATTTATATCGCAGTAAAACCTACCTTAATAGTACCTTCCACACGACAAGTTTCGTAAAATAAAACTCATTGGCTTAGAAGTTACAAGCCGTAGTTTGTGGTCCGGCTGGGAAGCATTCTCTGCAGCAGGTCAATATCGTAAGTGTGCTACATTTTCAAGAAAGTGATATCCCAATAAAAGCTACCTAAATAGTACCTTCCACACGACAAGTTTCGTAAAATAAAACTCATTGGCTTAGAAGATACAAGCCCTAGTTTGTGCTCAGGCTAGAGAATATTGCTCTTTTATTTCATCAAACTATTAATTTGTATAATTAAGCTCAAAGTATTTAATCCGGCTAGGAAGGAATACTTTTCAGCGAATAGAAGCAACTTTCGCAAGGGTCATGGGACGGGTGACCAAAAAACTGTTCTTCGGAAGGAACGTTTAGCCGTTGGTCCTGGCTGCATTTGCAGTCGTTAACACACACCAATCCGCATAGGGCCCGCATGGTGGGTTATGGCCCATCTTCTTTTCAGTTCTTTACAGCAGTGGGGACTTCATTCGCGTGGACATTCGAGCATGATTCGGTAGAGCATGATATTAGAATAATCTGAGTTTTCAAAGCGGGACGCGAAAAGAAAACGTAGTCCACCATTAGGATATGTTTACTTTACAATTAGATGCATTATTATTTTGTGGCAGATGTAAGAACCTTAAACCTGCCCCCAGGTTGTTTTAAGAGGTTGTACTTAAGGCTCCGTACCGATTTTGCCGCTTACTGTAAATATGTATACATATTTACAGCTAAAATATTCACGCGCCTGTGTAAAAACGCGATATTCATTTTAAAATATATAAAACTGGCTGAGAGGAAATCTACAATTTTCAGTTTTCGATATTCTATTGGCATTATAATTATACTACGGTAATTAATTATAACATGAAACCAAAACTCAATCGCTCTATCTGTTTATTTTGCGATAATCTGCATGATAATTTTGGAGATTTTTGGTAAATATTTTAGGTTATGTAGAACAAAATGGTGGAAATGAAATACGGCTATGTGAACTGTTATAACTCCAATTTAATGCGGGTGAGCGTATATAGGTTCACATGTGTTCTGTTAGAATGCTGTTATCTATATGAAGTCCCACATTTGTACCACTACAGAGCCAATGTCTATAAATTTATTCTGATGTGAACTTATGTACAGTTTTAAGATGTAATTCAGGTCAATTGTGTATCATCGTTTAATCTTTCAATATTACTGAAATTTTAGAGATCCGCAATAATAAATTTGTCCGTTAATTGGCCTAGCCCAGGTACTAAGTCAAGTATGAATACCTAAAGTACAAATTTTGTAACAAACTTACAAAAAAACACTTTTTGTTTTCGTGTGAGACACACAATTTGGTGTCAAAAGTGTAATAGAATATTCACATTCACATTCATGTTCAGCTTACAGCAAATAAGAGTAGTACTTGTGGACAAATAAACTGTTATTGATGTTAATGGACAACACATATAGTCCTTTTAACAGCCTACAGTGCACATGCGAACCATTTAAACACTTCGGTACAGATAGTAAAAAAAGGTTATTTTAATGATCACAAATAAGTCCTACTACAGCTACTAGCTGTATAACAGTCTAAAATAAGTAAACATAACAGCCTTTAACTTTATAAATGACCACGTGTGTTCTTTTAAAATGCTAGCTCTATAACATCGTACAAGTTTGCCGATTTCTACCCTCTTATAATGCTCTTAGTCAGACGGCTGACTAAATGATAGTTGTTAGAGTATTATAACACCAACAATCGTATAAAAGTATAACTCTGCACTCCTATAAGTCCCTTAGATAGGTATAGGTGTAATTAATCGCAATAATGCAGCTTATACATCACGAGTGATCTGTAATAATGCTTCAAGTACACCTGGGAACTAAATGTGTACTCTTAAATGGAGTAAAATGCTACTTGATTAATTATGATATATTCCTGTGAAGGTAGACTTCAGGTAGCAACTATGTGGAATTAAACCATCTGGGTACTTAAATGTGGTCCGGCCACTGAGGATCACGCGGTTTATGGTGGAATATACATATAGGTAGTCAAAATATTTGCCAATAAATATTTTAAGGCTCCTATTATTCTTAACATGTCAGAATCACTAAGAAACAGCCAGCAAGATTTTTTTTTTGTATTTCCGGAATCCCAATATCGTTGACGCGCCAGAAACTGGCGCGTCTAACTACGCCGCGACGACACGGAGATGTTTCCGCCTTTATTTTTGTTCTGCTTTCCCACACTCAACAATAAACACCGACGCCCAACCGCCGCGTCTAGGCTTTTTCAAAGTGAGTATAATATCTGTCCACTTGTGTAGAATTTCACAAAAAAGTGTGGAGAAGTTTTTAAAAGCTGTTACCACTGCCAGTGAGGTCTTAGCTATCCACCTTCCAAAATGGTCTACATTTTTTTGGAGTCTTTAATCACCCCTTGGCTCTAAGACTCGAGTCCTTTGTTGTCGCTACAATGCAATTGGTTAGTTGCGAATTTTAATTATCTAATGACTCTGTTTCGATTCTGATAGTGGAAATAGTAAGCTCTTTCTGTAAAATGTCAAAATATCAAAAGAAATCTTATGATTTGTTCCACGTTTGTTTTAACGTCGACACGCTAATCCATTTGGGCCACTATTGAAAATTCATGCCCATTTTATTTTCGTATACGTTGCTCAAAATAAAAAATACTTACACCTTCATTGTATTTATAGTAGTTTGTATTTGTGATAATAATAGTATTTAATTTTTTTCATAAATAAAACACATCTTGTTTGCATGTTATCCTTTGTAAGAAGGTTAAATTAAATAGGTGATAAGCAAAATAAAAGGTGATTTTATTAAACTAACTACAACATGACCAAATTTAAGCGGTGTCATAAACTTAGCCGTCATGTACTTAGCTGCCATTCGCTAAGTTAACTTGGTCGAGTTGTCGATAAGAAAAGACTTAGGCGATTCTTAAGTTTAGTGCTTTCACGCGTTTAGTTAATTCTTTAAAGTTTTAAAAATGCTGCATTATTAAATTCCCCTTTTTAATTTAAAATTATAGTCAGGTAAGTAAATATCATGAAAAACTAGAAAGTTGGAAAACATGAAACAAGTTAAAACAAGCTTCAACTGAAAAATATTCAATTAAAGTTGTGCTATGCATGATTGAAAAGTAGAACATGCGTCATACATGAAAGTTTAACTAAAATAAAATAAAAACTAGTGCTTTATGTTGTTATCACTGGCTAGGAGTGAACCTGTTCATTTGAAAAATTGCTATCTACGATGGCAATTATTCGTTAATTACAGTTTAGCTTATCGAGCATTTTTTTTAAACCTAAAACGGCTTTTCCAAAGCCCAAGTCAGAAGTGGCGAGCGGGCAAAGGCGGAAGTAGGCGTGTACAATGGAAGGTGAAATACCTCTTATAGCTAAGACGCAAGATACATAATCAAGCGGCGCGAATAGCGATCTTCTTTACTATTTTATAAATGCAAGGGAAATGTTAATTAATTGAACGGGACTAGTCTTTCTTGATGTATGCAAATTGCTAAAGCAGTATGGTAGGGAAACAATAATTCACTGGCTTAAATTATTTATAAGACAGACTTTAATAATGACTGAATAAAAGGATAAAGTTTTTGGGATCCCTGAGGCTGGCCAAAAGAAGTAATTTCTGTTTATATCTTTCGAATAAGTAGGTAAGTATTAGCCTTTGAAAAAGAAAACTAATGGAAATGCCCTTAACTGCAATACCTACAAAAATACAAATCATTCGTGACGTCAGGTGCGTGCCATGTCCGCCATATTGAGTCGCTGTTTACATGTTACAATTTCTAATCTATTCTGTTTACATTACAGCACGTAACTTGGCAAGACAAGGATGAGAGAAAAGATTCGCAGCAGCTACAAACACTAAACTTGGCGCATCTTTTGTCTCATCTTTGTCTTGCCAAGTTATATGCCGGCACCTATACCTACACTAAGCTAAGCCGCCATGTTTAGCTGCGTATTGTATGGAGTAGAATGAAATAGGTATGCACGTTTTTATTCATAGATATGGCACTTCCATTAGTTTCCTTTTTCAGAGGTATTATCACTGCAGTTTAATAACAATCTTATCCACGCCTTCCTTGGCAATGCACTCTCTCACTAACCATTGTTGGACTCACGCAACTCCCCGCTTTTTTAGGCTCAACGATTATATAATAATACATCATGGCTGCCATAATAATTTACATATAGTGAATCGACCTCCGCTGACTAGTAAATAAATTGTGTTTCGTTACCTTCTCACTTCTTACTAATTAAGTGGTAAGAAATTTATGAGTGCAGATTAGTCATAGCTTTTAACCGACCATTATTATGAAAGGAAATTGGCGATAAAATTTTTAGTGCGTACACTAATAAAAATATTAGGGTTAAGGGCATTTGTATTGAATATGGTTATAGCTTCAGAAATTGAGTTTTAAGATCATTAATTTTAATTTGATTATTTTAACTAAAACATTTCGCAATAAAACACTCTTTACGGATAGCGTATTCCCTCAACCGTATTGAATTTGTCCCCTCCTCGCGACGAATACGATACGGTTTTGGGAATCAAAATATTATGCCCCGTAAGCGTTTCGATTTTGACCCCATCAGTAGACGAAATCAACTCTTTTTTTCTCACACGCATTCTCATACTGTCTTATTGTTATTATTTTGATTTATATTCATGATAGCCAACTATCAGCAATAAAAATATTTCTGACGTTTCTTTCCTTGATCAGAGAATTCTCGTACCTACTTTAAAAAAGTACCTTATGAGTGACTTCTTTTTGTTAGCAGAAATGACTACTTAATTCGTTGTATCTTAACCGCTACATAATTGTTAAACATTTGTGCATAATAGTTTTAAAACATAGCACGCCTCGTTGTTAAATAAATTAAGAAAAGGCTAGCATGGAAAATGCAATTTCTTTAAAAAAAATCGGAATCGGAAACGGTAATTTCATACTTTAATCCCTAATATATTAAATTAAACTTTAATATACCTAATGATGTTGATTATTTACCATACCTACTTCGTTTTATTTCTACTCTTAAGCTTGCAGGATGATTTCAATACTCTCTACTACTCAGAGTTAGAGAGTATTTGAAATATACCACTCAAGTCAACAGTTTTCATATTGATAACTATTACCAAAACGTAGGTATTCTGTTAATCACCGCGCTAGCTATAATCTATACGTTTTTGTCCTTATATCCTTTCATACAAATAAATGCACAAAACCGTGTTGATTTCGTCCACTGATGGAGCCGAAATCGAAACGCTTACGGGGCATATTTTGATTTCCAAAACCGTATCGTATTCGTCTCTAGGAGGGGACGAATTCAATACGGTTGAGGGAATACGCTTACAGGTAGGTAGGTATACGCTTACACTAGGTAATACTTGTGCGGTTTTGACGTTTTGTTTGTTGTTTATAAGATTTTTTTGGTTTTCCCGACGTTTCGGAATTTTAGAACAACTGCACCAAATTAGATTATTATTTTTTTGTTGTTTTTATTATTATCAGGAAAAGGTTTGTAGAAAAAACGAAGTGGGGACCCGCCTAATCACAGCCAAAAACGGCTGATCAGAATTTAATGAAATTAAATCATGAAAACTGTTTATCCTGGTTTAAGCTTCTATGAGGATTTTATCGCATGTCCACGCGGACGAAGTCGTGGGCGGAAGTTAGTAAATAAATAAAGTAAAATCTTGAATGCGCAAATTAATTTACTGGAACTAGAGCCTGACTCCAGTATAATATCTGATATAACTGTCGGTAAGTATAATTGGCTTCAAAAAATAAGCTTTTTACAGCGACAACACTTTCACATTTAGTAAACTCACCGTACCGTACGTACGAATACTATTTCCCCGCTTATTGATTCCATCCGTCACTATTTTTACGACTTTGACCTTCATAGTAAATTTTATATGAAGTGAAACACCAAGAAGTCGGTCCCAGATCGCGTGACCGTCGGGACGAAGTACAGTCACTTACCCAATTATCGGGTAGGTACCACGTTAAGCTTTCGTGATGGTTTAATTCAAAAAGGTTATTAGCTTTAAGTAGAGGGAAGGTTTTGTTAGAAATGAACACTGTTACTGTTAGCTTAGGTAAACTAAAGGGATTAGTAGATTTCGTGATTGAAAAATAACGTGAAAGTCAGTTTGAAGAGACTTTCGTCTATTTATTCATGCGAAAGTAAGTTTGTTTCGCTTTCGCGCTTAGCTACTCAACCGAATACTATAAAATTTCACACACTTACATATTTTCAGGGGTACATGTACCTTGTACCTTTCATCTTGAATAAAAGTACTGATGCAGAGGGAGGGGCTCGGGGGGCTCGGGGGGGCTCGAGGTGGGCTCGCGGGGGTCTCGAGGTTGGCTGGCACGAGGGGGTCGAGAGGGGGTCGAAGGGGGATCGAGGTGGGCTCGCGGAGGGCTCGAGGTGGGCTCGAGGGGGGCTCGAGGGGGGCTCGGGGTGGCTCGAGGGTGGCTCGAGGGGGGCTCGAGGGGGCTTGAGGGGGGCTCGAGAGGGCTCGAGGGGGCTCGAGGGGAACTCGGGGGGATCGAGCTGGGCTCGAGGGGGGCTCGAGTGGGCTCAAGGGAGGCTCGAGCAGGGCTTTTTTAGTTTGGAATAGGACCTGCTTTACTCCTGCTTTAGGTCCCGGGTTAGGTCAGAAATTTTAGGCGTGCCCGAAGCGCAGCGGAGCGTGAGCCTTAAATTTTGAGGTAATTTTTTATAACAGACAACAGAAATGTAAGTTTTTTTATACATTGCCGGTAACAGATACAATCGCACAAACACAAACATTTCAGTGGCAAGAGTTTCTCTATCAAGAAATTGGCAGTTGTTTGTTACAACATTAACCCGCGGAATGCAGCAATCGAAAACTCTATCAAAGGGTGTCTCTAAATAGTTGCTCCACTTCAAATTCAAACCAAACCGCCTCTGGAATAGTTCATTTAATTTGAAATTATTTTGTGCTATTGAATTGAGAATTTTAGTTTAACAGTGTAAAGTCGATGACCATCACCCATTTTTTATGTCCCCACTGCTGGAGCACAGGCCTTCTTTATGGGTGATAAGGAGGATGGGCCAAAACCCACCACGCCAATGCGGATTGGTGGGTGTTAACAACTGCAAATGTAGCCCGGCTGCATAACGTGCCTCCGAAGCACGGAGGAGCTCGAGATAATAAATTTTTGGTCACCCATCCCATGACCAGCCCTTGCGAAAGTTGCTTAACCTCCGTAATCGCTGGGCTAGGCTCTAAACCACTGCGCCACCAAGCTCCTAAAGAGAGCTCGTCTAGAGGTAAAGTTGATAAAAAGCGTTATTGTGATAGTGTCTAAATATTTGAAAATGTTAATGAAGTCTTAAAAAATATTTACGAATGATACAATAATACCTATCTACATAATTGGTAAATACTTTAGCTCATTGAACACAGCAATTGAAAACTTGATCAAAGGGTGCCCACAAACTAAACCGTAATCAAAGCTAAATAGTTGGTCCAGTCCAAATAACTCATGATTCTGGGAAATGGAATGATAGGACCGCACTGCCGCCGCGCAAATCTAAAACACTGTAACTTGAGTTACAGTGTTTTGGGTTTATAGGGCCAAATCGATTTATTTAAGTATCTTTTGTACATAATTTTTTTTTTCAATTTTATATTATATATAAGGAGATAAATAAAGATAAAACACTGTAATTAACTTTTATTTATAGTTTGTCATGCCAAAACACCCTAATTTAAATTACAGTGTTTTTGCTTTACTGAGACCTATCGTGCAGTAGCATTTAGCATGTAGGAATAGCTTTACGATAAATGGTCGTGCCAGAGTTGCGTCACGATGCAAAAATGCATGTGAGTGGTCGCTCACGTGATGATGATCATATTGGCGCTAATAGACCATACGAACGTCGAGTTTAATAACACTGACTAGTATTCCAAGTTTTATTTTAATAATTCACGCAATATAAGTGCCTTAAATACTTTATCTTTTAGATAAGTCACGAAAATGTACTGGAGATTCCGTGTTTTGGTTACAAAAAGGTAAAAATTCTTACGGCTTTTTTACGCCAATACACGTTTATTAGTATTATTGCAAGTATAATTATTGTATTGGCCTTAAACTAACATGGCTATATCGATCATAAAAATATATTTTGATTGATACCTATCACTTCACCATTTATTTAAAAGTTATAACTTAAATCGTCAAAAATATGAAAAAAACTTTTAAACATCGTTTTCTCAAAACGGATGTTTCAAAGATACAATGTTTTGGATTTATAGGGCAGTGCCGCAAGTGTACATTTATTTTAATATAATTATTAAGTAAATTGAGTTTTCAATGAGCCTCGGGCTCACATAAAAGGGAATTGGTAAATGAGAAAAAAAACAGTTTTCTTTAATGATGCTTAGGTACCATTTTACAATCACAATGAAAAAATATCAGAACTATTTACCAAGCTCTTGAAAAGGTTTCAGGTGTCTCATTAAACATTCTTTACTATTAAAGTAAATTAAAGTAACCATTTTAGGCGTTAATCCAGATTGTAACTGCACAAACACATTTAAACTAAGAATAAACGCATACAAAAATAGTTTATCTGATACTATTTTTTTTTTTATTTCAGGCGTCTACCAACCCAGTGCTGGACAGGCTGGGCTAAAACTCGCCTTGAAGATAGTTTTTATTTTATTTTATTTTCATAGCTATTAATAAGGGTCAGCACAGAGGAAATAATTACTACGTAGGGTGTTTCCAATAAAATTTTAATTTTGACAGGAAATTGGCGTTACCATTAAATTTGGATACCAACTTTTGTTGTAGTATACTTTGTACTTGACTTTGTAGTAGGTATTCTATTAAATAAATTATGATAATGCAGGTAGGTAACTGTTTTTTGCACTTAACACTTTAAACGAAAAGTTGTGTCAAGAACTTCGACACATTGAACCAACTCATTTACATGTGAAAGGCGACATCTATGAAAGTAGTCTCATAATATCAGTAATCCTTTTCAAAACAAATGCTTTTTACCCTGGTTCTTTATTTTCAAAGCACCAAGGCAGGGGGAGTTTCTAGTTTACCAACCCTCTCATAGATGGAGCTTTGCTGATTACAAAGGGAAGCAAGTTCAGGGAACTAATTTAATTTTAATTTTATTAGTACTGCAGAGATGTCGCTGTAAACAACTAAAAAGATAATTTTAGTTTTTTGACATTGAAATTGTCTAGCAAATCCTTTTCGGCCTATATCTATGTTTTCGGCCCATACGCTATTTTCGCTATATTTCCGAGGATAATTGAGATTTCGCCGTGATATATTATTGCTATACATTTTTATTTAGATACCGAATTAATGGCTAAACCAGAATATGGTAGATAGGGAGGTACTATCAAGCTCACCTTTTACTAAGGGAACAACTCTGAATTCGCGAAAAAAAATTTGCTGTTTCATACATTCTCATATTTTTGTTAATTAGTTTTTGCATGAAACATCAGATTTTTTATTATAATTTTCTTGTTTAGCCATTTATACTGTTAACATGTTGTAGATGAGCTGTTTGTACGCATAAAGTAAGTACCTATTTATTGTGGTATATATAAGGTCCTTCTTAAATAGTGCACATAATTTTAAGGAGTCAATGTAGGTACTCATGCATACAAACAACTTTTACCATGGTACCAATATTGAAATCGCGAAAAAAAATCAGCTGTTCCATAGAAAATTTAAAATCGAATAGATCAAAATGTATGGAACAGCTGTTTTTTTTTTCGCGATTTCAATGTTGGTACCATAGTAAAAGTTGTTTGTATGCATGAGTACATTGACCCCTTAAAATTATGTGCACTATTTAAGAAGAACCTTATATAAGTGATAGAGGTATTTATCTTGTTATTTCAATCGATCATTCATAAATGTCTTATGCTCGGTATTAAATGGCACTGAATAAATAATAATAGAAGTTTCATTATAATGTAAAATATAAGGCCTACTTCTGCGGAGTTTATGAGAATAAAAAGAAAATGTCGGTAAAAACTTGAAAACATTTCCTATTTCGTTGCGCACTGACGCTGACGTCACGTTCACCTGCAGGTAACAATCTCAATTATTTGAAAACCTCTAATTTAGTGCCTACTGGAAACTTTTAATTTATTCGTTGAAGGAACGCTTGATTGCAAATTGTTTCTCCTTTCGTTTATTCCGACGGCCGCGATCGTGGTCGGAATTCAGTTTTGTTGCGACAAAAAAAGCGTTGTTGTTTTGTTTTTGTAGGAGTCAACACAGGGAACTGAGCGAGCTCATTTTGTCACTGTTATCTAGGCTTGCCAACTCCAAAAAAGGCATTTCCGGGATTACCCAGCTCAGCGGGACACAAAACATCATATACAAACAAAGTGGTTAGAAAAAAACTATATTTACCTCTATTTTTTTATCATTTAATAAAAAAAATCAATACAAATGTATGATTAACAACAAAAGTTTTAAATTATGAAATTAAAAATATTTTTTAAATGTCAAACTGTATTTATTTTGCGATTTTGCGCATTTTAACAAGTTATTGTTTTGCAATACGTTTTGTTATAAAATTCGCTGCATTTTTGATCAAAATTTCATTTGATTTGTAGTTCAGCCTTGACGTGGTCGATGAACAGCTTAATTCTGCTCTCTGTCATGCATTTCCACAGAGAGAAAACACTCTCATGCATTTGAAGGTGGTGTGGTATCGAAGCTACCATCTAAAAGATATGTAGAAAATGCAACTTTCATGGACATATACATAATTTGTGCCATTGTTCATATGCACCTTCTACTTTTTCAGGGGTTGATTTTTGTTTTTATTCTATTAATGACTTTAACTGATTTCCGGGATAAAAGGCGTCCCGCAAGGGATCATGGCGGGACGGCCCAAAATTGACTCAGAAGCGGGACGTCCCGGATTTCCGAGACGGTTGGCAAGCCTATGTTATCGCCCAGTCCTCTATTTTTAGCAGTAGGTATTCACCAAATTTCTAAAACTAAGTACTTACCTACCTTAGAGCTAAGTACTAAAAGCAACTCACACTAGTCCCGGATAATATTTCAATACTAATAATCCTATCCCGTGCAGACAGAATCTGAATTAGTCCATTTTTCAAAAATGTAATTTTAAGCTCATCGGAATTTAATGCTTATAGTATCACACTTTTTAAGTTGAATATCGCTTAGCTAGGTACAGACGAAATGGTAAAACTGGAAATTTCGATATAAACCGGGCTCCTCATCCATCATGATTCAATGCAGCTGCTTATGATCAAATGCACTTACCCCAAGGATGTGGATTGATCACCACATTTTAATATCAAACCATAATATTTATCCTAATAATATCTTAATCCATACCTACTTAATAAATTATTATAAATGCGAAAGAAAGTAACTCTGTCTGTCCTGTTCCGCTTTCACACCCAAACTACGGATCTAATTTTGATGGAATTTGGTACAGAGATAGAGTAGAGCTTAAAAAAGAATAAAGGCTACATTTTATCGCGATGGGGTTGAAATAGGAGATGAAAATTAGTATAAAAGTCCTTCGGTTTCGAAGATAATAAGATCTTAAGTTTTAATGTTTAGGCTGACGATTAAAGGAGGAGGGGGGAGAAGGGAGGAGTGAGAGGAAGGGAAGGGGGATAGGAAAGGGGGAAGGCAAAGCGCAAAAAATCACGTAAAAACGGTTGATATAATTTTGATGAAATTAAAACAGGATACTATAATTTATCCTGGTTAAAGGTTTCCGAGGAATTTTCTTAAATATTCACGCGGACGAAGTAGCGGGTAGAAGCTAGTAATATTATAGGTATTTATGTGAAAGTTTGGATGATTGTTACTCAATCACACAAAAACGCCTGAATGCCTTTAGATGAATTTGGCACACAAATAGTTTATAGCCTGGGTTTTAACCAAAGGATATGACTTTTTATACTGGTCAAAGGTTGCCTAAGGATGTTCAGAATGTCCACGTGGATGAAGTCGTGGGGTAAAGCTGGTTATTAATATAAATATAGGAAAGTACTTTCATCAGAACACTCGATACTTCATGACGTATAGTTAACAGATGATGAAAATCTACTTTATTATAATAATAATCCAGACTGCCAAGACTAATCATTTTTAGATTTGAATTTTTAAATCGATCGATAAATAAAAACATCATGACTTGGGAACAAAAGATTATGCTCATCAAACAACATAGTTACATAATATTATTATGCTAAATTACCAGGGGGTAATTAAGTAACTTTGTTGCAATCAACTCTGACAGAAATCGCAGTTACATTGCCGATTTAGTAAGAACCAATCAGTGTTTCTTTCAGACAAAATTCTCCGGGGGGGCAATTAAGAGGTTAGGGGGAGCTCGTTCGTCGATCAATTTACTAGTTTGCCCGTTTATTTTTCTGCGGGGGGGCACTAAGGCTGCTCCGGGGGTGCACTGCCCCCCCGAAATAGTACCTGAAAGAAACACTGGAACCAATGTGACAGCTATCTTAACTAAAGCAGCAATGCAACTGCGCTTTCAATCGATTTCAATCGAGAATTGTTAGCAACAGCTTTACGTGATAAGGTACAGGTTTGCAATTGCAAGCGTTGCAACAAACGACCGTCAACAACATTGAGAACTAAAGAGATTTTAACCATGAATTTCATCTGTTATCTTTTTCTCGAGCTCCACACCTTATAAGTATCCTCATTTGGTCCGCACGGTGCTTAGAGCAACGCGGCTTCCGTCCACAGAATCCGCAACGTTGCTCTAAGGCACGGTATCAGTAAAATATTTGTTCAGTGGCCCCAGCAGTAGGAAAATAAAAAATGGCTAGTGTAGAAATACATTTAAATAGAGCTACCATACTCTCGTTCACTGACATTCTAAGAAACCAAATACTATTTCTAAGAAAATCTAGTGTTAATCATTCCAGACAAAAGGCAAGAGACAAAAAAATTATTTCAAACAAGAATACCTACCAAACAATACCTATGACATTCGTTCGACATTGCTAAATTTTATTAATAAAACAATAAATACAAATAAATTTAATCTACGACTACGTAAACTGTTTTTAAGAGATAACAATTTAAGTATATGCAATAAAATATTTAAATTTAATTAGTGCACACTACAGAGTCAAGATAAAAATCGTTATGATAATGTGCATGTTTTAAAAGCGGCACCTGTTTATTTTCGTATAATACTGCAACTACAAACAACAAGCAAGAAAATTACAAATATGTCATTTAAGAGCTAGAATAGAACACGCTTGCATGCTTGCAAATAGTTGCAGTGTAATAATTGCACGGACCAACAAAATATTATGATAGTGTGACGCCATGAAGGAAATATAATGAAAATATTTCAACTTTGCCTTACTGAATAACTTACCTTTTACTATACTTATACTGTACTAATGTACAGGTCAAGGTAATCCTTGACTATGGTTCAAACCAGCAAAACATTCTATGGGATACATAAATTATTTAACATTGACACCACTTGTAAACTTATGCTGAAAATATTGGAAAGTGGTAATAAAAAAGTTAATAAATAAAAACATTTTTGACACAAATGGCTCTCCTAAATATTTAAGTAACAAGAACTCTTATACCAGAGGGGATTTTATCTGAATGACCAAATTTAACAAGTGCAAACTTAAGATTCAAATATCTTTGAATTCGTGGAAAAGACTGCGTGGGAACAATAACGGAAAGTAGGTAATGTGGTAGGGATAGGGATGCAGAAGCGAGGCCGGGGGCGAGAGTTCGGGATTGGAGGCAGGACAGCCGAGAGGGACGGAAGGTTTTAAAATTATGTGCAGACTTGTAATTTAGGACGAAAGTGTTGAGAATAATTCTAAATAGATACCTAATAATATTTAATCCTCAGTCAGTTATTAGTGTTGATGGAGTTAGTGGTAACTATGAATTTCCATTCGGTAAGTGTCCTTTGATTATTTAATCTACTTTAATGACCTGCCTGTTGTCAATACTGGTATTGAGATGTGTCAACTAGACTAGTAATTTCTCAGCCTAGGATTATCATAGGGTAAACGACCTGTGGTCGGCTCTTTCATTCGAAGTATAGGGGAACAATATAAATTGTTCATGTAGGGACATACCTAGGTACATCGCACAATAACACTATGTTTGAAAACAAACGCTTTTGCATTCACCATACGAACTAAACACAGACACTCTTGATGTTGGATTGGCAATAAGAGAGTTCATTATGGTAGTAGTCCCGTTGAAATTCCTCTTTTAGTAAAATTAATTTTGTTAATTTTCTTTTAATTGTATTATGCCAGCTGGAGATTTGTCCAGTCAGGAGTCGAGAATCACAATACGACGCGGAATCTAAAATTCTAGATGATATCTAGAATTTTAGTTGGAGGGGCGTCGTTTCTCCCCCCATTTTTCACATTTCACAAGGGAGGAGGCTGGTTATAATACAGAAAATAGTCTAAAAATCTTAAACAACAACGATTTGAACCTTAGAGTAAAAATGAACAGTTACATTTGGAGCCGTGTGACCAGGGATCCCGTCATTAAATGTTTCAATAGAAATTGAAACAACGGGAGTAAAAACAAAAAAATGCAACGTGGGGTCAATAACGTAACGATCACTCTCTAACTTATTAATGTACTTATATATCAAAATACAACTTTTCATGACTTCTAAATCATTTTCTACTTTAAAATACAATGACTATTCCCAGCTTTTAAAATATTTTTAAGAACAATTATAAAATATGTAGTGGTGAAATCGATATGTTCTAGTCTATACTAAATCTAATTATTAAGCTGATTGAATCAACATTTTGATAGGTCAAAAATGGACGTCACTTATTAAACACGTAACTCACTTTGAAAAAAAAAAACATTTAGCGGGAGGTTGTTCAGAAATAGTCACAAACTTCGTTCCGTTTACAAAAAAAAGGGATACTTTTTATACAAAAGGTTGGTTTAGCCATCAAACAGACACGTGTTCATTTTAATGGCAGACCTAACAAAACAAATGGTATAAGAAAGATTTTCGTTTAATGAAATATAATCGATCAACGTATGGGCATTGAACGGACACAGCGAAAGATAGCCTATCTAAGTAAGATGACAAAGAACTTTATGATATTTTATTCATTAAGATCTTGTGCATATGATGTGTTTATCAGATTTATTTAATTAAAACCTTATTAATTGGTAAACATTATTGCAATAAAATAAAATACGTTTAAATCTAGTTTACATAAGTTTTAATTCTCGATAGTAAATTAAATTGTACTATGATAACAATAACCTTATCTTGAATCTAACTAATGACTACCTAATATGGCTGTCACCTATCCTATGAGTAAGTTCTGTTAGCTAGCTACAATTATTTAGTTACAAGGTATATAAAAATGTTTTACACATCCGTGAATTTATTTATTTGCAGTTTGTTTTTCTAACTAACTAACAATAGTAAAGAACTTTAACTTTATGAACACCCAAGCTAATTCAAACTAATCTCACTCACTATTATATTAATTAAGTTTCGTTTTCTATTAGGTATTAATTTGGGTACTTATAAGTATGTACTTTGCAAGTGCTGAATAATCCCGCGAGCGTAGAGTAGGTATTCACTCTCGCGCAACAATCTCTTAATCAACTGAACCAGGTACTATTTTTTTTGACAAATCTCTTCCTTTCTTCCTTCACATGAACTGGCGTAAGGCTAGAACTTGTTAATAGTTTCGGTCGAAGCTTCGGCGTTGTAAAAATACCATTTAGTTTTCTACTTAATGCCATCCTTAACCATAAAAAGTGAAATCCAACTAAGGGCTCCAGAGCCCACAACTGAAAGCAATAAACCCCGAAACAATATGCCTTAGAAATTATTTTGAAAAAAAAAAACAATACAAGTTTAAGTTTTTGTCTCGGCCCTTTGTTCGTATCACACGTGCGGCGGACTTTACTTTGTCGGTGTGTGTTACTCGCACTACACCCAACTCGTAGCCATAACGCCTTTGTTGACTGTTTCTATCTATTTGTCTAGTAACTGCTTACGTGTTATAACGATTCCTATTTTTTTTCTATTATCAGACAGAATTCTCATTACGAAATACTCTTCTAATGTTATATGTAGTTGGGTGCAAGGTTACAATTTTATTTTGCTGTATTAGAATAACCATGTTTATTTTGCATTAAAATCGATAATACATTAGAAATAATTGTAAACATCTTGAGATTTGAAGAGATTGACAACTTGATAAAAAAAAAGGAAGACACAATGTCTGACAAAATTAAAATCAATTTGAGTGCCAATGTTTGAGGGGGGCTTAAATGATATTGATGCAAAACTGTTTTCCTAGGTTTCATTTTACGTGTTAAAATTGTCGAAAACTCTAATCTAATGTGTTAATTGATACTTATAATTTTATTTTTAATAATAACCTACAAAAATTATCTATTATCATACCAACAATCATAACATTATTTTTTATTACCTATTCCATATTATACATCTGCAAAAACGTGGAGCATCTGTGACCGTGGTGATAACTTCGTCTCAGTTCGTACCGTGGCGACTGCAACGACGGGCTTCGGAGATGAGAGGTGTCAGAGCAGAAAAAAAAATAAGTTAAGTGTTTAGTATAATTATTATTCACACTTGAGTTTAAAGTCCAAGCGTTTTACAATATTGTTCCTGATTAACGATTGAGTATTTTTTTGTAATAACTTTACATCTAATGTGAGTAAATTTTATAATCACTTTAAATCTAATGTGAAGCTCTCAAGTTTTATGAGAGAGCTTATTGCTTATCGTTAAACAACGACTGGTAAGTGCCATTACGGCAGATCGGCTACGTAAGTTAGCGGGTTTGAGTCCCGAGTAAGAGTGCATAATTACAAAAGAAAAAAACTTTAATCACATGTTCTAACCACACGCATACGCAGTAAGTAAAGTCAACAAAGTTGTGACTTTAACAGTTTAAAATAAATCGCTTGAAAGGAAGAGATGATTAAAAGTTCATCTTTACCTTCACCCATTGTCTTTATACAAAAGATGTTTTTGTGACTTTTGGGTAAATGCAAGACAATACAGACTACCTACTACATACCTAACCTACTAAAATACTATGCTATACAAATGACTAGAATTGTTTTCAATTATGAATAAATAAAATTATGAATAAGACATTAACAAGAACTTGATTAAGTAAATGTATATAAATAAATAATAGGTCGAGTTACATAAAAATTTGATAAAAGACAAAATATTAATTTATGTAGATTAGTAATTATTATAAAATTGACAATACAGCAGTTGTAAGTTAAGTGGGTATTATAATTCTCAGTTAGTTTCCTATGACAATTCCAGCCGCACGAGAGCCGGGACAATATTATGAGAGCCCGTCCGTTCGCAAACAACGGGTGGTTAGTGCAGTTCCTGAGGCAGATTGCGTCTTCATCTTGAAGACAGATAAGTACAATTTGCATGCATGAGAATCATTATTATTAAAGTATCACGAACTAGTCCATTCAATGGAATGTCTGTTAGGAAATTTTCATGCGAGTCGATTAAACAGTTTAGAAATTCAAAATCTTGAACTCCAAATAATGGTTGTAATTACCATTCTTTAAATTATAAAACTTTGAATTAAACTTAATAATATAAAATCGTAATGATTTATGTATGAATAATGATACAAATACTTATTCATATATTTTGAGAGAACACAAACATAGTGTTTCGTTACCATTGACCCATTTTGCGGCAAATTACAACTTTTCTTTAAATTCTAGACTTTTAAACCTCTTGAACTTATCTGAGTAAATATAAAATCACTATTTATGCCTAAGCGATGATAGAAATATCAATATGTTTTGAGAGATTACAAACATAGTGTTTTATCATAATTGATCTATTTGGGGTATTTTACAATTATCGTTCTACGAGTGTTGACATTGCTTGTCTAAATTTTCTTAAGTGAAATATAAACGTGATATTATACCATTAACTAAGGAACAAAAATATATATATATAGATATATAAATATACATTTTAGTGAAATGAGAAAAAAAATCCAGTTAAGTCTATAAATTAATGTGAAATTATAATAGGGAGTAGGACATGAAAAAGGTCAAACCCTCATTACACAATTATGAATAAGTACAATAGAAACACTGGCATAGATCTTAAGGGTATCTAAACCTAACAATGAATCTTGCAAACAAAGGAAAAGTATATAATACGTTTATTAAGACATTTTATTTTTGATATTTTATTTTATTGAGATTAGAAGATATATGAAAATAAAACTAGAAGTTTAAAATTACAATCATCAAAACTTCTAAAATAACGATATAATAATTACTGAAAGATAGAACTTTACTTAAGAAACTTTGCATCATCTAATTTATGACCTTGATAACAAAATGCTGTGTTTCAGGTGCTAACGACACCTTTGTTTACAATATCAAACGACAATATAAACTACTTTGCTGAGAGAGTAATATGACTTATCGACGATCACAGGTAGGAATTGTTGTCACGAGTAATTTTCGATTTCATGTTTTAAAATATCAAAAGGTTCATGATACATTCAATGCGTTAGTAGACGCAATAATAATAATTATGAATAACTAATTACGGTAGACTTTACAAAATGCAATGAGATAACATTTTATAATTTGCGAAATCTGCAAAACTTGCTCGATTAATAAGGGAGATAAGATAGAAAAAAGTAACACACTATAAATCAAAAATCTATTGTTCGCCCATACTTAGTCAAAAATAATATTCTAAGCAGAGTAAATGCTATCCGTGACTTCGGTATCATTATGGATGAGGAATTTTCATTTAATAACCAATCATGACAAGGTAGTTGAAAGGTTATTACAACTACAAGATTTTATTAAGAGAGTTGGAAAATAATTCAGGAACTCAATCACATTAAAAATACTATACGAGTACATTACTTTATCTGAGTCCATACTTGGCTTTATATGCACAACTTGGAGCCCCACATTTGATGTTTAATAAATCAAATATATAGTTTTGTAACGACTGACATTTATTTCAAAAGACTTCTTTTACATGGCACATATGGCGCTAGTAATTACTTACTAAAATTTATTTTGCTATGCACATACCTATAAATAGCATCTTCCCTTAACAAAATAATCAAACAATGCAAAACCAATTAAACTTAAATTTCAGAGATGACCATCAACCTAAGAAATTTATACTGTTTATTTAGCACAAAGACTTTGTTAATAAGTCTATAAGCATATCAGAAGTTGGTACACATTAAAGTTTTACATAATTGATTGCTACAAATTCGCTGACAAAATGAGACGAACATCTATATGTTTTGTTTTCTTTTGTGAAATAATGGGTTTGCAGATAATTTTTAAGAACGTTGTTAGCTTTAGACCCATTACTTATTACACACACAAAAAAAAAGTTGTAACCTATATATGAACTAGATGTTGATGGTGATGATGATGAGATGATGATTTAGTTCCATAGTACATGCCGCCCTATCGGTATCAACACAACCATGCCAATTACAATCACTTTTATTATAAACAAGACCATATATTTTTTTGTTTTGTAGGTATTTTAACAATCTTTTAGGTATATCCAATGAGTTGCACTAAGAGTAGTCAGTATAATACATTTAAATGTATTATAGTGACTCAGATAACTAACGCTAGAAGAAATACCTGTTTGGTCAATATAGAAAAATACATTAAACTTCCTATTAATTGCTGATAAGGAAAAGTTTCATTACTTTGATCATTTAAACTTCTTTCCGATTTTAAATTAGTTTCCATAGGAGTATGTGAAGTTTTACATTGACTTATATCAAATCTTGCCAAAATATTGTTTACAAATTGCTTTTGGTCAATACTTCAATAGTAATAAAATTTTATTAACTTTTGCATTCATATCGAGGCATTGGGATGAATGACCTAAACATTTTATTTTAGTTAGAAGTAGTAGTACCTACGTGAATATCACTATATGAATATGCCTAATATTTGATCCAATATTATAGATACAGTTCTGAAAATAATAGGCAGTGGCTTGTGTCTTTTTTATAAAAAAAAAATAATTATCGTTAACTATATTTTTGACAAGTTAATAATTATCTGTAAAGTATTTTGGAGATATAACAAATGATTTGATCTTCTTAGAAGCAAAATGAGAATAGTCTGATAAAGTTACGAATTCGTAATATAGAAAGGTTATCTATTGGGAAGATGTATATTTTTAATAATTACAAACACTAATACCTTTATAATTATTAAATCAAGGACAGATTTATCGTGTGATAATTGATATTGTTATAAACTTCAGTAACAATTTATTCAGTGAAATATACTTTACTGGAGAACCACATGGTAAATTAAACGTTTTAACTATAAAAAGAGGAGTAATACTTATTGTTAAATAATTTTGTTAAATATTTAAAACCACCGTTGTAATTGTATAACAAGACAATAATTTTAACTTATGTTAAATCATAATCAAAAGAATAATAAAATTGCAAATCTGTTGAGATTGTATTTTACATAAAATATATTGAATATAGTGATTAGCACTCCGATATTCATACAACTATAACCTTTGATTGATTCTACTAATAAATCTATAATAATGCCATTATAGAAAATACTTTTTAAAGAAAGGATGATTCAAATTACTACTTATAAGATACGTACCAGAAAAAATTGCATAGCGTTCGACAGCAAAACGCAGTCTGAGAACGAACAACGCCACCTACTTGATTAGTAACAAAACAAGCATAACACGCTTGTACAGCAATTTCTTAGCAAAACAGCACTCCCTTTACCGAATGCTTTTACCTTATCTTACCTCTTTATTGATGGAAAGATGCATCAACAGATAATAAACATAAAAATATATTATTTCATCAAACATTGCAATTAAAAGAATTCAGAGCCATAAAAAAAAATGAGTCTATAGGTTTTACTGATTTGTAATTTTAATTAAGATTACAAACGTATTTAAGAGAATGAGACGAGGGAGTAGGATTAAAAAAACTTTACCTGCCTAGTCGAGTCCTATTGTGAAAATCAATCGCTTTATCCTTACGCGTCTAATTTTCAGAGGGGGGAATGTGACGCCATGAAGGAAATATAATGAAAATATTTCAACTTTGCCTTACTGAATAACTTACCTTTTACTATACTTATACTGTACTAATGTACAGGTCAAGGTAATCCTTGACTATGGTTCAAACCAGCAAAACATTCTATGGGATACATAAATTATTTAACATTGACACCACTTGTAAACTTATGCTGAAAATATTGGAAAGTGGTAATAAAAAAGTTAATAAATAAAAACATTTTTGACACAAATGGCTCTCCTAAATATTTAAGTAACAAGAACTCTTATACCAGAGGGGATTTTATCTGAATGACCAAATTTAACAAGTGCAAACTTAAGATTCAAATATCTTTGAATTCGTGGAAAAGACTGCGTGGGAACAATAACGGAAAGTAGGTAATGTGGTAGGGATAGGGATGCAGAAGCGAGGCCGGGGGCGAGAGTTCGGGATTGGAGGCAGGACAGCCGAGAGGGACGGAAGGTTTTAAAATTATGTGCAGACTTGTAATTTAGGACGAAAGTGTTGAGAATAATTCTAAATAGATACCTAATAATATTTAATCCTCAGTCAGTTATTAGTGTTGATGGAGTTAGTGGTAACTATGAATTTCCATTCGGTAAGTGTCCTTTGATTATTTAATCTACTTTAATGACCTGCCTGTTGTCAATACTGGTATTGAGATGTGTCAACTAGACTAGTAATTTCTCAGCCTAGGATTATCATAGGGTAAACGACCTGTGGTCGGCTCTTTCATTCGAAGTATAGGGGAACAATATAAATTGTTCATGTAGGGACATACCTAGGTACATCGCACAATAACACTATGTTTGAAAACAAACGCTTTTGCATTCACCATACGAACTAAACACAGACACTCTTGATGTTGGATTGGCAATAAGAGAGTTCATTATGGTAGTAGTCCCGTTGAAATTCCTCTTTTAGTAAAATTAATTTTGTTAATTTTCTTTTAATTGTATTATGCCAGCTGGAGATTTGTCCAGTCAGGAGTCGAGAATCACAATACGACGCGGAATCTAAAATTCTAGATGATATCTAGAATTTTAGTTGGAGGGGCGTCGTTTCTCCCCCCATTTTTCACATTTCACAAGGGAGGAGGCTGGTTATAATACAGAAAATAGTCTAAAAATCTTAAACAACAACGATTTGAACCTTAGAGTAAAAATGAACAGTTACAATAGATTAATAGTAGATTATACAACAAGTGAATAAAGAAGGAATTTAGTTCGAGGTACTATGTTGGATCCCGAGAGCAGCGAAGGATTCTAGAGTTGAATCCCGAGCGTAGCGAGGGATTCAAAAGTAGAATCCTGAGCGAAACGAGGGATACAAAGGACCGAGATGAAATTTTTTTTTCACGAGTTGTGTACTCTACTTTTTACCATTGACTGCGAGAAAACATAATAGCAGTACTTACACCTATAGTACCTATTTATAGTTATCAAATTTTATTATTTAGATAGGTAATCGGTAATTTAACTGTTAGAAAATAGTGAAACTATAAGTTTTCCAATGACATAAAACAACCATGCTATGAGGGAAATTACATGATCAGTCTGACATCAGTCCATTTCATCAGTTTGTATAGACTTTGAATTTTTACAGACTGAAGATCGTACCAGACTGATGGAATGGACTGATGCATATTATTCACTCTTATCGTTGAATTAAACGCACTTTTTAGAGTGGCGATGGTAAAAAATATTTTGTAGGTGAGGGCACACTTGCAATAGTTGCAAATGATTTGACTGCAATTAAAAATTGCATGGCAAAGCAATTTTTGTGAAACGCAATAGTTGCGCACAATCTGTGTTGTGTCACCTTATCAATTTAGCAGCTAGATCTACACTGATCCGAATCTTTGGCACCGCTACTTGTGTATCACTTGGATAATTTGAATCTCTTCATCACGGCACCTACGAGTGTGCCTGTCCGACGCGATCGCTGATACGAATTACAAATGGATCGAAAGAGCCGAAAGAGAGATATCGGCTTCCGACTGTGATCGCCGTCTTGTTCCTCTCCGCCCGGCACTGAGAGAGACGCCGATTTACCAAATTGTTTATTAACTTTATTTATATGATTGTTATTGTTATAAAGTTAATAAAGGACAGATTTGATTTATTTGATAAAAAAAGAAAGCTTAGCATATTTAACTAACGGTAAGCGGTGTTAAATCGATCGCGCAAGAACTATGCGTTTTGTTCTGTTCTAGTCGATCAATGATTCGATGATCCAAATGATACACAGTTTACTTTTCTGGATCATTGCACTGATCCAGACACCAATGATCCATTTTTATCGAAGTTACGTTTTTGCCAGTAGGTACTAGTCAAAATGTCCAATGTAATAGTTGCACGACGACGCAATTATTGCACTGAAACTAATTTCAATACAAGTGTGTTCGTCTGTGCAAGAATTGCAGCCAAATAATTTCAGTAATAAGTGTGTCTGAGTTAAATAGGCTTATCTTCTTATTTCATAGCTGGCGACAGTATCTTAATAATTATTATCTTTTGTAAAAATATTAAAGTAAAAATACCTACTCCATATCTTAGACTGATAATGTTAAACATAATGCTATCACAGACTGGTAGAATTACCTCAATATAAACATTAGTTTATTCCTTTTAAAAAAAATCAAAGTCTGAATGAAGTTATTAACCAAATCCTGGTCAAATAAAATAGGTTTGCTCTGAATTCCTCAACTTTTATCATACACTTTCAGACAGTCTATTTATTTCAATTCCCTTTGGCGGAACATCAAAGGTAAGCCGCCTCTAATACTTTGAATAAAATTAGATCTGGGTTCAATCTTTGGATACCGAACGGTCTCTGGCGCAGGTTCGACTGTAAACTTGGCGAGAATTGCAGCTAACCCCGCCGTTGACTGCATTAATCCAAGAGTGCTACCTGTAAATGGAAAGGTAATTTTTTTAAATATTTATGTCTATTTACAATCATGCCCTTCTTTTCGCATTGGAATTAGTGAAAACAAGCTTTGGCAAAGAAAAGGTGCATCTGATGTTAAAGTCATTTAAATTGTGTGAAAATAAAACGATTGATGATCTTTATCACCAATAAATAATTACTTTTAAATACTTATTATAATTACACATAAATACATAAGGATGATTAAAATTGGATGAAGGCATTCATCCAATGGCACATCAAAAAATTCCAACATTTGAAGATTTTTTTAGACTCTATGAATTCAAATTTCTCAAACAATAATTATACGCTTAAAACTAAGCAAAATAATATAAAAAAATTACCAATGCAGTTTCTTGGTCCCTCTCCAAATGGAAAGTACACCATTTTCTGCTTTGCTCCAAAATTATCTGGATGAAACCTTTCAGGACGGTATTCTTCAGGACTATCCCAATACTTAGGATCCATATGTAAACCCTGTACTGGAATTATCACACATACTCGTTCATCAATACCTAAGTTTATTTCTTTAAATGTAATTTTTCTTGTACATCTTCTCACAAGTAAGCCAGCAGAGGGAAACATACGTAATCCTTCTTTATAAGCCCACTCTAGATACGTCATTTCTTTCACAGCCTCATAGCTGAGCTTATTATTGTGCTTCGCCAGTACCTCATCGATACTTTTTTGAACTTTCATCTGCACATCCTGATTGTATGCTAAAAGATGCAATGTGTAACTTATTGAAGAGGCTGAAGTTTCAAAACCAGCAAGAAAAAACACAAATACTTGTGCAGCTAACAAATTTTCGTCTAAAAATTATTTTTACTTTCACAGGGCTTTTGTCATCATTCACTTTCTCAAGTGATTCGACTTCCACGGGTTTATTTAAATACTCCAACATTAAATCAATGAAATCATGACGACCACATGGTTTGTAATTTCTTTTTTGTAAAATATGTTTAACCAAATTCAAAATTTCTGATTCAACACGTTTAAAAGTTTTTAAGTATTTCTCAGATATTGGAAACATATCTTTAAGCATTGCAACAACAGCATCTCTCATTGTGATTTTTATTATGTTTTTTCCAAGTTCTCGAAATGTAGAATCTTCATCATTAAGAGAGTCACCATCAATACCAAATCCACAGGTACCAATGATATCAGTGGTGTACCGTGCCATTAGTTCTCTAGCATCAAGAGGGAGGTTTTTAACAGCAGCACAAAGAGTTCTTGATTGCAACTTCTCAGTGCGTTCCATGATCAGAGGAAACATGGCCTTCAGCTTGCCGCTGGTAAATACTGGTGTCATCCTCTGTCTCAACATCTTCCATAGGTCGCCATCGATTGCAATTATGTTCTTTCTTAAAATTTCTACTTCATTGCTGTGGTTAAAACCACGACTATAAAATGACGGAAAATCAGTTACTAAGATTGATTTAATTAACTCAGGATCTCTGATGAGAAGTTCTGGAGTAGTTGACTTAAAACATCCAACTACTTTTTCGTTTGGATATTTCCAATACACCTCTTCGGCCATTTGTGACCGACTTTTTCTTTGTAAATATACGTCCTTGTATGTACCGAAAAATAATACGGGCTTCTCATATTGAATCCCTTTTGATTTCCAATATTTGAATGTTCTTATATTGTAAAGGTAGACGATAATTACAAACACTAGCACGAGAAATAATAAAATCATTTCGATGTCAAAAACACAACCGTTCGTACTGGCGATAAATACACTATGTACGAAAAGAGCGTGTCCAGTCAATTTAAAGATTTTTTTTGTAACCTATATCAAACGATAATTGTAATCAAATAATTATTTTATTGCTGTTTGATGCGTCCCATCTACATAAATAGACTTAAGATTATGGAAAAGAATAAGCGATTATGGGCAACCGCTTCTGTTAGGTCAACGAACGGCTACTACCGAACCTACTGCATATTTTGCCCTTAGTTTGAGCTTCATCTACGCCCCAACATTTTCAATTGGATTGTCGCCAGGGAATTTTGAGGGCCAATCCAACATGTACATATCATGTTCTAAGTACTGCAGAGCTGCGTCGGTGCTTTGAGATATTATTCACTTGTAGAATCTAGAAATTATGGGAAAACTTGTGTTTTTACAAAGCATTTTAGTCAAAGATTATTCTATTCAGCGTATTATTTATTTTTATTTTAACAAAAATTCCTGCTTACGTTCTTGTCAAATGTAAATATCGTGTTATTAGTTATTTTATTACATAAGATTTATTAATCACTGTTTAACTAAACACCAGTTTAAATGTGACGCTGTCTCTGTCAAATCAATATTGTCAAAAAAGTGACAGCATCACATTTAAACATGTGTAGCTAAACTGTTTAAAAATCTTTTGTAATAGCACGGATGTTAAGTCGCAGCCAACTAGCTAAATCATCCGATCAATTAGCACCCTAGCCGTTTCATTGAACGGCGCCATTTAATGAGCGGCCTTAATGGCATCTCGGCATAATTTAACGGCTAGGCAAATGACTTGGTTAAATAACATATAATGACTTGGCTAGGCAAGTCTTTGAAATTTTGTTCTATTTTCTATCAACAGGCGAATACCAATTTATGAGGAATTTTTTTTTATTTTTTATTACTGAATTGGAACTTTTTTCATAACTTTTGTTGATATTAAAAATGACAATACACTTTTTAATTAAAATAAAATTATTAAACATTTGACTTGTTTATGAATAACACGGTGGTGTGATAGTAAAGTAATTTGTTTTGATTAAATCATTAGCAAATCAATATTAAAATATTTTATTCATCACGTGGTTACCCTACTCTTTGAACAGCCGTTGCATCCTACCAGCCTTCACGTTTTAATTAAATTTACTAAAATTATTAACTAAAATTATGAATTCCCAATTTTGAATTCCTTGAATACCTATTTTTTATATTTTATTCAGTGACCCTATTCAATCAACGGCCTAAGCGTCTGCCAGCCCTTTTATTAAATGTTGTTTTAGACGCGTTGGCTAGATGTAATTTAGGCCGCTGATTAAATGGCGCCTTTCTATGCTGGGCCACTAATTGAATGGTTGATTAAGCCAGTTGCCTGCGACAGTTTATATAGTCAACGGTAGCGTAACGTAACATAATATTATATACAACGTGTTAATGAATAAACGCAAAACCTCTTAGGTGGTGATTGTGCTCATGATTATGAACAACTTTTACTATGGGGCCAACTCTGCAACTCAACAAAAAAAATCAGCTGTTTCATACATTCTGGTCGAGTAGGTATTAAAAATATTTTCACTTTAAAAAAAATCAGTATGTTTGCGATTGTTTAACACAGAATAGTAGACAGTATAAGTATTGTTAACGATAACAGAATTTATCGGTGACTTTTGGCCTTTGTAGTCTGTAAATAAATAGAATTCATTCGGTTTTTGATCTTATTTACGCCAAAGTTATGACAATGCGATAGTGTCTTTTTGCACCTTTTCAAATTTATATACCTTCATCTAAAAGAAATAAAAATTACAATATAGCTGGGGTCCCATTTTATGTATTGAATAAATCTGTGTTTGAGGGCCCCGCTCCTTCTAAAATTACGAAGTATAATAGCTACATCTGTTGTTTCCAAGACTAGTTACCTACCTATACTTATTAGTTACTACCTTTTTATAAGTAAACAAACAAAATTGTGTTGAGTTGTAATGCGTGTGTAATAATTTGCGAGTTGTGTGCTGTGTTCTGGTATTCTTTCGTTTATCATAATATTATTTGGATTAATTTAATTTCTTAAAATGATCCTTGGTCATAATATTCAGTTGTAATTTTGTCATTTTATACTAACAAAGTATGACATAACAATTCACTGGCCATATAATTAAATGCCATAAGTGTCATAATGATTAGTTCCTATCAATGACTTTAGAAAAAAAAATTTTCATGTCAGTGGTTCCTATATATTACTTTACATAATCAAAATTAATATTAGAAATTTATAAACGTACCTATAGGTATAGGGGTAACGTATCTATACCTAGGGGGTTTCGAGGGGCCTGGGCCCCCCACTATAAAGAACAAATTTTATCCCACCAAAAATATTTTTATGTAAAATGATGCCAATACCACCATATGCTGTGCTTGCACCGTCAAAGTCAGCAGACCTCATGTAGAACCAAGCTTCTAACTCTACGCGCTCACAGTGATTTACTAAATCTTCAAAATAATTACATATTTATTAAATATTTAAAGAGTTTTCAGATACATATATATAATTTTTTCAGACCTCTAGCTTTGATTATTTATAGATCAAAGACCTCTAGCATCAAAATTTGTGGAAGTCTCATACAAACTTCCATCCCCTAGTTTAAGGGGTTCGGGGGTAAACGTTCCAAGTTTTATATTTTTTTTTGTTGATTGTGTTTAACTTCAGCTTTCTAGGACTTCAGGAAATTGGTTGCGTCTGTAGGGTGAAAAATACGGCGTTTTGTGAACCAGAGATTTCCTTTGGTAGGGTTGGTCCTTAGGACCCAAGGATGGATTTAAGAAGTGGAGCCACCACGATTTTTGTAGTACATTTTTTGAAGTTTTGGCCTTCGGCACTACTATGCATACTTCTTTTTGATATTATATTCGCATAAATTTAGGGTGTTGAATTCATTTTTGAATTCATATTTGCACGATTCAAATGTTAAACTGTTTAAAAAAGTAAAAACAAAAACAAAATACTAGCATAATAAAAGAAAAAAAATCCAAAAAACTCCTCGCAGGAGCTCTATTATCCTTTTATTTTTAAAATAATAAGAGATATTTTTAGGTTAAAACGATTAAAAAATAAAGGTGTAGTAAGAATTTATTTCAAACAAGAATACCAAAAAATTGCTTAAACATTCGTTCGACTTCGCCAGACGTTTTTTATTAATAAAACAATTAACTCATATAAATATGTACCTAATACCGTTTTCAGAGATAAGATTTTATCGCCAATAAATTAAGATCTTAATAATGCACATACAGTCAAGATAATGTTGAGCATGATTCATAAGCGACATCAAACGTATAATATGTATGATTGTATATAAAAAAGGGAGAAAAACAATTGTTATAATGTCATAATTACTGAGAATTAAACTAAATTTGTCATAGTTGGCGACAGCAATCTTTCGTAACAACAGTACAAACAATCCATAATTCTAAGATCTGATAATGTTAAACATCATGCTATCACTGCTAAAATTACCTTACTATAAACATTCGTTGATTCCTTTTCCATGTCACTAAAGTCTGAATGCAGATATAAAGTAAATCTTAATAATATAATTATCTCCTGATAAAATGAAATAAGCATGCTTTGAATTTATCAACTTTTACTATAGGCTTTCAGACAAGTCCAGAACCAGTCCATTTATTTCAATTCCCTTTGCCGGAACATCAAAGGTAAGCCGCCTATAATACTTTGAACTAAATTAGATCTGGGATCAACCTTTGGATACCGAACGGTCTCTGGCGCAGGTTCGACTGTAAACTTGGCGAGAATTGCAGCTAACCCGGCCAATGACTGCATTAATCCAAGACGGCTACCTGAAAAATGTAGAAATTCAAAAGTTTAAAATTTATGTGTATAATCATACCCTTCTTTTCGCATTGGAATAAGTGAAAAAAAACCTTTAGCAAATAAACTGATGTTAAACTCATATTTTGTGAAAATATAACGATTGGTGATAAAGACAAAAATTAAACAAAGATAATAAAAATTGGATGAAGGCATTCATCCAATGATCACAGTGATTCAAACTTTTGATAAAAAAAGAAAAACCTCCTTCAAAAAACCTTAAAACAAAAACAAAAACCGCATCAAAATTTATCTCTAAAAAGCAAGAAGTAATATTCAAATCATAAGATACGAGATACGCATATCAAGTTTAATAAAACACGTCTATTGAAATCGGGTGGGGCTGTAGGACCACTTTTTTCGTTCTAAAAGCCCAACACGACTGCATTAGACGTGTTTTATTAAAATGTATATGCGTATTTCGTATCGAATATTATTTCTTGCTTTTTAGAGAAAATTTTGATGCGGTTTTTGTTTTTGTTTTAAAGTTTTTGAAAAAGGTTTTTCTTTTTTTTAAGCTTTTTTATTTTTAACTTTTTTGTGTGTATGTCAGAAAATATTTTGACAATTGAATAAAAAGAAGCAGCATTAAAATATTTAAATTTGAGATTTTAGCATTCACATAGTTATTTTTAGATAATACCTTCCTACTAAATAATATTGTAGAAAAATTCGACTCGCACCAGATCATATTCTCAGGCAGAAATCAAACCCGCGACCTATGAAAGTCCGGTTGGCCTGCAATTGTGGAGGTTAAGCATCTTTGGCAAGGGTCAATCGTGGAATAGGTGACCAAAGTGTATATTATCTCGATCTCCTCCGTGCTTCAGAAGGCACGTTAAGCCGTTAGTCCCAGCTGCATTTGCACTTATTAATACCCACCAATCCACATTGGGCCCGCGCGGTGGGTTATGGCCCATCCTCCTCATCAATCCGTAAATAAAGCCTGTACCGTAAGAATAATTTATTTATTCTTATGCCTGTATCCCAATAAAAATGACTAAAGCGATACCTTTCAATACCTTAATGTAATCACTGTACACTATCCCATTTGATTTTGAAGAGTTCTCATGTGTATTTTTGGAGTCCAAGGTTCAATGCCAATAAAATTTATATGAGACCACCCTTAAGGTATTTCATTTTCAACAAAACAAGAATCATCTAAATCGGTTCATAAAAAAGAAGTTATGTCTGTAGATCTGTAAAAACTCGAGCTTTATTTACCAGTATTTTCAGGATTACTCAAAAACTACTGAACTGATTTCAAATTTTCGAAAAATGGGACCAACTTGGGAACAAACCTGATGAAGTAACCTTTAAATTATTTCAATCAACCCAGCCGTTTTCGAGTAATCGCCACCGATTACTCGAAAACGGCTGGGCTGACACAAAAAAAAAACAAATATACCTACAGACGAACATATAACCTCCTCCTTTTTTGAAGTCGGTTAATATATTTAAATCAATTTTTACCTTATGAAATAAAACACATTTTAACGGATACTAGCGCAGTTTTATTGAAAATACTTTGGTAATTAGTTGGTGTTTGGTTAAATTTTTTATTTTCCCAATGTTTCGGCATCTTTGCAGCTGCCGTGGTCACGGGAACTGAAGCTACTCGTGAGTTCTCAAGCGATAAATTTTCAAAGACGTTCAGGAATTAATATAAAACAAAAAAAATATTGGTTTAAGTTAATTTATATAAAAAAAACTAGTTAAATATAAATTTCTGAACGTCATTGCTCGCTTGAGGGTAGTCTCACAATTAACTTCAGCCCCCGTGACTGCAGCAGCTGCAAAGGTGCCGAAACGTCGGGAAAATAAAAAATCAAACCAAATACCAACTAATTACCAAAGTATTTTCAAAAGAACCGCGCTAGTATCCGATAAAAAGTGTTTTATTTCATGTCAAGCGCGTAAGCTTGAGAAGTGAATTTGGTTATGTATTTAAATTACTCAAAAAATAGCAACACTTAAAACTATTTAAGCTAACATAATAATTTTACCAATGCAGTTTCTTGGTCCCTCTCCAAATGGAAAATACACCATTTTCTGCTTTGCTCCAAAGTTTTCTGGATGAAATCTTTCAGGGCGGTATTCTTCAGGACTATCCCAATAACAAGGATCCATATGTAAACCCTGTACTGGAATTATCACACTAACTCGTTCATCAATACCTAAGTTTATTTCTTTAAATGTAATTTTTCTTGTACATCTTCTCATAAGAAAGCCAGCAGAGGGAAACATACGTAATCCTTCTTTATAAGCCCACTCTAGATACGTCATATCTTGCACAGCCTCATAGGTGAGCTTATTATTGTGTTTCGCCAGTATCTCATCAATACTTTTTTGAGCTTTCATCTGCACATCCTGATTGAACGCTAAAAGATGCAATGCGTAACTCGTTGATGAGGCTGAAGTCTCAAAACCAGCTCCAAAAAACACAAAAACTTGTGCCGCTAACAAGTTTTCGTCAAATATATTTTTTACTTTCACAGGGCTTTCATTATCATTTACTTTCTCAAGTGATTCGACTTCCATTGGCTTATTTAAATACTCCAACATTAAATCAATGAAATCATGACGACCGCATGGTTTATAATCTCTTTTTTCTAAAATATGTTTAACCAAATTCAAAACTTCTGGTTCGACCCGTTTAAATGTTTTTAGATATTTCTCAGATTTTGGAAACATATCTTTTAGCATTGCAACAACAGCATCTCTGTTAGTGACTTTGATTATGTTTTTTCCGAGTTTTCGAAATGCAGAATCTTCATCATTAAGAGAGTCACCATCAATACCAAATCCACAAGCACCAATGAAGTCCGTGGTGTACCGAGCCATTAGTTCTCTAGCATCAAGAGGAAGGTTTTTGGCAGTAGCAGAAAGAGTTCTTGATTGCAATTTCTCAGTGCGTTCCACTATCAGAGGAAACATTGCCTTCAACTTTCCGCTGGTAAATGCTGGTGTCATCCTCTGTCTTATCATTTTCCATGTGTCGCCATCAACAGCAAACAAGTTCTTCCTTAAAATTTCTATTTCATTGCTGTAGTTTAAACCACGACTATAAAATGACGTAAAATCAGTTACTAAAACTGATTTAATTAACTCAGGATCTCTGATAACAAGTTCTGGAGTAGTTGACTTAAAAGATCCAACTACTTTTTCGTTTGGATACTTCCAATACACCTCTTCAGCCATTTGAGACCGACTTTTTCTCTGTAAATAAACGTCTTTATATGTACCGAAAAATAATACGGGTTTCTCATATTGAATTCCTTTTGATTTCCAATATTTGAATGTCCTTATATTGTAAAGGTAGAAAATAATAACAAACACTAGAACGAGAAATAATAAAATCATTTCGATGACCAAAACACAACCACCCACAATGAATGAAGTATTCGTACTAGCGATAAAATACACTAGGTATGTGCGAAAAGAGCGTATCTATCCAGCTAAATTTTAAGAAAATCGTTGTAATATCAAGCGATAAATTGTAATCAGTTCATTATTTTATTGCTGTTTGATATTTTAATATTAGTTCGGCCTTCAATCTACATTATGGAGTAAAGATTGTGGAAAACACTTAACGATTATTGACAACCGCTTGGAAATTTCGTGTCCGGACACGAAAGTGGCGGCGGCCGAGCGGTGGCGGGGCGGCGCGGCAGCGGAGCGGCGGCGGGGCGGGGCGATGAGAACGTGGGCACGAAACATAGCGGTCGGTCAGCCGCGTTAGTAGTGTTGTGACAGATGGGCTAAATACCATTAAGGTCCCGTGGACCTACCGATTTGACCTACTGGTAGGACCACGGTATACCACTATGTACTCGTGGTCCTACTGGACTAGGGCTTTTTAGAATATCGTAGTGACTAACCTAAATTGTATGTTAAAGAAACTTCTTAAAGTTTTTTATTTCTATTGATGTGTCAAATGTGATGTTGCTATGGAAACAATTTCTTGTTAAATCAATACCGAAAAATATTCAAAGGACGATATATATAGTAATATAATAAGTCTATGATCCTATGTCTAAAAATGTTATTTAGTTCGAAAAAATGGTCTATAGGCGTTAACTAGTTTCAAAATCGGATCCTTTGCTCATCTTGTGTTTTTTAAATGATGTCCAAGATGCCAACATCCATACTAACCCTATTAGATATATTTATTTTAAAATATTTTTTATCTAAGTAAATTGCCCAATGTGAATGTTTTGGTTTAGCTGTAAGTTCACATTGTAATAAATAAATTAATAATAAACAATAATAAATAGGTACCTACTTAGTAATCAAACAGACACTATTATATTTTCAACACAACACTACTGTAATCGCGGGCTACCAAATCAAACAAGTTTGTTCATTTGTTTTCGTCGCTCTCCTCCCGCCCGTGCATCGCTCGTCGCCCCGCTCCGCCACCGCCCGTTTCGTGCGCGGCTCCATACTGTGCCATACTGTTGAATGCATCGCCGCCGCTCCGCTGTCGCGCCGCCCCGCTGCCGCCCCGCCGCCGCCGTTTTCGTGCCCGGACACTTATATATTTTGGGTATATATTGGAATGTCTAATTTTGTTTATCGTAACTGTTTTTGGCACACAAATGATTAGACTTAATTTTTTCGCACAGTTTTAATATGATCTAAATTTTTTTAGCCTATTTTCACTTCGCCTAAAATGTTTTCGCCTCATTCCCACTTCTCAAATTTATCATTAAGCACATATATCACTTTTAAACATTAGAGGATATATTACGATTCGCACAAATTGTGTAACGCCTAATGGGGTAAATCGTCCCAATATTAGCACCCTCCCAATTTATTGGCCCCCTAAACTTAACATGGAAAAATAAGAATATTAATCAATAAACGGTGTTGCTTTAAAGTAAAACTGAATCATTAGTATATTATCTTGATAAATTGACAACAGTGAATAGTTTTTTTTTTAAAGCCGCCAAATTTTCAACCTTTGTTGAAGTCTCAACAAATTTCATGTTACGCGAGCAGTTTCTTAAATTTTTGTTACGACAAGTGCCACTTGTTTTTATTGTTCATGTGGTGATTATTGTGGTTTTCCATTATTGTTTTCTTTTTTTAGTGTTCTGTACAGTTTAAGTATGTATTTTCGTTAAAACTTTGCAATTTAAGCAAGTAAATTTTAATTTATAGCCTGGCTTATAATTGGTATGGCCTAATTATTGACCTACTACCGAAATTATATATTAAGAAATGAGCTAATTCAATAATGTTATTTATTTGTTAATCTTTGTTAATATAAAGTCTGGAAACGATATACATATTTGTAAATATCGTTCCATCTGATTGATAAAGCTGACAAGTTTTTTGCGCCCATTTTTCTTGTCAGTTAAAAGACGTCATAATGGGTGGTAGGGTAAAAGAATTGACGATTTAAAAATGCTTATTATGTGAGCTTATTTAAATAAAATATATTTCACTTTCACTTTCACTATTTTGTGCACTTGGAACCTTATTTTCAGAATAATTTAATGTTTTTTTTCATCAATTAATGAAGATAATCCTCTTTCTTAAACCTTTCCAAATATTAGACTCATGGTAATAATCGTAAATCCAATTATTAGTTATGCTAGTAACTGGTGAAAGCATACGTACTAATATTTTGTTTTAAGGTACTGAAGATGAAGCCAAAGATAAATAAAGAAGACAGCTAAAAGACCTTCATTCTCGATTGGAAAATGTATTTTCCTGCTCCATCATGGATCGGCCTATCTATGTATCTACTGATAATATGATTGATTGATACCTATCTATTGATATTAGGCATGGCCAATAATTGGCGCAGTACCGGCCAATAATTGGTCAAAGATGGCCAATAATTGGTCAAAGATGGCCAATAATTGGACTATGGGTCTATTTTTGTAAAAACGAGTTTACTGGCTGAAAACGACTGAAAATACTATAAAAATCATATTGTTTGTAATAAATACAATATATGTATTTATCTGACAGAAAAGTTCAATAATAAATGTAGGAAATCTATAATATTTCAGAAGCTTTTTGGTAACGTATTGCTTAAGGGGCCAATAATTGGCTAGTTTACCCTAATTTGTTTTGCCATATGATCGCTTCCCTTAATCATCATTAGGCATAGCTATTCTTTACCCGTACTGTTTATAAGTACTAAATTACTTTAATAAGACACTGCTGAATGATTTGATCAACGCTTAATAATAATTTCACGTGATTTAGAATACGGAATCCTAAGAATGATAATTTTGTTAATAAAAAAATAATAATGGACAGAAAATGAGCTGTTGTTGTGTTTATATTTTTCTACTCTTATATTTTTCTTACAATCAAGAATGCAAGCATACGGGCATACATTCCCTGTTCCCGTACCCGTCCCCGTCCTCCTCCCCTTAATAGTTTTGGAAAAAACCTATCATCTTTCGTAATTTTAGAAGGAGCAGGGCCTTCTAACACATGGCTCTATTAAATAAACGTGACAATATGCCACTTGTCATGACAATTTTATATACATTGCGTAAACTTATTTAAAAATCAAACAAACTACTCAGAGCTACACCGGAATGTAAGCCAAATTGTCATGATAATTGATAAATAGTCACGTTATTAAACAGAGCTCTGTGATAGAGAGCCCCGCTCCTTCTAAAATAATACAAAAGATGATAGGTTGTTTCCAAAACTAGTTAACTACTTATTACCTTAATAACAATTTCAAATTGGTGTTGAAATAAAATAGTCAAACAAAACCTTAAGAGTCCATTTTATTCATTTCCCTTTGCCGGAAAATCAAAGGTAAGCCGCCTCTAATACTTTGAACAACGTTAGATCTTGGTTCAATCTTAGGATATCGAACAGTCTCGGGCGCAGGTTCGACTGTAAACTTGGCAAGAATTGCTGCCAACCCCGCCATTGATTGCATCAAGCCAAGACGACTACCTGAAAAATGCAGAATAATTATATGTAGGTATAAGCAAATAGCACGATTATAAAGATATAAAAAATAGTGATCATTGAATGAAGCATTCATCCAATGTTCCTAAACGTTTAAATTGTTGAAACAATTTAAACTGTAGACATAATTAATTCAATTGACTCAAGAAAGTAAATAACATCAAACTAGACTAACTTACTGCCATAATGATCTTACCAATGCAGTTTCTTGGTCCCTCTCCAAATGGAAAATACACCATTTTCTGCTTTGCTCCAAAACTATCTAGATGAAATCTTTCAGGACGGTATTCTCCAGGACTATCCCAATACTTAGGATCCATTTGTAAACCATGTACTGGAATCATTATATTAACTCGTTCATTAATATTCAAGTTTATTTCTTTAAATGAAAATTTTCTTGTACTTCTTCTAATAAGAAATCCAAGAGAGGGAAACATTCGTAATCCTTCCTTATAAGCCCACTCTAAATACGTCATTTCTTTCACAGCCTCATAGCTGAGCTTATTATTGTGGTTCGCCAGTACTTCATCAATACTTTTTTGAACTTTCTTCTGCACATCCTGATTATAGGCTAGAAGATGCAATGTGTAACTTGTTGATGAGGCTGAAGTTTCAAAACCAGCACCAAAAAACACAAAAACTTGTGCAGCAAACAAGTTTTCGTCTAAAATCATTTTTACTTTGACATGGTTTTCGTCACCATCTATTTTCTCAAGTGACTCGGCTTCCATGGGCTTATTTAAATACTCCAACATTAAATCAATGAAATCATGACGACCACACGGTTTATAATTCCTTTTATGTAAAATATTTTTAACCAAAGTTAAAACTTCAGGTTCGACCCGTTTAAAAGATTTTAGGTGTTTCTCCCATTTCGGAAATATATCTTTAAGCGTTGCAACAATAGCATCTCTCATGGTGATTTTAAATATGTTTCTTCCGAGTTTTCGAAACGCAGAATCTTCATCATTGAGAGAATCACCATCAATTCCAAATCCACAAGCACCAATGACATCCGTGGTGTATCGGGCCATTAGTTCTCTAGCATCAAGAGGAAGGTTTTTGGCAGCAGCAGAAAGAGTTCTTGATTGCAACTTCTCAGTGCGTTCCACGATCAGAGGAAACATGGCCTTCAACTTGCCGCTGGTAAATGCTGGTGTCATCCTTTGTCTTAACATCCTCCATGGGTCGCCGTCAATTGCAAATAAGTGCTTTCTTAAAATTTCTACTTTGTTGCTGTAGTTAAAACCACGACTATAAAATGATGGAAAATCAGTTATTAAGACTAATTTAATTAATTCAGGATCTCTGATGACAAGTTCAGGAGTAGTTGATTTAAAACATCCAACTATTTTTTCGTTTGGATATTTCCAATACACCTCTTCGGCCATTTGAGACCGACTTTTTCTCTGTAAATACACGTCCTTGTATGTACCGAAAAATAAAACGGGCTCTTCATATTGAATTCCTTTTGATTTCCAATATTTGAATGTTCTTATGTTGTAAAGGTAGAAAATAATAACAAACACTAGTACGAGAAATAATAAAATCATTTTAGTGACAAAAACACAACCACCTAATATGAATTAACTATTCGCACTAGGCGTTGCTATTAAAAAACAAACTAGCGATAAAAACAAGATTAGACTCATCTGATTTCGTCAAACCCAACTACTTCAAACTGTTCTATCGTAGTTTATATTGATAAAGTAATTAGAACTAGCCTCTACAGTTATCGTAATAATAAGTATATCTCTGCGATAAGTTGGTGGCACCATAAGTTGCACGACGGTATAGCTATTTTTTATACCCGTCAAGCAACTTGACGTCTTTCCCTATTTACATGGTGTATTATACCTAGTTGGCTGTTTTGTTATTATTCCATAAGGCTTCGTTTAACAACTTCCAATAAAAAAAAAACAATTTTTTCTTGGTTTCTGAACGTTTTCAAACGGTTTTTTTTATAAAGCTGGCAGCACTGATGGTGCGCAAAGAATATAGCGACCATACCGTTTACTGTCCTCAGGTGTTTTTGTTATAATAATTTTTTTAAAAGTGTACTGGTGACAAGCAATTTTGAAGATAAGAAAAACTCTTAATACACTTAGAATTCTACCATATTTAGATTATTCTTGTTAGTTTTATCTAAAAGTATACACTTTCAGGAATGTGAAACACAGTTGAAAAAGTGTTTTTGTTGATTTTGTATCTATTTTAAATGTTTAAAAATAATCAGGGGTGTCTTTGTTCAGAGGACGGGTTTACTTTGACCAATGATCCATGAGGGGTGACATTGATCATGTTGTTGTTGTAATGTTGATTATGGTAATTTTTATGATGAAAATTGAAGACTAAGGAATGACCGATTTGTTTTAACTGATTTAGATTTAGGTTCTAACAATACTATATTCAATAACTATTAGTATAATTGATCAAAATAACCCCAATATCTATGAATAGCTTTAGTGCAAAAACCTGCGGGCCGATTTTTATTTTTATTTTTTATTATGCTTATTTAAGGGTTTACTTTCAAATCCCGTTATAAAATATAGGGTGATCAAAGAAGCCCCAAAATCGGTTTAAAGTTGATCAGCAGAGTTTTATTTTTTTCTGAGAAACAGATGATCAAAGTTTTGTTTTCTCACTATAATCTAAAAATATGTAAAAAACCGATATTCTAATTTTTTTTTCGTTTTCGGTACGTTTGTTTTTGAGAAAATACGGCCATTTGAATTTCAAAACTGATCAAAGTACCCCCAATCCACGGTACCTAAAGCTTTCGGTGTAATTTGCTAATAATTGTATTTTTGGCTGTATGAACATTTGCCTTTGCCTTACACTTCAGATTGTTTATGTTTGGTATTAGTGTGATCAAATAATGTATTGTATTATATACATTATTATATAAGGTATTGTTTAACATCTAATTTTGATTCAGTTTTATAAAAATAATTTAAATATCTTATAAATATCTAAGCAAGCTTTAAAAGAGTTTCCATTTATTATATTTAATAATTTTACCATAGTTAGTCGTACGTAACACCTATCATTGGCTGAACGTATATTTAAGAATTTAGCAAGTAAGACTACAGTTATTAATATAACAATTATTGTAATTCATTGGGATTTAGTTTCAAAAAGATCACAAGGTAATTGTTTTATAAAATGTTATCTCAGATATTACTTTTTTGAACAAATAGTCAATTATGATTGGTTGAAAAATGGTTTAAGGAGTAAACTTTTTGTGTTTAATTTAGTGGGTATAGGAATGAAAAATAGAGCATACGTTTCGTTTGGAGCACCACGGGGCTTTAGTTTAGTAAATTCTTCATTGTTATTGTGTTATTTTGAATTAATTGTTTTGTGTGTGACTTAATTGTTGTTCAAAGGCTATCCGCTCTTAATTTTCATTCCTAATTTTATGATTATTCTGATTCTTAATTTGTAGTAACAATAAGTAAAGTACATTATCACATAGATTTCTTTTGCATTTGCTTGGTAACTAGTATCATAGTTGAATAAAAGACATTTACTGATAACTTTTAAGTTTATATTGTTGTTGTTTGTGACGATTTAATTGTAAATATCTGATTTGATAAAAGCTGACGAGTTTCTGTCGCCTGTTCTTCGCTCAGCTTAAAAAAGACGTCCGAACGGGTGGTAGGTTAAAAGAAATTGGACGGTTCGATTTAATAAACAAAACTTTATCTAAATTGATTTATTTTGTTTTAATTCTCTCCATGTAACTGACCATTTCTGACACGCTCACCCAAGACCTGCCGCGCACGAGGCACTTCCACATCAAGCGCCACAGATATGTCTGTGCCAAGCGCGCTGCCTAGCAAGGCAGGATATTCAAACATAGAACTTTTTATCCTGGTTGATGGTTCCCGAAAGATTTTCTCGAATGTCCACGCGAAAGAAGTCGCGGGCGGAAGCTAGTTAAAATAAATCTCTTTTTTATAAAATACAAAATAATTTTATTTCAGAAGTTCTCGAAAAAATATTTGAATTAACTGCGTTTTGTTAATAAAAAGAACCAAAATTCGTGAATTTTATTTAGTAAAAATTATTAATAGCTGATAAATATCAACTTTTCAATAAAAGTTTTTTTCAACGGAAATTTCACACAACATGTACGAGTAACACAATTATATTGTGTGAAATTTCCGTTTTGTACGGAGAATTTTAAAGAATTTGTATTTTCTATACTAACTGCCTTAAGTTATTTAACAACTATTAACGCTAATGTTTAAAAACGTTTAAGCACAAATTAATAATCCCACAGGTGTAAAGTGAAAAAAAAAAGTATCGGCTTAGTTACAACGAATTAAGTGTTAATTGTTGCTAACGAAAAAAATAGGTAACTTTTAAGATACTTTTTAACGTTCAGAAAAATAATAGAAATATTTTTATTGCTTATAGACGGCCGTTATGATCATAATTCGAAATAATGACTAAATCGAAGCATCTTTAACATCATAGAAGATATGACAGCCTCTGTGTGTGAGAAAATAATCGGCAATTTCATACTTTAGTCCCTATTATTAAAAATTCAGACAAAAATATTTAGAACTGTTTTTTAATTAGCTATTATACATTTGATACTTTTGTGTGATGAAATATTAAAGATAACACTCACACACTTTTTACGTAACCATGAGTATTCATGTTTTCGTACCATCCGTGAATGAACCGTCTCACAGAGACAGTACGAAAGAGAAACACTTTACATAAAAATAATGATAATTTGGTGTTAAAATAAAATGGTCAACCAAAAAATACTAAATCCTATAAGTATTTTATTTTCAATCCCTTATCCGGAACATCAAAGGTAAGCCGCCTCTAATGCTTTGAACGATGTTAGATCTGGGTTCAACCTTAGGATATCTAACAGTCTCTGGCGCAGGTTCGACTGTAAACTTGGCGAGAATTGCTGCTAACCCCGCCATTGATTGCATCAAGCCGAGACGACTACCTGTAAAATGATGAAATTCATAAGTTTAACTAGTCTTTTAATGCCTACCCAGCACAGCACCTATACATTATAATACCTCAGTGCTTTACAATGTCATAAAAAAGTTATTAGGGCATTATCTTTAACTAGCGACCACCCGCGATTTCGTCTGAATGAAAAGTTTTTTGCTAACCCTCGAGTATACTTTTTCCTGAATAAAAAGTTTATTTCAGTCCGGCATTCCGGCTGTTTCTTGTTTGTTCTTCTCTACAGGTCGCATTTCTCAACCGATTCTGGTGAAATTTTATAAGCAGGTTCGATAATTATATATAACTGTTTAGCCAAGTCAATTTTTCCAAATTTATCTAAAAAAATATGCACCCATTTCGAAAAATTATCAAAATTAAAAGCACAGTCTACCTGCCAATACTCACGTACTGTGTGCTTTGAAAACTTCATGACGACATTTTAATTTTTGAACAATTTGAGACATGTTTTATCGCGAAGTCTACAAGCTCACGGAGCTACTAGTATTATTATGTTTGAAGAAAACTGAGAGGTATGTATAGTTCTTTGCTATTTTTATTTGAAGGTTGATCATTCAACTTATGCCACGACATAAAGTTTATTGTAAATGTGCTCAAACTTTTCACTTTATGAGACTGTAAGTATGTTTCCATGAAAATAAAGTAGAGGTGCCCGTGGTAACAAATGAATTTATTTAGATCTAATGAAATTAAGATTTCAAAATTCTCAGTAACGTAATGGAGTCGACAATAACTTAACCCTGTCGAACTTTGAGTACAAATAGACTAACTATCAAACACAATATTAACCTTACCAATGCAGTTCCTCGGACCTTCTCCAAATGGTAAGTACACCATTTTCTGCTTTGCTCCAAAATTATCTGGATGAAACCTTTCAGGACGGTATTCTTCAGGATTATCCCAGTACTTAGGATCCATCTGTAGGCCCTGTACTGGAATCATTATATTGACTCGTTCATCAATGTCCAAGTTTATTTTTTCAAATGTAAATTTTCTTGTACTTCTTCTCATAAGAAAGCCAAGAGAGGGAAACATTCGTAAACCTTCTTTAAAAGCCCACTCAAGATACGTCATTTCTTTCACAGCCTCATAGCTTAGCTTATTATTATGCTTCGCCAGTACTTCATCAATACTTTTTTGAACTTTCTTCTGCACATCCTGATTGTAGGCTAAAAGATGCAATGTATAACTTATTGAAGAGGCTGAAGTTTCAAAACCGGCAGCAAAAAACACAAAAACTTGTGCAGCAAACAAGTTTTCGTCAAAAATCATTTTTACTTTCACAGGGCTTTTATCGTCATTTATTTTCTCAAGTGACTCGGCTTCCATAGGCTTATCTAAATACTCCAACATTAAATCAATGAAATCATGACGACCACACGGCTTATAATTCCTTTTTTGTAAAATATGTTTTACTAAGTTCAAAACTTCTGATTCGACACGTTTCAGTGATTTAAAGTGTTTCTCAGATTTTGGAAATATATCTCTAAGCATTTCAATAATGGCTTCTCTCATGGTGACTTCAAACATGTTCCTTCCAAGTTTTCGAAATGCAGAATCTTCATCATTGAGAGAGTCACCATCAATTCCAAATCCACAAGAACCGATGAAATCCGTGGTATACCGGGCCATTAGTTCTCTAGAATCAAGAGGAAGGTTTTTGGCCGCAGCAGAAAGAGTTCTTGATTGCAACTTCTCAGTGCGTTCCACGATCAGAGGAAACATGGCCTTTAACTTGCCGCTGGTGAATGCTGGTGTCATCCTTTGTCTTAACATTCTCCAAGGGTCGCCGTCGACTGCAAACAAGTGCTTTCTTAAAATTTCTACTTCATTGCTGTTGTGGTTTAAACCACGACTATAAAATGATGGAAAATCAGTAACTAGTACTGTTCTAATTAACTCTGGATCTCTTATGACAAGTTCTGGAGTAGTTGACTTAAAGCATCCAACTACTTTTTCGTTTGGATATTTCCAATACACGTCTTCGGCTATTTGTGACCGACTTTTTTTTTGTAAATACACATCCTTGTATGTGCCGAAAAATAAAACGGGTTTCTCATACTGAATTCCTTTTGTTGTCCAATATTTGAATGTTCTTATGTTATAAATGTAGAAAATAATAGCAAACAACAGCACAAGAATTAGGAAAATCATTTTGGTAGCGACACACAACCACCCACTATATGCGAAGTATTCGTACTAGATGTTATTATTTTATCTTCTATGAATAGAAGTGTTTAAACACAACACACAAAAAACACGATAACAGCAATTCGAGTGATCTCGTCAAGTCAAACTAACAGTCTAATTACTGTTTATTTACATCGCAGTTTTATTAGTAAACTTGTTGGAGCATTTTTAACCTTTAACTGTTGACGTGGGCTTTTCAGGCCCAGCGATAGTAATCATTACGAATTACTTCTCTTTTCCGCATGTGAAGATTATGGTGCTCCTTGTATCTTTCGAGTTCAGTCGTCACAAAATAATTAGAGGCGGTGTACTTGTTACATCGCGAAAGTTTGGTGAGTAAATCTAAATAAAAAAGGTCTACACTAGTGACCGATCGAAGTTTCGGTTTCGGTTTCGGCCAGTTTTGGCCCAAAAAACTAGTTCGGCCACAGTTTCGGTTTCGGCCAAATATCGGCTACATGAGCAGCGGTTTCGGTTTCGGCTGGAATTCCAGTTTCGGGCGGACATTAGTATATACATACAAGTTATGTGTTTAAAAATATATACGTGCAAAGAAATAACACTTGGTGCGTCGCCGTAGTTAACCCAAACCGTGGGAAATTAGATGCATTTTTTTTTACTGAAGAATTCAATCCCACTTTTCAAAATATGTATTTTTTTTATGTACCGACCGGCAGAAATAAGTTATTTCATATTATGTGTGTTAGTAATGTTATTAAACATTTGTTAATAAAACAGAAGTCTATACCTTCAGCATTGTGATAATGTTTGGTACAAGCATAACAAACGTTTGTATTGTCTTTATTTATTTTATTTATTATTGGAAATGCTATGGTATAATGATAAAAAATGAAACATGTCCTGCAAGAATGCGACCCACACCACTGCGTAACATGTACATTTTCTACATACCTAGCCCTATTTCGTTTGTGTACGTCGTAGGTCAAATGCCCAACGACCTTTATTTTTATATTAACATAAGCCTACCTATTGAAAATAATTGTAAATGAAAAATACTGAGAATTGCGATTTGTTAAAATAATCAAATAAAAGCACTGGCTTCTCAGGCCCCCAAGTCAATATTTACGTGATAAAAATATCCACGTCATTACCTAATAGCTAAAGAGGTTAATCTACAAACACTATAGAACACGTTGCATCACCGATATACATAGACTTATTATATTACTTTACTAGCGTAAGGACACGGTCAACGTTGCTACGAAGTGATGCCAGTTGGTTGGCCCTAAAATTACAATTTTAGGGCCAACGCGATTCAGTCATCCGCGGAAGACTATGGAAGACAGACGGTGACTGACGTGACATAAAAATGGCGAATGGCGCATTTGTAGATTGCAAAAATTATGATGCAAACGTTAAAAAGTTACATGGAATATCGTATCATCGGTTAGTAGCTTTACATTATTTTTATTACGTGTCTAACAATTTTAATAAATTATAAAATATTTTACTATTACTTGTTATTGTTCGAGGCAATAGAGATGGGTCGTCATGACTCAAATGAACTCGTTCACTTGAAGATCTTTATATGGATTCAAATGAACTATGTAGTTCACTTGAGTCCATAAAAAGATCCTTAGTTCATTTAGTTACATAGCTAGTTAACTCAAAGAACGAGAGTAAACGGAAAGGATAGATTACGAACACTGCGTACAGAAATGTCTCCTATGAAACATATTTGCTGCAAAAATAATTATCTACATTACATTTCAATTCAAATAATTACAGATTGCCTAATGATCTAGTGCGTAAAGAAATATGGAGTTGCATAATAGTTATTTATGGAACTGTACTATAATGAGGGGTATCAAAACACGAATATGGGTTGGATAATAGTATCAAATGAGTGTTTTAATACCTAATTATGTACAGTTGCATTCAAGACTTTATCTACACCCATTTTTTTTTATTTTCTTATTTTTATTTGGGAATAAACAATATTAATGCATATGGATTAAAAACACCCATGATATGTATCATCTATAAAGGTTTTGACTTTGACTTTGTCTTTGACTTTGACCTTCCTCCCCCTCCTCGTCATTATGTCTTCCGCGAGAGTGTTATAATGTAGGTCCTCGAGGACCTGCTGTGCCGCGTGACCACGCGCTCAGCGTTGCATAATGAAATACAGTACAAATACTGTAATGGTGGCAGTAAGCTAACCGTTGCAGAACCTTTTACAGAGGATTTAAAGCATGGGTGTAGATAAAATAACGAAAACAGTCCTATTTCATAAGCCTCCTAAAAACGCAAGAATATGCTCTGCTCTTTTTTATGACACGGATGTCAAAAGCTGGACTATGGAAGCTGAAAGCAATGGCAATACCGCGGATTGAGATTGAAGTATTTACCACATTCACGCATAAAACAAAATAACTGAACTCAGAAAACGAAGCTCCTGCCTCCCATAATCATGCAGTACTAGCGGCCGCCCACGAATCCGTCTGCGTGGAAAGTTTTTTGCTTTCCCTCGCGCCTCGGGAAGAATATTTTTTTGGGATGAAATGTACTTTGTCTTTCTCTATACCCCTGGTAATTGGTAATGGGTATATAAAATTTTATGATGATCGGTTCAGTAGTTAAGACTTGGAGGCGTAACCAACAAACATCAAACAGACTTTCTCATTTATAATATTATACCTATAAATGCGAAAGTAGTATAGTATACTCTTATATATTCTGTGGTATAGTGACCGGTCGCAGCGTTGCTTTAAGGTTTATTCCTTGTGTAAAAACCTAGGATATAATAATCTCTGTTATATTAAACAGACCATATTTATGTAATCAACTAGCGACCCGTCCTCGCTTCGCTTCGGTGTAACTGTAGATTTTGTTCAAAAAGATTAATCGATAAAAAGATTTTTATACCTACCTTTAAAAAACTTTAGGTACCTATTTTGATGCTTATGTTTTAGGAGGAATTTGCATGTTAATAACCTTGACAATGTAATTATTTAGTTGCATAAGGATTAATATCATGATACGAATGTCATCATCTTCCGATCAATAATTACTTTTATAGAAAAAAATATATACTGTGGCTTTCGTTTCATTATTCCTATTTTCATTGGGATCTCTAATTTTTTTTTACATAAAATACTGCTAATGTTACTTGCTGATAATTTCACTAGGTGAAAGTTTTATAAAATCTGCTCAGTTTTTGAATTTTTGCATTACAAACAATCAAACCAACAAACAAATCTTTCCTTTTCATATTTAATAATTTAAATAGTTTATAATATTAGTTTAGTATAACTGTGAAAAAGAACAAAAACATCTAATTTGAAATAAACATGTTTGAGATTTTGTAATGCTTACGTTTTATTTATGGCCTTAATACCATCAAAAAACTAATATAATTACCATTATAAAAATATAAAAAAAAGTTAAAAGTACTAGCGACCCAAAGGAGCCAAATGAGTGAACTTGTCCTAACTCCAATTGAACTAAATAGTTCACTTCAGGAATCTTTTTTGCCCACCTCTAATATGGCAGTAGTTCGAGTGGGATCTAAAAGATGTCGCTGACTTTGCTTGTATGAAGGAATTATAAAGCAAATATTCGGATGGGCTCATCCCCGATATAGCTATTTATTAACCCGCCATACAACTCGGCATCAAGGTTGATAATTAAACAATGTAAGTATAAAATTTATCATAATGAGGTCGGCACTTACGGTATGTTTTTTTTAAACAGTTAATAGACTAGAAAAGTTGTAAGTTTTTATATTAGGTATTAGTATTATTAAATCGTGCTCGAAAATATTATATTTTTTTTTATATTTGCAGACGTTATGAGATAATACATTAATTTCGGATAAATTTTGCTATGATGCTATTTTTGTTTTATTTGTAAAAGTTTCCTACGAGAGAAGTTTTATTACACACATGCGGTCCTATAAAGTTTCAGACATCAAAGTAACAGCAAACTGCTTTTTTTTGGTCCCTTACTTATGTTATGATATAGTCTTGAACACATTTGTTGAACGTTATCATGTTTTGGTACAATGAACTGTGTCAAAAGAGATAAGAATTGATATGACAAGCCAAAACAATACGGACTATGAACTAAAGTGACAGACAAAAGTATTTAATTTTTGTAAATAAAGTATTTAAGCATTCAACTAAAAATTTTTTTTTAAAAACACGTTTTTAAAACGGCCTTGTAAAAACAGAATAAAAAGTGAAAAATAAATTCTTCTGTAAACATTTATAACCCTACTAGCTTCTGCCCGCGACTTCGTCCGCGTGGATGTTAGAGAAAATTCTTAGAAAATCTTCAACCAGGATCCGACCAGTCATTTTTATGCTTCCCGATCCCGTTCCCGTTCCCGTTCCCGTTCCCGTTCCCGTTCCCGTTCCCGTTCCCGTTCCCGTTCCCGTTCCCGTTCCCGTTCCCGTTCCCGTTCCCGTTCCCGTTCCCGTTCCCGTTCCCGTTCCCGTTCCCGTTCCCGTTCCCGTTCCCGTTCCCGTTCCCGTTCCCGTTCCCGTTCCCGTTCCCGTTCCCGTTCCCGTTCCCGTTCCCGTTCCCGTTCCCGTTCCCGTTCCCGTTCCCGTTCCCGTTCCCGTTCCCGTTCCCGTTCCCGTTCCCGTTCCCGTTCCCGTTCCCGTTCCCGTTCCCGTTCCCGTTCCCGTTCCCGTTCCCGTTCCCGTTCCCGTTCCCGTTCCCGTTCCCGTTCCCGTTCCCGTTCCCGTTCCCGTTCCCGTTCCCGTTCCCGTTCCCGTTCCCGTTCCCGTTCCCGTTCCCGTTCCCGTTCCCGTTCCCGTTCCCGTTCCCGTTCCCGTTCCCGTTCCCGTTCCCGTTCCCGTTCCCGTTCCCGTTCCCGTTCCCGTTCCCGTTCCCGTTCCCGTTCCCGTTCCCGTTCCCGTTCCCGTTCCCGTTCCCGTTCCCGTTCCCGTTCCCGTTCCCGTTCCCGTTCCCGTTCCCGTTCCCATTCCCGTTCCCGTTCCCGATCTCGTTCCGTTCGCGTTCCATTACAGTTCCGTTACCGTTCCGTGCCAGTCCCGTTCCCGTTCCATTCCCGTTCCGTTCTGTTCCCGGTCCGTTTCCATTCCGTTCCCGTTCCGTTCCCGCTCCGTTCCTGTTCCGTTCTCGTTCCGTTCCCGTTCCATTACCGTTCCGTTCCCAATCCGTTCCCGTTCCCGGTCCAGGTCCCGGTCCCGGTCCCGTACCCGTCCCCTCCCCGTTCCCGTTCCCATACCCGTCCCTGTCCCCGTCCCTTGGACGAAGACTTCAAAATAAATGTCATTTTCGCAATCACCATCCCATGAGACCTCAAGAACGACATCCACATCGATTTTCATCTTTACTTACCCCATCCCTAAGGGATGATTTTCAAAATAACTAAATATGTGTTTGCCTTTTTATTTTTAGACATGCTCCTACGAATTTTAACGTTGTGTTGTAATATCTATTTTATATTCTTTTTTCATACAAAATTTGAACCCCATTTTCACCCGTTTAGGGGTTAAATCATGTCCACCGTGTTGAACTTCAAAATAAAACTCATTTTTGCAATCACCACCCCATAAAACCTCAAGAACGATATCCATATCGATTTTTATGTTTACTCACCCCATTTACCCCCTAAGGTGTTGATTTTCAAAATTACAAAATATTTGTTTGCCTATTTATTTTTATATGTACTCCTACGAAGTTTAAAGTTGTTAGTCTATTTATTTTTCCATACAAAATTTGAACCTCATTTTCACCTTTTTAGGGGTTAAATCATGTCCACCGTGTTGGACTTTAAAATAAATCTCATTTTCGCAATCACCATCCCATAAAACCTCAAAAACGACATCCATATCGATTTTTAAGTTTACTCACCCCATTTAGCCCCTAAGGGGTTGATTTTCAAAATCACAAAATATATGTTTGCCTATTTAGTTTTAGACGTGCTCCTACGAAGTTGAAAGTTGTAATGTCTATTTTATATTATTTTTTCATAAAATTTTAACCTCATTTTCAGCCCTTTAGGGTTTAAATCATGCCCACCGTGTTGGACTTCAAAATAAATGACATTTTTGCAATCGTCATCCCAGAAAACCCCGATAACGATATCCATATCTATTTTTAGGTTTTTTTATCCCTTTTCACCCCCATTTCATCCCTATAGGGGTTTAAATAATAACAAAAACAATATACGTTGCGTTAGATTTTCATTCATAATCCTAAATTATAAATTTGGCGATTTTCACTTCGAAAATAAAGGATTTTCTTCAATACGCAACTTCATCCCCCTTTTGAGCCCTTCGGGGGTAGAATTTTGAAAAACGCTGAAACCGGTATCTATTTATTTTCAACTCTTAGCCTAAACACAAAGTTTGAAGATTCTAGCTTCAAAACTGAGGGACTTTCATACAAACTTTCATCCCTTATTTCATCCCCTTAGGGATGGAATTTTTAAAAATCCTTCCTTAGTGGATGCCTACACTGTATAAAGTATCTATGTGCAAAATTTCAAGTTTCTAGGTCCAGCGGTTTGGGCTGTGCGTTGATAGATCAGTCAGTCAGTCAGTCAGTCAGTCAGTCAGTCAGTCAGTCAGTCAGTCAGTCATTCAGTTTACGATTTTATATATTAAGATACCTACAGAAATTTTAAACCTAAAATCGTGGGGCGCATGCTTAAGACAATATGGATGACAAATTTTAATGAAAAATGAAAAATGAAAAAATATTTATTTCATAAAAAAACAAGTGGGTAATACAGGGTATGGTTGATTCCCCCTTTTAAGTGTAAAAACACCTGTACCAGGAGAAAATCGCTCTCTCATAACAACATCAGTTTTTCGTGTTTTTTTAAAGAAATAAAAATTAAATAATTAAATAAAAAATAAAATTATAACAAAAATATTAACTCTAGAACTCTAAAATGTGCTTTTGTATATGTGTGTGTGTGTGTGTGTGTGTGTGTGTGTGTGTGTGTGTGTGTGTGTGTGTGTGTGTGGGTGTGGGTGTGTGGGTGTGTGTATGTATGTGCGTATGCGTGTGTGACCTCGTATGCATTTGTATGTAAAATTATATTGTATAAAAAATAATAAAATTGAAAAGTAAAAAATAAAAATAAAATACATATATAAAATGCAAAGTATAGATCTTAAGAAATAACTCAAGTACTGATATGAACTATTACTTCTTCTGTTTCCTCATAGTTCAGTTTTTTAACCCATTCTGTTACTAGCTGCTTGCACACGTGGTTGGGTTTTGTGTATATTTTAAGAATTTTATTAGCATGGTTATATATATGAGATGATTGGTAAATGTACTGGTGTTTGGCAAAGTAAGTATTACATGTACTTGTTTTAGCTACAATGTCATTACGTCTTTTTGCTAAAATACAGGAGTCAATTGGTAGTGATTTGTGTTTTAATGAAATAGTGTGCAAGATATACATTTGTCGAATAGTCATTACGTCTGTTATTGAATAAAGAGTATGTGTTGAGAAGTTGTGTTTTTTAAAGTACATTACTTTCAAAAGTATCCTTTGTGCACGTTCTGCCTCTAGAAATTTTACTTTAGACGCCCCTCCCCAGACTGGAATGCAATAGATTATAATCGATTGTGCCAAGGCAACATATATTTTTTTAAGTAGTTCTTTACTAGCAGAATACCTCAGAATTTTGAATATCCAAATCAGCTTCCTAATTCTGCTTGCAATAAGATCAATTTGAGCATGCCAGGAGAGCCTTTCATCGATCATGATTCCGAGGTATTTTGTAGTAGCTACCTTATTTATACCAGGGCAGTTGCAGGCAGTGTTGCTTAATTGGTCGCAGCTATGTATTTTAAGACTATAATCAGGATGTGGTTGAGTTCTGCTATTTATTGTGAAGCACATGAAATTAGTTTTGGCAGTATTTAATGTAAGTAGGTTGTGTCTGAGCCAGAGTGCAGTTGTAGCAAGTGCAGATTCCGCATCTTTTTTTACTGAGTCCCATGAATTACCGGTAATTACCAGGGCAGTGTCGTCAATTTTACAAAATGCGCCCCACGTTCTTAGGTTTAAAATTTCTGTAGGTATAGGGTTATAAATGTTTACAGAAGAAATTATTTTTCACTTTTAGTCTGTTTTTACAAGTCCGTTTTAAAAACGTGTTTTGGCGCCTGGCCCAGCGATTGGGGAGGTTAAGCAACGTTCGCAAGGGTCGGTCATGGGACGGGTGACCACAAATTTATTATCTCGAGCTCCTCCGTGCTTCAGAAGGCACGTCAAGCCGTTGGTAATGACTGCAAATGCAGCCGGATTTGCAGTCGTTAACACCCACCAATCCGCATTGGGCCCGCGTGGTGGGTTATGGTCCGTCAGAAGTCCCGTCAAGAAGGCCTGTGCCCCAGCAGTGGGGACATTAAAAATGGCTGATGGACACACTACTCGGTAGTAGTAGTTAGGTACTCGGGCCTTTCAGAGAGACGTTATACAACAAAACTACAAACGCATCAAAGGTCTTGGAAATAAGCGCCCCCATTTGCTGCACCGGCAAACATCTTGCCTAAGCTTGAATAAATTTGTTTAAGATATTTCCGAGAGGGTTGTGCCGTTAAGCGGCTGAAAAATGGCCCGGCTCGAAGTAATAAAGCCGGTGGCAATCGATCGGAAACAGGGCCTTGGTGCCGAATGGGGTATTCAGAGTGGTATTACGAGTAATTTTCACTGAAAAAAATGCAGGGAGATAAAATTGTAATGGCTACATATAGGTATTAAAATTAATTGACATCTCTGTGTGCCGCAGGTTTTTTTTATATGTATAAATTAAAAGAACACAAAAACACAATCGTTAACGGAACTTAAAAAATAAATGACAATCAGCCATTTTTGATGTCCCCACTGCTGGGGCACAGGCCTTCCTTTGGATAAGAAGGATGGGCCACAACCCACGTAGTGTTAACGACTGCAAATGCACTCGGGACCAACGGCTTAACGTGCCTTCCGAAGTACGGAGAAGCTCGAGATAATAAATTTTTGGTCACCCATCCTATGACCGACCATTGCGAAACTTGCTTAACCTTCGCAATCGCTGGGCCAGGCGCTAAATCACTGCGCCATCGAGCTCCTCAAAAAAAAAAAAAAATATTTACGAGGATTTATTATTTATCCAAGACTATTGCCTTATAAAACGATTTTTCTCATACTAACCACAAGTTCTCATTTAACATTTTAATAGCAACTACGGTTCTTAATAGTCTCAAGTAAAAATGTCCATGGTAAATAAATTTAAAATACTGTCTTCATCCTCCTGTTTCACTTCGACCGAAGAAAATAATTACGTTCTGTCCCCGGACAAGCAAATTAATAATGCGAATAAATCATAAACTTTTGTAGAGTACGGTTACTTTGCTTATTTTGAAAATTTAATATTTAAGATAAAGTTTTTATCTCTTGTCCGCTAATGAATTTACTGTGTTAAAGGGTTGAAACGTACCATACATTTTATTGCTTCTCATTTATCTACACTTATGTATTGATTGCAATCACTTTTAAGTCATTTTTTTTATTCATACCTACTTATTGCATTTTCTAAAGACAAAAATGTATTATGATTTATATTGATCTGGTGCAAGTCGTATTTTTTTCTAATTTATTATTTAGTAATAAATAAAATTTATTAGTTCAAGGACTTATCTTAGAAATAGATATAATATAGATATAAAGAGAGGAATTATGAATAGACTTAAAGTGAAAGAAAGAACAGTACTTACGATAGTGTATTAGGTAGAAGAGAGGAAATGTCTTCTGACATGATTGCGAAACGATCTCAGAGTTTGAGCCTACCTGATACCCTCTGGGATGGAATTCAACAGACGTACAGCATGCATAAAGAAGGAATATGAGAGGAAATAAGTTGAATGGCGAGGGATATCAAGAGTAAGATAAGAAAAAGAGCGCAGTGAGGATAGTGTGAAAGTGGAGCGAAAGCAGAAACATTCTTTGAGATAGACTGAAGTAGTTGGATGGTAAAGGATGGAATAAAGAAGCATTATTAAGATTATGTAAGTCCCTGCGGCGACGAATTGGAAGTCAATTGAGCTTAGAACGTAAGTGGGATACGTGGTCATATTTACGTTTATTGAAAATAAATTTGATGCACATATTCTGCAGACGCTCCAACTTGTTAAGCATGACCTTCGACAGATCCGTATAACTGACGTCAGCGTAGTCTAAAAGCAGAAGAAACTGGACCAGAGTGATTTTCGTACTTGTTGGTAAAAAGTTTCTTAACCGATTAATTGTATAGTACGCAGAAAAAACTTTTTTTCATTTCAAGTTAAGATTTTGTGATCAATATAATATGAAATTAGTGGGCCCAGTTTTGTAAAGTCGAGTGTCCCCCTTTATGTTACCTTAGAAACACTGGGTCGAGTTTCCCCTCTTCGATACCTTAGTTAGAATGTACACCTCATACTAAAGTCTTAGGTGTATTATTATTAAGACTTACCCGTGTGGGTGACTTTAGCTGGAGATGAAGCGACTTTCTCTAAGGTACTTAAAGCGGCACCTCAGCGGAATCTGTAATAGGGTCGTGACAAAACTGACGATATTCCCAATATTATGCAAACACGCCCTTTTATACGACACAACTCGTCTTTATGGCATAAAGTTACTTTCGATGTTTGAAGAAAATGCAACCGATGGGTAACTATTTGAAAACAAAAGAGAAAATCTGCTACGAATTACTAAATCATTTTTTTATCTATACAACCTGGAGAGGACATTACAACAATAAATTAAATGTCCTATAGCCAATATGCTCCAAATCTACATAAAAAAATCAATTAAAAATATCACATAGTTTAGATTATTTTAAATAAGATATAAAAATAATAAATAAGATTTTACTGTGTTAAAATAGATTTTACTGAAAACAGTAAAATCTATTTTTGTGCCACTTTTTGTTTATTTATTTTTTATTTCGATCCTAGGTATTATTTTAAAGTTTCAAAATACGCCTATGAACTACTGTCACCAATGTTTTCATTTGTAGGGTTCCGTACCCAAAGGGTAAAAACGGGACCCTATTACTAAGACTCCGCTGTCCGTCTGTCTGTCTGTCTGTCTGTCTGTCACCAGGCTGTATCTCATGAACCGTGATAGCTAGACAGTTGAAATTTTCACAGATGATGTATTTCTGTTGCCGCTATAACAACAAATAGTAAAAGCCGAACAAAATAAATATTTAAGGGGGGCTCCCATACAACAAACGTGATTTTTGTGCGGTTTTTTGGTACGGAACCCTTCGTGCGCGAGTCCGACTCGCACTTGGCTGATTTTTTTTGTCGTATTGTCATTCTAACATATGGGCGTCACTTTGAGGTAAAATGTATAAGGCCCTTTAACAAAGTTTTCATGGTACATGAACGTCCTATATAGTCGCATTACTAATTTCCCAGCAAAAATGTAAACAAAGGTGTTTCCAGTACAAAGCAACACAAAAAGAAATAGTATATTGCTAAGTCAAGAAATAAACACACTTACAAGGTTTTTCATCACAAACCTAATAAAAATAGATTAGATAAATATTCTGAATCATGACTTTTGCGTCAAAAAGATTAATATAATTTAATATTTCATAATAACAGTTTTATAGTAGAAAACATTTTATGACGCTGTGCACACATTAACTGCAAACCGTAAACATCAACCTTTGGTCTTTTTATAAAATTTCAAATAAATTAGTATTACGAGTAGTAGCTGTAGTAGTAACATTTGTCTTTTGGTATTGGGGGGGGAACAGGCGGTGATGCTACGTATTTTTGATAGTTTACATACAGGTGTGACGTTTTGTCGTTTGATAGTAATAAATCCATTTTATTGTTATGATTTTGAATCAAATTGAAAGGATAATAGTAGTATTTTAGTTTAATAGCCTGGCAACACCGCCGCTTAGCTCCGCCGTTTCCCGCCATATTTTCCCGCCATTTGTAGTGGAATGGGGAGGTAAGCGGTGGGGATAGGCGGCAGAACGGTCGACGAAAGTCAGTTGCGGGCTCAGTCACTGTTCAACAGTCGAGAAGCCAAGTAGTTAGGGAAAACTGCTAACGTATCGTTGCTATAGCCTAGTTAATAATATTCATGGTGTATTCCAGTGAAGAAAGTAAAAGTGGTTTTAAACCTTTATTACTGTAGTTTCATTATAAATCAGCAGTGGAAGAACCAAGGTATGTACGCTCACGATTTTTAACGTTTTAAACCGAGCTAAAATTACGAAATTCAGTTGGGTAGTTTCAAATTTTTTTTTTTTTTTTTTAAGTTTATTTTCAAAACAAAAGAAAATTACAACAAATATTTTTTCAATCACAGCAAGAGAAACCGTAAAAGGTTTATGTATTGCTGCCATCACTCACTGACACATTGGCAGGTAAGAAGTTTTTAATAACCTTTTACATTGTTCCGGGTTATCCAGGATTCCATCCAGTAAATCATTTTGCAGTTCGTTTAACAATGACGGTAACATTATATATCGAGCAACGTTTACCATATGTGTTACTGTATGAGGGCAGCACATACTTAGGTAGGTAAGTCAGGTTACGCAAATTACTATTTCTTATTCTTAATTTTAACAAAGAGCTGTGTCGCCGAGCCGACCTCTTTTTGATACAAACTTTATGGTTTTTTAACTTATTTTTTATTACTTTTGATTTCTGTTCCTTTTTTACGTTGTGTCATGTTTTTGCTGTTGTCAGTGCTGTTTTTTGTGATATAAATATATTTTAAACGTTACAAATCTTCGTTTACTCATTTTCATCAGCCCATTAGCTCGCTCAGTATCATTGTTTTCATCAGCCCATTAGCTCGCTCAGTATCAAGCTGTTTTCTATTTCATCACAAATTACATACATTTTTATTTTATTGTATATATCTATTATTCTACAGTGTTTAAATAAGTTACTATAATCATTTTTATATTTATTTTTAATTGAGTTAGGCACAATAGTTTTTAATAATCTAAGTTGCAATTTATATATATCTTCGATGTACGTTTTGTATGTCCTGCCATAACTACTGAGGCCATATCCTATTATCGAGTCTGCTAGTGCATTGTACAGCATTCTCATAATATTGTATGGTAATTTGTACTTCAGTACAGAAAGTTTGGCTAAAACAGCTCTTAGTTTTTTACAAACATATTCAACGTGTGGCTTCCAATTAAATTTGTCATCTATTATTAGACCAAGGTACGTATGCTGTGACACAGATTCCAGGTTTTTACAATTACAACAATAACGACTTGTCTCCCCTATTGTACTGCGGTGATGCAGGCAGAGATGGCTGTGGGCCTGGATTCTTGGCTGAATCACAGATTTATTGTGGGAAGAATGGATGTGGATATATTTAGTTTTATCATAATTTATAATTAAGCCAACATCGTGGGCCCATTTACAGAGAAGATCAAAGTTAATTTGCATTATGTTTTGTACAGTGTCTAAGTTCTTATCTGCTACTAGTAAGCATGTATCGTCAGCAAATTGGTATACAGAGGCCTCCCTAAAGATATTACACATATCATTACAGTAAAATAGATATTCGGTCGGACCGATAACCGAGCCTTGAGCTGTGCCTTCTTCGGTTGGCATAAACTGACTATGTACGTTACCTATCTTAACGGTTGTTTTCCGGTTAGTGTGATAGTTTTTAAGAAGATCCAGGAGAGGGCCCTGTATACCATTCTGCGAGAGCTTCGCATACAGGGTGTTGAAATTCAAAGTTTCGAAAGCTTTGCTAAAGTCAACAAATAATGCAATTACATGTTTTTTATCATTTAAGTAGGTATTTACTTCGTTAGTGAATTTACATAACAATTGGGAGGTATTTTTATTTTTTTGGAAACCATACTGTCGCTCGTGTATTATGTTATTCTCTATTATAAAACTATTTATATATGAACCTAAGTATTTTTCTATTATTTTATCTATACATGAAAGAATGGTAATCGGTCTGTAGTTATTTATATCTGTGTATGTACCCTTTTTATGTATTGGTCGTATAGTGCCAATCTTAAGTTTGTCAGGATAAATTGAATTATTTATGCAAGTATTAATTAAATGAGTAATAATTGGAGTTATCTGTTTACTAACGTACAAAATATCAGAGACACGAATCCCGTCAAAACCTGGACTTTTTTTATTATTTAAGTGCTTAATTATCGTCTTAATTACTTCCTCCCTAGCCTTATGAAGTTTCATTGTTAAATCAGGTTTTTTTGTGTACAAGTTTTCATTGATCAGAGGCTTATCACAGGTAGAAATTATGTTTTTAACGTTATCTCGAAATCCTCTTGAGAAGTTATTAGCTATATCTATTTGATTATAGCCACGGAAATTTTTAATTATAATTTCATCGATAGATTTAGTCAATTTACCACACAATTGGTTTATTATTCCCCATACTTTTTTTGGGTTGTGAAAGTTTGAAGTAATTGATTTTTTTATGTCTTTATTCCTTAAATAATTGATGTATTTATTGGTTTTATTTCTATATTTATTGTATAATAGTCTATTAGTTTTATTACTCATATCACTCATCCAGATTTTGAGCAATTCGTCTCTCTTGTTGCACATATTTAACATTCTAGTATTTACCCAACTACATAGATTACGCTTGTTTATATTTAAATCATATTTAAATTTACATTCCTCATAAATGCAGCTAAATTTATTCAATATAAATTCCAACACATCATTAGGGTCGTCGTAAGTAAATGCCGGGCTCCGGTCAACATCATGCAATAGAGATTGAACCTTATCGTTATCGAGTTTAAGTACTGTACGATATTGGCGTCTCGATGCGGTGTTATCAGTTAGAACTAAACCAGTTATAAAGTGGTCGGCCAATGCATTGTTTATCACAGCTGATTTTATCGAACAGATGTTTTTACTATTTGTTGATTCACGTACGAAAATATGGTCAATGCAGGTTTTAGAGATACGGTTTTTTTTTAAATTGTATTGTATTCGCGTATATTGATTGATGCCCGACTGTAGACCCTTTTCACATAATGAGTTAAGATAATGTGAAGTAATTGAGTTCGACTGTAGAATGTCGATATTCATGTCGCCTAGTAATATATAGTTATCATTAGTTGGTGTTGATGATATATGTTTAGACAGTTCACTTATAAATAGCAACTTATTTAAACGAGGCGGTCGGTAGACAACACAAATATTAGTTTTGTAATTATTGTAGTTAGTAGTAATCGAGCCTGATAAACATTCGAAATAACGAGTTGAGGTAGCATTCCTAGTAAATTGAAGGTTTTTATGTACATACAGTATTATTCCTCCACCTTTTCTTCTTTCACGTAGATCGTGGTACATCTCGTAGTTGTTTAGTTCAAACATCTTGACACAGTCGGCTGAGATATTGGCTTCCGTTATTGCAATCAGGCTGATAGTTTTTGAACTGCTCGTAGTTACGTATTCAAGTTGGGAAAAGTTTTTGATCATTGATCTTATGTTCACGTGCAAGGCGATTAATGCGTTTTGCGTATGAGAAACGTCTTTGATAAGGTCATTCCAATTTTCTACATTCGTTTCATTTATATTAGGGCTTTGGTTATCCATTGAGTTATATAGATAATTTGTCTAAGTAAGATGTAATGTATAGTACCAAGTCTGGGTAGGGGTACCATTATTTCTCACTGCCGTTCTTGTTAAAATCAATCGCCAATCTCTCTATGTCTTCTATCGATCTTATAACATAAGCTTTTTCTTTCTCAGCCCTTCTTGCTTGAATAAGGCCATTTTTGTACCAAACGAATTTGCATAAACCACCCTCCTTAAGTGTAGTTTTGGCTTTCCACAGCAAAAACGAATTTCCTGGTGTAAGGGACTCACGGATAATTATTTTTGAACTGTAGGTGAGACCTATATCTGTGGTATTCAGCTCGCTGGCCTTGGTGGCAGCCATCCATTTGTCTTCGAGGCCATTGGATAGTACAACCACAATAGGTGGGTGTCTGGTCGTATTTGTATTTCTTGTATTCTTGGCTTTTTTCCTATACGCCCTAAGTATCCCTTCAGGAAGTTGTTTCAGTTTATTGCAAATTAAATTAGTAATTGACGTGATATTTTCGTCTTTTTCCTCTTTTATGCCATGAATTTCGAGAAAATTGTGCATCATATTTTGTTCGATATGGTTGACTTTTTGTTCAAGTGCTTCATTTTTTAGTGTAAGGTTTTTACAAGTGTTTTTATACTCGATAATTTGGTTTTCGAAGCTTTTTATTCTGACTTCATAGTCGTCTATTTTGTCTGAATAGAATTGCAAGGCTGTTTGCAACTCAGTACTCACTATGTTACGTATTTCAAAACGTATTTCGCTGAGTATTTTTTGAGTAATGTTGGATGCCGGCATTGTTTCATGGTCAGTATTGTCTTCTTCCTCTGGATCTGGCATAATAAAAGACAGGCGGTGTTTCTGGTTAGCGTTGCCGGAACAGTTTCGGCATTTCCATTCGGCAGAATCGGTAGTAAAAAGTACACTAAGCTGGTCAGAGGATAAGTTAGCACACGTCCCGTGTATCCATTTCGTACATCCAACGCACTGCAATCCTGGGTTCTTTTTATTTATCAGTTTATTGCACTTCAAACATTTCACCATTTTAATATTTGTAACGCAGGTAGTTGTATACGATAGCAGATCGATGCGCGCGGGCACAACGTGACTATAACGGTTCGCCGTCAGCGAGTGAATATGATTGCATTGAAAGAGATTCTTACTTTTACAATTTGCACTGCCATGCATACACAACTCGCACTCATTGCACGTGACCGAGGCTACACTTCGGCCGTGCATACACAACTCAGTCATTGCACGTGGTCGAGGCTACACTTCGATCGTGCATACACACTCGACAATCATTGCACGTGGCCGAGGCTACACTTCGGTCGTGCATACACTGCACATGCACACAAAACTACACTCAGCGTCGTCAGCATGATGAAATAGTGCGTTGATATTGGAATAGTAATGTCCATGATTGTAAAGCGAGGTCATGAAATGAAAGTTTTTTTATCTTAACTGCCCAACTGTAACTTTCGTGATTTAAACTCTGGGTATGCATTACATAATGAATTATGAAAATAAGAACTGTGTATATTTTAAGTACCTACATTAAAGATGTACATAATATTTGTAAATACCGTCACTCCTAGTCCCTAGTATATTTGAATTTACTTATATGAAATTTATGAAATATTTCCAACTAAAATGAAACTTAGTCTAAATATTTCACCCAGCCCTATGTAATTAAACTAGATATTTATATGAATGAAAATTTATTAAAACATTGACTTTCGAGGCTAGATGCACATTCAGTTTGTAAGGCTAGGACAAGGCTAAACGCGCCTTCGACTTAAAGTAAGGTACCTGTATGAAGAGGTTTGAGAATTTATAAGGGTGAAGTTTTTTAAGTTTAGATGTGCTTTTATTTTATATAAGGTTAGGTAAGCCTTTATTTTACAAGGTGAGATGCGCCTTTTTTATTAACTGTTGTTGGTTTTCTATTATAAAAAAAATATATTGATATGAATGAAAATATACAACTTACTTTCAAAGATAGGCACACGTTCAACGTGTAAGGCTAAACGCGCCTTCGACTTATAATAAGGTATAACTCTTGATACTAGAATGATAAAAAAAATTGAGATTTATATGAATGAAATTTTATAAGGTTTGATGTGCTTTCATTACGAGGTTAGATACGCCTTTATTTTACAAGGTTAGATGCGCCTTCATATAATAGGATTAGATTCGCCTTCATTTTATAAGATTAGATGCGCCTTCGTTTCACAATCACAATGCTAGATGTGCCTTCATTTCATAAGTTTAAATGCGCCTTCGTTTTATAAGTTTAGATGCGCCGTCATTTTATATAAGGTTGTATGCGCCAACATTTTATATGATTAGATAAGCCTGCGGTTTGGCTAGATGCGCCTGCGGCTTATAAGGCTAGATGCGCCTTCAGTTTGGCTAGATGCGCCTTCAGTTTGGCTAGATGCGCCATCAGTTTGGCTAGATGTGCCTTTGTTTTGGCTAGATGCGCCCTCGGTTTGGCAAGATGCGCCTTCAGTTTGGCTAGATGCGCCTTCATTTTATAGGGTTAGATGCGCCTACATTTTATAAGGTTTAATGTGACTTTATTTTATAAGATTAGATGCGCCTTCGTTTCACAATCACAAGGCTAGTGCCTTCATTTCATAAGTTTAAATGCGCCTTCATTTTATAAGTTTAGATGCGCCTTCATTTTATAAGTTTAGATGCGCCGTAATTTTATATAACGTTGGACGCGCCAACATTTTATATGATTAGATAAGCCTGCGGTTTGGCTAGATGCACACATTTTTAAACAAGAATAAAACTCTCTCATGGAATTCAGTACAACAAAAAAAAAGGAAAATTTAAATCAAAATTTTGTAATGCTAAAAATGGCGCGTCCTGCAATATGCAATACATAGAAAACGAGTAATCTGATGTAATCTCCTTGTTTTTTATTATTATACAGGGTGTAACAAAAACGCTGTCCAATCCGTGAAGGGATGATTAGGTAGGTACCTATAAAGATTCTATTCACGCAATCCTCTTTGATTAACGAGTAAAAATCCCTGGTTAAAATAGAATAAATAAAAAATGAAGAACTCACATTGCAACACCGAAGGCAGCAGAGTGGCACGACAAGTAGTGACGTCATGAGGTCAAGACCGTCAGATCAGAACACAAAGTAATGACAATTTCCAGAAACTATGATTTTATGCAGCTCTGAAAACAGCTTTTTAATATGGAGTTTGATCCGCGGATCATTCTGCTGGAACCCCAATGTATGAGATCTGCTGCGAAAATGCTACTTTATATTTCCACCACCAATAGAAATACATGCCTAGCAACGGTGCACTAGATTGTCCCGAACACTTTGCAGCACACCTGTATTCCACTTAATTAGTACAAATGTGGCTATTATTCGCAAACGCATTACGGATTCACTCTCACAAATGTTTTTAAACATCAACTGTAAACATGACCTCACAAATAAAAATCAAGGGGTGTCAAATCTGGAGATCGCGCTGGCTACGGAGTTGGTCCACCTCTTCCAATCCACCGTCACCCATCACCCATATTGCTAGTTTAGGTATTTGCGCACCGGTCAATAAGCATGTTAAAATAGTCTGCATTTGAAAAAGATCTTGACAAGAATAAACTTTGACTTGGTGGAATACGCTGCTATAAAAAATACATTACGAAAAACTGAGAACCTCCTCCTTTTTTGAAGTCGGTTAAAAAGGTGTCGCTATAAGAATTTTGTATTGCCAATTAAAAAATAAAAATAAAGCGACGTATTAATACTGTTGTTCTTTATCAGTCACACCTCTAAAAGACGTATTAAGGTGTTGCTCGCGCAAATGTGATAATTATCTACATAATATGTACTTACATGTTATGAAAAAAAAATCTTTACAGAATACATTGTCTTTTATCAAGCATACCTATTTTATTTCAATAGCTTGCCTAATTTTAGTCCTTCTTGAAATCATATGTCTTACCAATTCGTGACAAATAATATGATCATCATTCATCAACATCATCATTTTATAATTTTCATAAAATAAAATAACAATAAAATCATCACAGCCGAAAGACGTCCACTGCTGACATAGGTCTCCTTTAGTTTTTTAGAGCGACTAGTTACAGGCGACTTGCATCAAGCGTATTCGAGCGGTCTTTACCAAGTCGTCCGTCTACATAATAAAACAAACATTATATCTAACAAACAATAATGTACTAATTTCATAAAACAATTTTATGATGCCACCCAGCGCGCCGTAGTAGGTTAGGTGTACTGACTGCATTCTACGTTACACCGTCCTCGCCTCAATGACAAAGGCACGACAACGGCCGAATGAGTGACACGAGGCGAGTCAAATATCCAATCATGTTTGATCTGCGTTCAAACCCCAGCCAATAGAAAACGTCATATGCGTTAGAATACAACCAAATACCGATTATGCGTGCATTGTAATAAGGTATGTTTTTACTAGTTCATTGTTGAGTTTGCGACCTTTTGTGTTACAGAATATGTGAAGGTGCCATTTTTTATGCAATATTTGTTAGGAGTTAGGCTTCCTTAGATCTTAGTTCGTTGAGTTCAACTGTGCTTCTACTTACTTACTTAATCGGAAAACGGCAAGTTGCGTCCAAACGGTGATTAACTTCGGCAAGTAAGTAAGTTCATAAAGGCCGATTTACACATCCATAAGTAAGTAAGTAAATAAGTTCAACTGTCCTTCTACTTACTTAATTAATCGGAAAACGGCAAGTTGCGTCCAAACGGTGATTTTGTAGGTAGGTAAATTCATTGATTTTATGGTAAGCAATTTATTATTATATTTGTTCAAAATTTTGTTTTGAAATTTTATGCTGGTCTGTGTTTTGATGGAGTGTCTGGGGGTGATTGGCAATTTTGGCCAGATTGTCATGATGCCTTGGATGGTTCCTGAAGTTTGTGCAAGAGAACTGCTCTGGTCTGACGATGTCTCTCTTTTGAAAAGATGACGTTTGTCTTGACGTTAGAGGTGGATTTTCTGTACAAGGTTTTAATGTCAAAATACCGAGCAGATTCAGTTAAAATCAAAACTTCGAGTAACTTTTGTTTGAATTAATTTTTGTTTCTCATAAAGCTAGAAATTGCTTATTATAAAGTAGGTAGAGAGAGAGCTTGACTACGTGGTCTTGAATAAAATGCCGTCGATATTTTGTTCTCGTAGACAAAGTCTTGAGCTCTGCGTGTCGCGAAAAAGTGTTTTCTATTTTAGTTTGTGCGGTTCGCGAATAGAAAAGTGTTTTGGTTTTTATTTTGTAATCAATTTAGGTGACGGAAATTTGGATCGCGATGATTCCGTTCGTAGCATCTCCAAATAAAGCCTGAATTTCGCGTCGCGTGTGTATTGTGAAATCTAGCCAATTTTCTAGAAAATTGCCTAAAAAAATAAATCTTGCATATTCAATATTAAAATAGCATTTATTACATGTTGTTGTAAAAAAGCGAAAGGAAATCATTAAAAATTTACCTAATGCTTGGTTAATTTATTTTTTTGAAGAAATGAGATTTATTCAGGCTGGTTCTAGATAATGGCAAAAGTGAATTTCAGTGGTTTTCAGCAGCTGGGAAATTATTTATTTACCAATAAATAATTCGGGGTAAGTGTTAGTATGTAAGATTAGGATATGATCGATTTTTGGACAAAATCTCTGTTCACTTTCTCTTTAAAATTTTATTGCAACGCAATAAATACAATTTTACAGTATGATATTAATCTTGGTACTGATTGTCCTGAAATCTGTTCATATAATACTAGGGAAATTTTTAGGGCTTATTTAAAGTTGTGTGTGTTATGTTTTATGCTTTGCGACTAATTTTTCAGACTCTTTAAATTTCATAAATTAAAATTTGTGCTGGAGAAAATTTTAACTAGAGAGTGTTATTCCATGTCTAAATTATTTAAATAGTCATAATTAAACTGAAATAGTGCTATTTTGGAAGATCCATTTCTCAATAACTACAAATTTTAAAGTTTCATAATGAGAATTCCCGCTGTGCTATTTTACTTCTTAAAATCTATTTTTTTGGAGCTTTGTATGAATTTATTGTTGCTGTTTTCATGCAAATAATATCTTTATATCTAGTATAAGCTAGAAAAATTGCCAGTAATTTGAAATAATCAAATTTGAGAATAAGCGATAACCGTTCATACAAGACTTAATTTCTTAAAATGTGATTTATTTTGCTTTAATTATTGAAATATTTATGCAAATATAGTCACATACACCATACATTACTCATGCACATATAAAGTAATATATTTTGTGGGCATTAATGGATTCGAGTTTGGTCGTTCAACTTGGTCGAAGAAATTCAGGAATTACAACTTGAATTTCATTTTTCTGAGTTGATTGGAGGGTGTAATACTGTTAAACTCATATGATTAGCTTTCTTTTATATAGCATTTACTATAATAATTATCAGAAAGTTGAAACGGCTAACTTTGAGTTTGACGGATTTCATCGCTTTAAATTCATATTTTTATAAAATATGATTTATTTTGCTTTTATTGTTATAATATTTATGCAGATATTTTATTACACGGATCACACTATTCATATACACTCCTAACAATACATATAGTGTAGACTTGAGTGGATTCGGTAATTGGTCATTCAACTGAAGCCGATGAAATCTCAAGTTGAGGTAATGAATTGTTGTGTAGTTTCTGTAATCAGGTACTATTGGACCTGCTGGTTGGCACTTAATTACAGAAATGAGGTAATGCTGAGCTGCCATAATTTATAATAATAATATTTAACTTATTGAAGTCTATCTGGGTCTATGGTCCAAATATGATTTTAATGCATCAGTCGTTTTATTTTAGGGTTCCTTGAATGGTTTCCTAGTTCAGTTACGATGTGTGCTTATCTCATCGCTAAGTAAATCTTTTGTGTTTATTTTAGTTATGTGGTACATAGTATCAGTTAATACTAGGGCCATTGAACGATAATCAACTTGATTGTTTGTCAAGGGTTTTGGTGTTCTCAACAATTTGATTAGTAAGAGTCTAATATTTATGAGATGTGGAGGTTTTCCTAAAGGTATAACTGGGTTAGGTTGACCGACCACCAGAATACCTGTGTAAATTGACATAATCATATTCTATTCTAGGACTGTTACTAAACAAAGGACTAGGCCAAGATATTCTGTTGAATTTCTAGGCTTTAGAAACCGTTCAGTTATAGTTTTGCTTTGCGTTGCCTTTAATCAAGCCAAGTTCCTTGGGATCAAAGACAAACAAAGTAACTCATCCCCACCCCATGTCAATTTTATATTGAAACCATATTTGGATTAATATTCCTATGACTAATTTTATTAGTGATGGCTAAGCTCATAACAGCGGTATTGGTTTGAGTAAAAAGTGAATATTACTCATAGAGTATTATTTATCTCTGACAAAACCTTGTCTATTCTTATCCCTACCGTTCCTTTGAGAATGCCTGATTTATATTTGAAATATAATATAAATATTTATTTTGTTCAATAATGGTTTGAACAACATTTCCAGTTTGACTGTATGCTCTCTCATATACTGCAATTGCTGTGTGTCATACAGATTAATTCTTCACATAACTACATCAACACTTACAACAGTGGTTTGTGTCAAATCACTTTAATTTATTTTATCATTCTCTGTTGAGCATTAGCTTGATGTATGTTGAGTCTTAGCCAGTAGTTAAATTCTTTGGATACTGAGAAATCTCAGTGGAGGAATTTAATGAATGCTTCGCAGTGACTGCATGCTTATGTTTAACCGAGAAGTTACACAATACAAATCTTATTCTGACTGACGGTTGAGTGCACTACGATTAAGTAGATTGTATTCTTGTCTTTCATCACTAACGATGAAATTGACCTGAAGATTACATTTTGAACAATCTTGGTAGCGCAGACTCCTTTCTGTTCAGATGAGATATCACTAAAACCTCGTCTGTTCGCAGCTTGGTACACCAACACTTGTAGTTCCTTGGATACGTTCTGTATAGTTCTATCTAAGGGCTACATAATCATTATCTGTATGACTACATAGTGACAGTAAGATGGGACAACATCTTTTGGATTGGAAGTATTTTCATCCAAACATATTTATTTGAGAAATCAGATTTTCTCATTCCATCTAACCTATTCCATTTTGTATTTGATGCATCATGGTTAATGCTAAAAAATAACTGTTTGTGCTTAATCGCACTGGCGTGGATTGGAGAGCCCTTGGGGATTGGTGGATGATGGGCTACCAAAATCAAAGACTGATTTGGTCTGGTCTTTGATGTTGGTTATAATTTTCCTAATATCCTTTCATACTATCTACACTAAACAATACTTATACAAAATTACTTGTTATACTATTTATTTATTATTTATATGTATATTTATTTATAATTGTTAGTTATAAGATGTAAATTCTATGCGAGCGTTTCTGAAAACACTAATTTATTTTCTTTTAAACTTACCTTTAAAAGATTTTGGGTTGCTGAATTAATTTTACACAACGTAGAGGTCCTACCACTTAACGATCACTTTATGGCCATATATTTAATTAAGTTTATTTTATCTTTAATAGATAAAGCTTTTACTTGGTTTTGATGACCAAGATTAGTTGGGTATATTTATCCCTACTAATACACTTGGTGTCATGGTACGGATAACCCGTATGGTACTTGTACACTCCTATTGCTTGAGACCTGGATTCATGTCCCCGATAGGTAGCTAGGTATATAGGTACTTAGTTACATAGTTAGCTAGATAGGGGGGGGGGTCCGTTACAGCATTACAAGCCGATAGCATCCTCACGAGGTCACTTCATAAGGGTCAGTCGTTACAATTTTATTTTGATTTTATTTTACAACTGAAAAGTCCCTAAGTATTTCTGTTGGTTATGATTATGACAAAAAATTTATAAAGAAAACGATCCAGATTGAAGTCTTTATCTGTTTCAAAAGTAGGTTTTCAAAGGAAAGGAGTTTAACTAAAGAGTAAAAGGGCTAGGTGATTTGTTGTTGGTGACTTCATTCATTAGAAATTGTAGTTGAAATTTAGTGCAAAAATAAGGAAATAGAATAAAATCTTTCTTAGTAATGTCATATTCTGTGGTAATGTAATCTTAGTACTTTTCTGTTGTAATGTAACCACTTTTCTGTTCGAATTCACTGCTAACAGTTGGTAGATGCATCAATGTTTCTGAATATGTTTACTGTTACTGCAGTGTTGGTACAGTGTTGGTACAGTGTTGGTACAGTGTTGGTACAGTGTTGGTACAGTGTTGGTACAGTGTTGGTACAGTGTTGGTACAGTGTTGGTACAGTGTTGGTACAGTGTTGGTACAGTGTTGGTACAGTGTTGGTACAGTGTTGGTACATTGTTGGTACAGTGTTGGTACAGTGTTGGTACAGTGTTGGTACAGTGTTGGTACAGTGTTGGTACACTGTTGGTACAGTGTTGGTACACTGTTGGTACACTGTTAGTACACTGTTAGTACACTGTTAGTACACTGTTAGTACACTGTTAGTACACTCTTAGTACACTGTTAGTACACTGTTAGTACACTGTTAGTACACTGTTAGTACACTGTTAGTACACTGTTAGTACACTGTTAGTACACTGTTAGTACACTGTTAGTACACTGTTAGTACACTGTTAGTACACTGTTAGTACACTGTTAGTACACTGTTAGTACACTGTTAGTACACTGTTAGTACACTGTTAGTACACTGTTAGTACACTGTTAGTACACTGTTAGTACACTGTTAGTACACTGTTAGTACACTGTTAGTACACTGTTAGTACACTGTTAGTACACTCTTAGTACACTGTTAGTACACTGTTAGTACACTGTTAGTACACTGTTAGTACACTGTTAGTACACTGTTAGTACACTGTTAGTACACTGTTAGTACACTGTTAGTACACTGTTAGTACACTGTTAGTACACTGTTAGTACACTGTTAGTACACTTTTAGTCATAGTGTGGTGAATTTGAGTAAGCAGCTGTTTCTATGTAGGAATATAAATTCAGTTTAGTCACTACTGTTCATAATCATCAAATTAAATTACTTCCTGATTTAACAAAATTAGACCCGAAGTTCAGGGGGCCATTTAAAATCATAGAAATACTTGATAACGATCGTTATGTTTTAAAAGCCCTAAACTCAAAGCGTACTTAGAAGTACGCACATGATAGGTTAAAAAAAAAGATGCCTGAGGGACAAGTACCTAACGACATCAGCGATTCGGAGTGTTCTGAAAATTTTGAGTCTTAACTGATTATTTTATTGTGTCCTCTTAAGTCATCTTGTTGAGTAAGATCACAGGGATGATCTTATGTGTGAGATCACAGGGATGATCAAATGTGTAAGAGCCACAGGGATGGTTCTGAGGAGTCACAGGGATGACTTAATTTATGAGCTACAGGGATAGCCGGACTAAAGTGGTACACAGTAAATTGATTATTCAATTGTTTGAAAAAAAAAAAAAAACAATTGGGTACTTGGCCCTCCAGCATATTTGGATGTAAATTCTGTAAAAAAATTATTATTAGTTATTATGGTGATGATGGTGATGATGGGGAATATGGTGATGATGATGATAGTGATGATAGTAAACGAAGGGGCTGGACTTTCAACTAGTTTTAATTAGTTCAAACAATACTCATTTCTTGTGATTGTTTATTCAATAGTATGCAAGTCGCTCAGATTGGTTACATCTTTCGTGCATTCGTAGTCGTAGGCGTAAATCGGGCCTGATTTCCCGTCGCAGTGCGGCCACGCTTGTGAGTGGCGTGCGTTTAGCTCAAAGATGTAAGCGATCGCTGTTGAGTCGCCGGATAGAGGCGCTGTATTGTGTAAGGGTACCGGATGGAGGTAGCCCTTGTTTTGGGTGATGACCGGATAGAGGTTGTCATTGGGTGCTGGATGGTAGCATCTGAATTGTAGAGTATTGCATACTACACTGATTACATAATCTTTTTAGTTTGATTTGGAAAGATTGGTCTGATGAGTTTGGTTGAATTTTTAGTGAATAGTTATTACTTTCATCACTGTTATTTTATGAGGTACCTATGGATTTTGAGTAAGCAATGTTATGATTTTGAATAAAGTTGTGGTATTACAAGACCTGACCCTTTTGGTCAGGAAGGCCGAGCGTTTGAACATTTTACTGTTTAGGTACTATCTCCCTTTGCAGGATCTTCCCCAGCAACCTCACACGAGGACGTGTGAAATGTCAGAATGGCCGTGTCGGAGCGTGAGCACCGTGCTGCTCAAGATTATTGGAACCCCTAGCGCCATCTATTGAGTTTAGTCGTAACTATCAAGTCGGAAACGTCAAGTGGCTCACTTGGGTAAGGTCGATACAGCGAGTGTGTGGTCTGTGCAGGACGTGTGACAGTTGACAGGTTTGATGTTTGTCAGTTTGACAGTTGACAGTCTTGACGTTTCCGGAGGCGGGAAAAATGTGGAGAGCGCGATCGGGGGTAGTCGGTGGGACATTCTGTTACCGGCAGCCCGTAGTGAACGGTCGTTGATTTGAGTTCACCTCGTTGTGTCGAACTTGCCGCGTTTACCGACTTGAATCCGTGTGAATCTGTTCGATCATCCGTTATTTTGAGCTAACTCGATGTTGAATTGTAAGAATAGAGGTTGTGTATTGTAAAGAAACTATTATTTTGTGCTCGGCGGTGAATAATCTTATCCTGACGACACCCCGCTCGCCTCCTGACTCCGTCATATATAAAATTTATGAAATATTTCAAACTAAAATAAAACTTAGTCTAAATATTTCACCCAGCCCTATGTAATTAAACTAGATATTTATATGAATGAAAATTTATTAAAACATTGACTTTCGAGGCTAGATGCACATTCAGTTTGTAAGGCTAGGACAAGGCTAAACGCGCCTTCGACTTAAAGTAAGGTACCTGTATGAAGAGGTTTGAGAATTTATAAGGGTGAAGTTTTTTAAGTTTAGATGTGCTTTTATTTTATATAAGGTTAGGTAAGCCTTTATTTTACAAGGTGAGATGCGCCTTTTTTATTAACTGTTGTTGGTTTTCTATTATAAAAAAAATATATTGATATGAATGAAAATATACAACTTACTTTCAAAGCTAGGCACACGTTCAACGTGTAAGGCTAAACGCGCCTTCGACTTATAATAAGGTATAACTCTTGATACTAGAATGATAAAAAAAATTGAGATTTATATGAATGAAATTTTATAAGGTTTGATGTGCTTTCATTACGAGGTTAGATACGCCTTTATTTTACAAGGTTAGATGCGCCTTCATATAATAGGATTAGATTCGCCTTCATTTTATAAGATTAGATGCGCCTTCGTTTCACAATCACAATGCTAGATGTGCCTTCATTTTATAAGTTTAGATGTGCCTTCATTTCATAAGTTTAAATGCGCCTTCGTTTTATAAGTTTAGATGCGCCGTCATTTTATATAAGGTTGTATGCGCCAACATTTTATATGATTAGATAAGCCTGCGGTTTGGCTAGATGCGCCTGCGGCTTATAAGGCTAGATGCGCCTTCAGTTTGGCTAGATGCGCCTTCAGTTTGGCTAGATGCGCCATCAGTTTGGCTAGATGTGCCTTTGTTTTGGCTAGATGCGCCCTCGGTTTGGCAAGATGCGCCTTCAGTTTGGCTAGATGCGCCTTCATTTTATAGGGTTAGATGCGCCTACATTTTATAAGGTTTAATGTGACTTTATTTTATAAGATTAGATGCGCCTTCGTTTCACAATCACAAGGCTAGTGCCTTCATTTCATAAGTTTAAATGCGCCTTCATTTTATAAGTTTAGATGCGCCTTCATTTTATAAGTTTAGATGCGCCGTAATTTTATATAACGTTGGATGCGCCAACATTTTATATGATTAGATAAGCCTGCGGTTTGGCTAGATGCGCCTGCGGCTTATAAGGCTAGATGCGCCTTCAGTTTGGCTAGATGCGCCTTCAGTTTGGCTAGATGCGCCATCAGTTTGGCTAGATGTGCCTTTGTTTTGGCTAGATGCGCCCTCGGTTTGGCAAGATGCGCCTTCAGTTTGGCTAGATGCGCCTTCATTTTATAGGGTTAGATGCGCCTACATTTTATAAGGTTTAATGCGACTTTATTTTATAAGATTAGATGCGCCTTCGTTTCACAATCACAAGGCTAGTGCCTTCATTTCATAAGTTTAAATGCGCCTTCATTTTATAAGTTTAGATGCGCCTTCATTTTATAAGTTTAGATGCGCCGTAATTTTATATAACGTTGGATGCGCCAACATTTTATATGTATAGATAAGCCTGCGGTTTGGCTAGATGCGCCTGCGGCTTATAAGGCTAGATGCGCCTTCAGTTTGGCTAGATGCGCCTTCAGTTTGGCTAGATGCGCCTTCAGTTTGGCTAGATGCGCCATCAGTTTGGCTAGATGTGCCTTTATTTTGGCTAGATGCGCCCTCGGTTTGGCAAGATGCGCCTTCAGTTTATGTGCCTTCAGTTTGACTAGATGTGCCTTCGGTTGGCTTGATGCGCCATCAGGTTACAGGGCTAGATTCGCCTATGGTTTGGCTAGTCGTAATTAATATCTTATTGCTTTAATTTAAATTAACATTGTACTGGCAGGCAATTATTATAATTATTAATGTCATATATCATATTTGACATTAAGGTTTAACATTTATTTTATGGGGATTTTAAATTATTTATTGGAATGATGGGTAATGAAAAGTAGTTGTAAAAATTAATGATTATCGATTTTCAAATTTAAATTTTATAATCACCTAGCTACTGACAGATTTCTACGCCTAACAAAGGCAGGATAGTTATACAGATTTTGTTATATTATAATGTTATCAATGTATACTACCATATTCTGGGAAATAAATGATTTGTTTATTATTTAGATGCAAATCCAGTTTGGCTAGATGTGCCATCAGTTTACAGGGCTAGATGGGCCTATGATTTGGTTAGATGTGCCATCAGTTTGGCTAGATGCGCCTATGGTTTGGCTAGATGCGCCTATGGTTTGGCTAGATGCGCCTATGGTTTGGCTAGATGCGCCTATGTTTTGGCTAGATGCGCCTTTAATTTGGCTAGATGCGCCTGAGATTTGGCTAGATGCGCCTACGGTTTGGCTAGAAGCGCTAGCGGTTTACAAGGCTAGGTTGTTATATGCTTATTACATGTTTATGTGACTACATAATGCGATTTCAATTTCATATTTGAATCGTCATCTGCAAACGATTATTTAAGTTGTTGTTGTTAAGCTTAGTGCACAGGCCCTTGAATATTGGTGTACTTTCACAAACAATCAGAAGTCAATTACGAACGAAGATCTATCAAAAAAATAAGTTGACTTTAGTCTGCGTTCTTCTTTAAGACACAACTTCATTTTACTTGGTTATCTCTTGGTTTATAATATATTATTGCAATTGGATGCTAATGTAGCTATGGTTAATTTGAATAAATTATATTTATATTTGAGAAAATAAGTCTCACAATATTAGGTACCTAGCAGTGCGTAAGCTACTATTATATGAACCATTTGTCCTTAAGTGTGGTGTTTAGGCGACTAGGTATGTTGCGTCAATGGGCCAAGTGTGTTCTTAAGTGTGGTACTTAGTAAGCGGCAAGTGTATCGCATCTATGGGCCAGACTAGGTATGTTGCGTCTATGGGCCAGTGTCCTTACGTGTGGTACTAGTACTTAGTAAGCGGCCAAGTGTGTTGTCGCGTCTATGGGCCATATGTATCCTCAGTTATAGCTTTGGTTTGAATATAACGTCTTGACAGGCCGTGTCCACATAGTGGCAAACGGTGGCCCCGCGAGTAATGACATTCATATTCATAATTATTTATTGCATCTACTAATTACATTAGCAATTACTAAAACTGAGCGCATTACACATAGACTTATTATATTGACATTACATAATAAAATGCAAGAGAACCACAAATTGTGGAATAAAATGAATAAATTGTCATGATAAATTAATGTTTAATAACTATGCAACTAGATATGATTATGTATATAAGTATGTGAATGTGTAATGTCACATAATATTTTTCTTATCTCATAAAGAAACAGTTCTCATGAATAGATTCAAATATATTTCCTTTTGACTCTGATGTTTTATTTTGTTGACGTTTGTCCTATGATTTAGGGACGGTTACTGTCGTTTATGTTTTATATATTTCAGAAACATATTGCATCTGACAAGATGCCGATGCGTTATATGTCGCTAAGGTGACGACGGCGCGATGTGCGACGCGTGACTGGATGGTAGAAACGACTGTTGCGTTATTGGTCGATCCTAGTTTTTGTGACACGATGACAACAGGCTGCGACGGCTAATAGGTTTCAGCTGCAATTATCTGGTTGAACATAGAAACGGACCCAAATTCCTATGCATTGATTTATCAAATATATTTAAATCTTATTCAGAACCTGTCAAAATAGGTAGTTCTAGTCTAGCTAAATTAAATATTATAAGTACCTAGCTCATGGTGTGAATTGTGAAATAAATAAAAATAATATATACTCATAATGATTGTTGCAACGCAACTTTAATAATTAAACGATTACCTTGCGTTTTACATAGCTAGCAAGTGTAGTAAATTGAAATTGTATACCTATTGTGGGTTTAATAAGTTGATATCATTGATAATTTCAGTTAGGTAGTCGGCAGCACGTCACGTTATCTGTCAAAAGTCAACAATTTGTAATTGAATTTGTTTACCCTTTCATGGTAAATAGGCTGTCGACTGTTATATTTACTTTTTGTACTTTTCTCTTATTAAATATTTTAATAAAATTTATAATTTAGTAGAAAGAACTAATAAGAAATGTTGTACTTTCATAAATAATTTGATTGCTTATTGTGGTAAAAAAATTGTAATAATTTTAAGATGTTTTAGAGTTAATATTTGTGTCATTTTAAAAATGTTATAGCTTTATGATCCCATGATCATACTAGGCGCGATAAGTTACAACAGTTAGTTCCTCTTGTAAATAAATTATTAAATATAAAAGACGGAGGTCGACAACCCTCTCCAAGTTTTCTTTCGCCATTTCTTTCTTGGAGGGGCCTCCCATTTTTGAAATGGTGGCAGATTCAGTAGATTCTCTCTTTTTAGCATTCATTAATCCACAAAATTAATTATAACAATTAAGTAAATGAGAATTCTCAAATTAAAAAAATATAACAATACGTTAAACCCAATAAGTTTGTTTAATAGAATGCGGTATTAGTTAACATACAACCGGCCGAATGTGACGATATTATTATGAAAGTATTGAGTTGACAATTATAACCTATAATATTGTTGAGTTGACCGTGCACGAGGACATGCACGAGGTCAGGATGGACGAATGTGACGTTTTGTCGTTTGATAGTAATAAATCCATTTTATTGTTATGATTTTGAATCAAATTGAAAGGATAATAGTAGTATTTTAGTTTATTAGCCTGGCAACACCGCCGCTTAGCTCCGCCGTTTCCCGCCATATTTTCCCGCCATTTGTAGTGGAATGGGGAGGTAAGCGGTGGGGATAGGCGGCAGAACGGTCGACGAAAGTCAGTTGCGGGCTCAGTCACTGTTCAACAGTCGAGAAGCCAAGTAGTTAGGGAAAACTGCTAACGTATCGTTGCTATAGCCTAGTTAATAATATTCATGGTGTATTCCAGTGAAGAAAGTAAAAGTGGTTTACCTTTATTACTGTAGTTTCATTATACAGGCAATATTTAAGTAAAGTTTTCTTATCAGTTCGTTTCAAGAACTTTTAACATCAAAAATTATGAAAGGTTATAAAGATAAAATTTCTGATTACCATCCTACTTTAAAATAACCCAGGATAACATTATATTTATAATCACTCAAAATATAATATACAAATTAAAAAGTGACCAAAGGTTTTCAATATATGAAAATGTCACTATCAGGGTCAGTATGTCAATTTGACAGTGACGTTTCTTTGTTTACATTTTTGCTGGGAAATTATAGTAATGCGACTTTAGTTATTAAGTAACTCTGAACCTATAGTCTGTAACTAAGACGTTTGAAAACAGGGTTATAACGAAATTTGATCATTTTTAGTAAACTGAATACTTAATACAAACAATTACAAAATCTTCAAAGTTGTTTATGTTTAATGTCTAAATATTTAATTAGTTCATGCTATTATAATGGTTCTATTATTATGTTTCATACACTTAAGCTACATTTTCTAATCTGTTAAAGGTATGCGAAATAATATAGAAATATAAAAACAATCTATTTCAATACTATTAATTCAAAACACTATCTGTTCTATCGGCATACCAAAGCTAAGCAGAATTTCTGCAGCCACTTTATCTAACTTACTACTTTCACAATGGTTGATAGCGCCCCGTGGCAGCATGTCGGAAATCTTGAAAGCTTCCGATTGTAACTGCGGAGCCGGTTCAATCCGGCTGAGTGCTCGCCTGCCGTTGCTCGATTCTTTATTTCACTCAGTCCAATTCTCGTACCACTTGCATGCTGTATGGAATCACCCTAATAAATTCGCGAGCGATTCGAGTCAGTTATGTGGTGAAAATATTTGCAAATGCATAGGAGTATGATAAAATGATTTTGGTACTGTCAGTACGACTTAGGAAGGCTCCTGTCACAAAGTACGTAGCGGCGGCATACTGCAGAAAGAGAGCCCACTGCGAACAATGCGCTATTTTGCACACACACATTGACATTACGATTTTACAGGGATGCTCGGGAAGTTTTGGACAGAGCTCAGTCGCGGCTGTCGTGAGTGCTAAGGCGGGCAGTGTTGAAAAAGACTCGAGTCTTTTAAGTCTTTATAAAAAAAAACTAAAACTTACTTTATTATTTATTTTTCGTCACTGTGGCACTGTGCCAGCCAAGTTCAGGAAAGAACGCCAATCATTAAATTCCAAGTAATATTTAATTTGCAGTTAAGTTTTTTTTAACTAGACGCACGGCTGTACTGTACTGAATACCACAGAGTACTGACGTGTAATACTACATACTTCTTTGTAAAATTATGAATTACTATACTTAGTAGCAACCCTACCCTAGTATGTCCGGCAAGTTTAGGTAAACTTTTTCGAGGACGGCGAGAGTGGTCCTGTGCTCCGGTCGAGCTGTGGTCGAGTTCCGGTTGATCTCCAGTACGGTGCCATCTCCACGAAACCTTAGACAAAGTATCTTGAGTAATTTATGAATAATATCATAACTTCCTTAACAAATGATCTCCTTAGTTCATCTGGCTCAACTACTTTAACGTATTCAGTTCTGGATAATCTCATCCATTATTCTGCCTTCAATCAAACACGAATTTGTCGCGTCACCATTCGGGAGGTCTATTTTATTATTCACTCAAGAAGTTTTAACGAGAAAAGTTGAACGTTTAACTTCTGACTTTTTAGAAGGCTTTCCTTTTATTTGATCAACCATTGTGTTTAGGAAGGAAGCTTCATTTTTTTGCCAATATCAAGAAAAGTAGTCTTGAATGACGTTAATCCTTTTTCGTCCCTTCTATTCGAAAAATGATGATTTGTTTCTATATAAGTGGGACCAAAATAGCTCTTTTCTGGTAAGAACTTTTTAGTGGGAGGAAAAGAGATTTGAATTTAGAACATGTATCTCTCAAAGAATTCGAACGCGCCGCCGCGCCGCCGGCTGGTATGTATGACTGGCTGTATAGACGGCGCGGAGACTAAAAAAAAACATAAGCGCGCGAATTAAGTCTGTGTTCTTGTAATTAGTACATACTTACGTGCTTAGTACAATAACTTTTGAAAATTGCGCTAGTGTATCAAACGTAACTATAAATTTGTAATTATTTTTACTTTTCACGTGTCTTTTTTAAATAAAGAACATTTTCATTAATTACATAAACACAGTCTCCTATTTATTTTCTCATAGAAAGGGGATGAAAAGTAGAGTATATGACTCGGGCGCAAAATATTTTTGGCGAGGGCGACATACTTTGAATCCCTCGCTACGTTCAGGATTCTACTGAAGAATACTACTCTAGAATCCCTCACTTCGCTCTGCGGATTCAAAAAAGCGCCCTCGCCGTAAAAATATGATTTTGCTCCCTTGTAATACAATCTACTATTGACGATCTGGCAGCTGTGGATGTGACATTCCGCATGAAAAACTCAAAAAATTAAATTGCTAATGTGATCATTTAAACAATAAAAAATAAGGGCTTTCGTGCTATCCTCCTTAGTTTACAGAATAGATATAAGTACTACCGTACAGAAAGAAAACTCTCCGCCCCGCCCCAGAATCAATTACCTCACCCCACCGTGCGAGTTCGTGCGCCAAATCGTGTGCTCATTCAATAGCCCCAGCCCAGACTTCACGCACGCAGTTGCGCGTGTGCAAAAACGTCACTGTGTGTGTAGCGTTTGTGTAATAGGTAGTTGAAACGCGGCGCTTATATGGAGTGCCCGGGGTGTTCTTAGGTCTAAAAGATAACTTCTATAATTTGTAGGAAATCCATACAACACCGGAGAATTATTATAAACCCTGAAAACCATTTACCACATGGTTATTTTTTTATTTGTATTGAAAAAATGCAAAATAACCATCCTAAACGCAAAATACAATATTGTTTTCGATAATCAGCAACACAATTTCGTTGTAGAGATGCCACTAAGTATGCAGTTTATCCTAAAAGGAAAAAAAGAGTTAAAAAAATATTTTATTTACATACCTACCTAAAGATTTTGCTGATTCGTGTATTTAAATATCCTAAATGTGACTTTACCATAGGTCATAACTGCACTAGTATCAGTCCAAAGTCAATGTACAAGATTATATTACGAGATTATCTGTGCAATAAAAATTAAATGTCTCGATAATCGCTAATAAAGCTATAAAACTAACAACAACGACGATACGCATACTTATTTAAACGATATACGACTTTATTGCTTACAAGTTTAAGGCCAGCCAAGTCAAATTCAACCAGCCAATACCTACAGGCTGGTTGAATTTGAATACTTGAAGTTTAGTGTGGGTTTGCTTTTACAGGGTGTTTTCAATGGGGTCATTCGAGAGGGTTTGCTACATGGAAAGGGCGTGCATTTTTGAGCTTATTTATAGCTAGTTATAGCTACTGAGGTAACTGAATTAAGATTGGTCATGTTATGAAGATTTAGGAGACATAGAGTTTACTTAGTATGACACTTTATAGTAATTTTAGTAAATTATTCCGAGGTTTAGAGGGCAAGATAAGGATAATTTTAAAGGACAAGAATTTGTGATTCTTTAGACTTATCAGATCCATTGGCTATTTTTTTTTCAGAAAATTTTCAGGTTTTTTAATAAAGCCCACATTGGGCCTTATTAAAAAAACCATTAATCTGGCATTTCTCAAGAATCATTTAAATCCTAATACTGTATACCTATACATATGTATACCTATACTAAATTATAGAATGTGTTTATATGTTTGTTATTCCATCACGCAAAAGCAGTTAAACGGATTTGGATGATATTTGGCAGACATATAGTTTATAACCTGGGTTAAAACAAAAGCTATCTTTGATCCTGGTTTAAAGTTCTCTAGGGGTTTTTAGAAAGTATCTACATAAAAGCAATCATGTCTGGTAAAATCTCTGTTTATTTCAGTACTGATAGTTATCTAAGTGTGAGGTTATGGAACTAAATAGAACAGGTCGGTATTTACTTTTTATGGTAGACCCAAATAGTATGAAATGATAATGGTGGCGTGATAACATGACACCAGTGGGCCGACAGGGCCCTGTTTTAACTTCCGTAACTTTTAATGACACTATTACATGGACTGCCTACACAGTTAACATTATAGGAACTAGATTTAAAAAAATAAAGTATTAATTGAATAGGGTTTTTGTATTCTTGTCAAAACAAATAGTAGCTGGTATTGAAAGTAAAGGAAAGAACTAAATGAGAATTGTCTTCCAAAGATTACCGTTTTGCGTTCTCCCCAGACCTCACTCAGAATCCCCCAAAATAATACTATTTGCATAAAAGACTAAAAAATCCCCACATCACCGATTTTTTACCCCCAAAATGATACTATTTTGATGTGAAATAACCCTAATTTGGGGGGATTCTCCCCAATCTGGCATCACTGATTGTCTTTTTTGACAAATTATTGTTTCGACTAGTAAACAATAATTTGGGATAACTTATGGCCGATTGCACTAAACTTAAGAATCGCCTAAGTCTTTTCCTAACTACAACATGATCAAATTAAAAAGGTGTCATAAACTTAGCCGTCATGTAGCTGTCATTCGCTAACTTAACTTGGTCGAATTGTAGATAAGAAAAGACTTGGGCGATTCTTAAGTTTAGTGCTTTCACGCGATATTACATTATGAGACAAGTTAGCTTAGGTTGCTCATTGCACAAAAGGCTGTGGGTTGCAGCCCAAGCCGTAGGCGAGGGCGTAACTCAGCCGAGTGTGCAATAAGCAAGATCTCACGAGTTTTATACGACGTTTTTCAACACACTTGCGAGGAAAAAAAAACCGGCCAAGTGCGAGTCGGACTCGCGCACGAAGGGTTCCGTACCAAAAAAACAGCAAAAAATCACGTTTGTTGTATGGGAGCCCCCCTTAAATATTTATTTTATTTTGTTTTTAGCATATTTTGTTATAGTAGAAATAGAAATACACGATCTGTGAAAATTTCAACTGTCTACCTGTAGTCGTTATCAATATCGAGCACAAAACGGCAAAAAAAAAAACACGTTTGTTGTATGGGAGCCCCCCTTTAATATGTATTTTTTTATTCTGTTTTTAGTATTTGTTGTTATAGCGGCAACAGAATACATCATCTGTGAAAATTTAGACTGTCTAGCTATCACGGTTCATGAGATACAGCCTGGCGACAGACAGACAGACAGACAGACACACGGACAGCGGAGGCTTAGTAATAGGGTCCCGTTTTTACCCTTTGGGTACGGAACCCTAACAAAGTAATTTACCACATAGCAACAAATACGACAAAAACAAAGTATGATAATAATAATTGTGATGGGAAAAGGCGCGTAGGTTTTTTTTTTTTCACAAGCCCAATGCAAGAATATTTTGCGAACAACAGGGTTAGTGAGCATACAGCCTACCTCAAAATATACTTTAAGTGAAAACATACAAATATTTTAATATTTTATCACAAAATATTATGAATTATGAATAATTTATAATAATAAATATTTGTTTGATTTAATTAAAGACTTACACGTTGATTTATTCCAAATATGTATATGAATTTTCAGCGGCATAAAACCTCTTTGTTGTTACAAAAAAAATAACTGTATTACCCGGACAAATTGGGAATGCTCTGTTTACTCGCATATAACTTGCAGTAAGGTACCTTTTTAACTTTGTAGGGATAATTCTATAACCAACTAGTGTTTTATATATTATTGCACGCGTTTGTTATAGCTCGGTTTATGGCCCTAAAAGCGATGTATTAGGGTTCACTTTACGAGCAAGTGTGTTGAAAAATACGATACCTACGATTGAAAAAAAAATGTAACAACCATTCAATGCTTTAAAAACCATTCAAGACAACAATATCAACATACCACAATTCTGCCCTCCTTATTGCAAACGCAGTACTTGTAAAATGGCGGTTTGGAGATAAACGCGGGAAACATATTTTTTGATATCTAGGCAACAAGTCAATGTTATAAATAATTGAAAGTATACCTAAAAATGAAGAAAAAAATCAAGCGTTCTATTGACATATTTTTTGTTTTACTTTAACGATGTCATTCTAACAAAATGCGGAATACTGCATTTTTACCTACCATTTGGGATTGTGGACATTACAGTATCCCTAAGACCAAATGCAGTATCTATGTTTATTACTGCAAAATTACCTAGCACATGTTCAAAACTGCGTTTTTAATTAGCAATAATGTACTATTTTTATGCATGATACTAGTTAAAAGTGTTGGCTTCAGATATTTAAGTAGCTAAAAAACGAAATAAAACAATTTTTTGGAAGTGTAATAGTGTTCCCAACAGGAACTGGAGCGGGTACAACATGGGTATTCGACATGATTTTCGTCTTATCCATGTTTATTCTGAGACCCACTCTTTGGAAAGCACTACGGAGATCTTCGAGCATTGTTTTCAGGTCTTCCAAGGTCTCAGCCATAAAAACTATGTCATCGGCAAAACGAGGGTGTGTTAGGTACTGGTCATTAATGTTGGTGCCGAGTCCTTTCTAGTCTAAGAGTTTAAAGATGTCCTCAAACGCAGCTGTGAACTCCGGCTTCGGAGAAATAACGTCTCCCTGTCTCACACCTCGCTGCAGTTGGATGGGATTTGTGTTAATTAAATTGATTAAAGTTAATTAGAAATCAAGAACTAGCTACTGAATTTTCCACAAAGAACTCTCAGAGAAATAACTGGTGGAAAAAAACTCAGAGAGGTTGTCTCGACCTCCCCTTTGATCCCTATCTACAAAACGAACTAACTGTATCCACAGAGAAAGCAATACTATACGTACTGTATCTTTAGATCCTGCAGTGTGTGATTTAGGACGGGATTTTAGTTGATAAATTATGGGGTCCCAAGCTGGTGGTACTCTCCAACCATCTTCTCTTTTGAAATTTGGATATTTGTAGATTTCAATACCCTCGCGTAGCATTCCGGGAATGGGTCTTTGTTTTTTGGCAAGTTTTGTGGTTTATCAAATCTAATGTATGGTTGGGTTCTTTTGAGGCATGTTCACACACTGCAGACTTGTTAACGCGTCCTATTCTTCATGTCAGCTACATGTTCTTTATCGCGCGTCCCTATACTTTTCTGTTTGCCCAATGTAAAAGAGCCCACAGTCGCAATCTAGGTTGTAGACGCCTGCATCTTGAAAGGGGATGTTGCACTTGACAGGTCAAAATAATTGGTTTATGTTGCTCGGCGGCTTGAAGTAGGTCTTCATAGACGCCTGCTTCAGAATATCTCCAATCTTGTCAGTGACACCTTTCATGTAAGGTAGAATGGCAGGTCGTCGTTCTACTGTGACTGGCTTGATACGGTTTCTGTGGAGGCGTGGTACTAGCAGTTTGTTACTTCGCATTACGTGCTTGACATGATGAAGCTCAGCCGTCAGGTGTTGGTGGTCACAGATCCCGCGTGCTCTTTGAAACAAAGATTTTCCTACGGTAGCTACCTGTAAAGGATGCTGGTAGGATTCACTATTGAGATCACCATCTGTATGTGTTGCTTTTCGATACACAATGTGGCTCAAGGTTTGATCAGAATTCCTGATGATAAGAATTTCTAGGAAGGCTAGCTTATTATCTGCCTCTAACTCCATAGTGAAATGAATGTGCCACCTACACCAGAACTAGATACTTAAATAAATAAATAAACTGCTCAAAACCACTAGAACATTATATAAAGAAATTATAAGAACCACGAGCACGACGTGGCTTAGGCACACACGTGTTCCATCCGCGAATGACGTTTATGACTGATTTCCTAGCGTGAAACGCAGCACTGTACCTTGCGGCTTCGGTCTGTGCGTAGGTAGCATAGTGTGTGATAAGTAACCTTGCTACTCGCAAATGCAGCACTGTAGAATGCTGCATTTAGTCTTAGCAACGCAAAAGTAGCTTTTCTTTATACTCCATGCATTCAAACGCAGTATTGTGGAATACTGCGTTTGGCTTTAGTTTCTATTCCTAGCAAAGAATTATGTGCTAAATGAAACTACAGTAAACGTATCAAGTACTGCAAAACATTTTAGTACATGCTGATTGCTGCAGATCTTGTTAGCATAAGCAATACTTTTGTGCAAGTACTGTGTTTTGCGTTAAATAAAAAACATAGTTACAATAAAAAAAAACATTAAAAATATTTTTTTATATATAGCTCAAGCCCATGAGATGTCATTTTTGCAAAAAAGTGAAAATCCCAAAAGTGTCGATTACTGCAAGTGCAATTAGCAGGGCAGAATTGTGTTGTGGGTGCTAAAGGCCGATTTTTCCCTACATTAACCTGCTATTTCCATATCTATTTATGTCATGTTTTACCTTTGCTGTTGTAATTAAAGCACGTTTTATGAGAAACCGTAACAATTTCGGTTCATAATATGAAAGCCGTTAAGACATTCGTAAGTTTCGCCAGTAATCTTATTTAATCAACGTTTTATTACGTAATTTAGAATTCGCGTGTGAACGGGCGATAACGTGAAACCAACAATTTGTTTCGTAAGACTTGAGTCGCTGAATTTGAAGCTTAAACTGCTGAATTTATTAACATACATATAGGTACCTACTGTTAACGACGCGATACTTATAAACTCCTATCCAAAAATAACCTTTAGAAAATATACCTAAATTTTTATATCATGAGTTCTATTCCAATCCGTTGTTGATAAACATGCAGTCAATAAATACGCATACGTCAAATATACTTTTATATTTTCGTTATACATTTTGTATGAAACAGCTGATTTTTCTCGCGATTTCTGAGTTGATTGTTGATTTTTGAAGTTGTTCAGTTTGATGGTCCGAAGAAACGGTTTTTTCATTTTGCGCTATTTCATTAACACGTTGTATAGTGATTTATCACGTTTAACTGTTTAAAAACAACGGATTTTAAGTTAAGTGTCTATAAAACGCAATATCACGCGATATACGATGGCCACACTGAAAGTTTTGCACGACTCATAAATAAAACAATATACCGGGTGTAACAAGACCCTCAACGAAGCCGAGGTCTACGTATTCTGCCCATCATCAGGACCATTTCTGTTTAAAATTATTGCTGGGAAACGATTTTCATTTTTGGTGTTAAAAAAGCATTGCATACATTACCACGCAATGTAACGCGTACAAAAGACCGCGCCTGCGAGTGAATGCTACACCGCTGTATGCAGCCGAGTTAAAAGGCAATGTTTATGTGCGTGCTCATGAAATACATTGAGTGATGACGTTTTGAAGCCATTGTTTGTTACGAAATACTAAAAATTTTAATAATGTTTCTGTAGACAAAAATTAGGCAATAACGAATAAAATAAGATTTCATAAAAAATTAATATTTTTTTTTGACTTTGACCTTCAATAACTTTGTAGGTATTGGTTTACCAGGTATAGTCTGAAAGACAAAAATGATCCTGATAATGGGCGGAATACGTGGACTTCGGCTTCGTTGAGGGTCTTGTTACACCCGTTATATGTAAACTTATATATTTATTGCGTGTCACAGTATTCTCCATAACGTTTTAAAACGTTTTTGATTCGTTCAAACCATTATTTTTAACATAAGCATTATTTGTCTGAGGGCATGTTTTTCATACGCTTTCACGGCTTCCCCATTTAAATGTATAATTTCTCATCGTATCTTTAAATTCTAGGATGGCAAAGAAATTGCAACATGTAAAGTCTAAAATTAATGCAAAATGGATCATGAACTTCGACTTTTTAGAGTCGAATATGACTTTGTCCTCATCGCGGTATGCACTGAAAAAATGACATCGTGCAATAGGATGTCACTTCTTGGTCGTTTTTCCTTAACTTTTTTTAACGACAAATGGTAGTGATCTTCTCATCATTAACTGGGTTTTGTTCCTCAAGCAGATTATTTTAGATAGGACCTGTCTGGGCGAAAAATAATGCAGTCAAATCCTTGCCCACGATTCTCGCCAGTCTAATTTTATCGGTTTACTGTCGACTTCGAATATCCATATAAAAGAATGTTTCTATCTTTCTGATTCGAAAACAATATATTCATATTTTATGTTTCATAACAATATCATACACAGCATTTGAACGACCGTGTTTGCACTTTGACAACATATTTTTTACGTCAATCAATTCGATCCCGTTTTTTACATGGTGAGTTCATTAAGAATCCAGCGGCATCAAAGTTTCCGAACTTTTGAATGCTGATGAATATTTTTTAAATTTTATGTCATATTAATCCCCAAGTATCCACAAATTATCCAATAGGTAATATGCCGGATTTCTTTAATTAATCAAGTGACAATAGTCATCTTTTGCACAGTGACCGCATAGGAGAGACAAGAAAACGATTACATTCTGCATACCAATGCTTTACGAAACTCAAATAAGGTGTTTTCTTTTCTAAAACCATTAAGAAGTGAAGCAGTGAAAACTTGCAGAGAATGCGATTTTTCAAAATCATAAAAAAATGTCACCCTGATTTTTTTTTTGCGTTAATTTCATTTTTGCTACGGGCGACGAACTTCGCATTGTGATAAAAAACAAATGACTCGCAACTTCCGGTCAATTTTAATTTTAATTTCATGAATGAGTTCTAAATTTTAAAAACATAACATTCTATGTTCAAATATATGTGTGTTGCCAGAAGTGCAAAACTTTCAGTGTGTCCTAGGTATATCATGTTTCGGTGGTCATGCTAGGGGAAAATGTTCATTATTGATGGATTAGGTGGATAGGTCATATCCCAAGGTAGATGAGACGCGTGGCGGAGACCAAAAAGGCGTGGTTTGTCTTTCAAAGCAAGGAGGAGCTCACGGTAATACATTTTTGGTCACCCATCTCATGCGAAAAATACGATGCTCTCTCTCCCTCTGATTGAGAGGTCGATTATGCCAGCCCACTGCGCCATTGAGCACTTCACTACGGACCATTTTTTAATAAAAAAAAACTTTCTACAATTTTATCCTAATACGTTTAATTTTCAAATAACGAAAACCAATAAAAAAGAGACAAACAGGTTTCATATTATAAAAGGATTACAGTATTAACGGATGTCCGGGGTTCAACACGAGTGCATAAATCAAATAGGGATTACTTCCGGAAACAAACAATATTGATATTTTTTCACGGCAATCTCCAAAACAAATTTACCGACCCTGTATGATTTAAAAAGGAAATTTTACAAGGCTAGGGGCCCATTGCTGCATATAAGCCCCACAGTTGAGGCATAAGCCTTCCCTAATGGTAATGTTTTAAAACTTTTTTTTGAGGCACAATTTGCTCGTCCGCGTCACATTTTCAGTGTAAAGATTTTTCTCTTGATTGATTCAACCCTAAGTTAATAAGTAATTTTTAGTGAAAATTATTGTTGCATAAGATTAAGTTTATTGAACAATATGGGTTAGGTTAGGTATCCGTGACCTGTAAAAAAACTTAACAGTGGGACAACTCACATTGGAATGAGTCGCCGCCTCATTCCTCAATTAGTTTGTAAATCAAATACTAATTTACCTATGTGTGTGCCTGTGTGTGTGCCTGTGTGTGTATGTGTGTCTGTGTGTGTGTGCGTGATATTAGGAGTATTTGAATAGCGCACATTTCACAAGGCAAGATGCAATAAATTAACAATAATTAACAGCTTTTGTTCAAATTAGTAAGGCACTTGAAGCTTCCAAGGACCCTCGAACAGTATTCAAGAACCTTTCCAAAAGGAATTACCCGTTCAATCTATTGACCCTTATAATAGTATCGACCTTTGCCTATTATGTGCCTTTGGTTACGAATACATTTTGAAAACAACTACTTATTTGTCATTAACAGGATCAAAATTGATACAGAACGTAATGCTTTTCATACGTAAAGGCAAAACCTTTTTTGATATCAATAAAAAACACAGATAAAAACTTTCGCGGGACAATGTTTTGTGTAAATAAGAAGGCCTAAGAAACTCGTGCCAGCATAGTTCTATATTAACAGATAAAAATTGTGTGAGAAGGCGAAAAGATACTAGCTTAAATTGGGATGTTGACTAATGAATAAAATAACGAAATACTAATAAAAATCGTAAACATATTAAACTTTTAGAGTAGCTTGTATACCTCTTGGTTTTATATATTGCATATTATTTGTTTTATGACCCTTGAAAGTTGGGTGGACAAGTCCGTTTAAAAAGTATAAAATTTATTAAAATAAATGATACCTTTAATTAGTTCGTAAAATGAATAGCAAATTTGTCTTAGAAACCATTTTGATAAACACAATATTTAATATAGCTGCCGAACAAATTTCCTACGCGTTGCATACAAACTACAGAGGCGTGACTTCATAATTGACAACATATCAAAATTTTTATCCTGTTTTTTTATTTGTTATTTAGAAATAACTGGTGAAAACATGAGACACGTACTTTTTTATTTTCCAAAATTTTTATTTTAAGTCAACGTAATATTAATTTGAAATCTTATCTATTCTAAAAGAGCGTAAGTGCCGTTTAAAGGATTTTTGGTGGACAATATCCTTTGCCCATATGGATAAAAAAAATCATTATGACGTCAACCTGCCAATCTAATCTATGGACGGTAATGACGTTTGTTTGTTTATCTTTTGCTCGAGGTTGTTTTCTTTTATTGTCGCTATTTTTACCTTATTTTCAACAATAATAAATAAAGATATTCGTAAATTAGATTCCATAATCTCATGTGTAGTTACTGCCTGCAAAAATACTGTGATTGAATGCCCAAACAAACACTGTTTTACGTGCCAAAACAAAGTCTACACGTTTACAAGTGGTGTGTTGCTTTAAAGTTTTATGGAAATTGAAACTAATGCACTTCAAAACAAACTGTATTTATTAAACAAATTCAAACGTACACAATATCTTTTTATTTCTAAAAATAAAATGTTTCGCAGAAGAATTCAGCTTTTGCAGCATGATGAAGTCCATTTTGGTAAGGTTGCGACTGTCTGCTATTAAAAATCCTTCAGAAAACTTGATATTATGTTTCGATAGATGTTAAATTTAACCAAAATACTAATTCAAGTTAAAAATATCATGAATACATTCAAAACAAAACTAATCGAAGTGAAAAATATTTTGATTCTTGACACAGACTTTGACATAAATTGTAACCTTGACAGCGACAGTTTTTATGATTATTATTTTTTTAAGATAAAATCACACAACTTTTTCACGCAAAGGAGTTAAATATTTAATATTCCTTTATCTCGATGATACAGTGTTTTTTCTACATATTTCGTTAAATTATTGATCAAAAGCCCCGAAAAATTATGTACGGTGTCAGAAATTGAAAAACCTCGAAATGGTTTTCGATTTAAGGTACCTTGTAAAAATGAAAACATGTCAATTCGGCAGCCGTTAGTATGGAGCGTTTTTGGGCGAGTCCATTTGTGTGCATTTCACACTGTGATATCTCGGGCAGTTTTCAAGCTAGCGAAATAATTATTTTACCAATGTTTCTTTTTTTGAGAGGTAATTTATGTAATATAAAATAAAAAAAGTTGTCAACATCCCAATTGTAATAAGTATAAAATCTATCGTGTATGTTTGTTTACCTTGCGATAATACGACTTTGACATAGTATTATAGATATAGTTTATATGTACTGGGATTATGAGTAATTATAAACGTAATAATGTATCTAATCAGATATTTTCTGTTTTCGTGGAATTATTGGCTCGGTTTTAAACTTTTCAATTTAGTATACAGTATTATTGCTGATATCTGAAATTTTGACCTCAAAAAGACACAAAATGCATAGTAGATTATTTTATATTTTGTTGATTACTTACAGTTATTTTCAAATAATAGTAATTAATTAAAATATTACAGTATTAGATAAAAACAAGAGTCAAGAACTGAAAATGAAACTTACATTTTTGATAAGTATCACCTTAACAAATGGTGTCGTTTGTAATATATGACACTTTTAAAATAGCCTTTGTAATGACATTCAAAATAGCTTCCTGGCCTTTTGTAGTAGTAAATTTGCCAAAAGCTGTTACGGAACTGAAATTCAGCTCAGGACTTTGGACACACCTCATATTTTACGTCGTGTTCGAGTTGAGTGAAGCTTGAAGCCAAACAAAGTGCTCCAATGTAGTCACTGAAATTGATGTATTATCTCATTCTGAAATCGGGCCCAGAATCTATCTATGAAGGATTTATTAGTTTTATCTTTTGTTTTTTGTTGTGCCTTTGCTTTGCTTGCTATGGGTCAATTTTAGTCACCTGTGCCGAACGACTTTAGTCACCTAGCAAGTCGCTTGTAAAATTGAAGCGCAGGTGACATATCGGTGATGGTGTCGCTGTCGTCTATGTAGTCGATGTCGTAACATAGGTAAAAATACGTAATAATACTTAGTTCCAGTTTTGGGCACCCGATCAGATCGTTTGTTCAGTCGACCTAGGCCAAATAGCTACTTACAGCGGCTTTAGTCACCTGTGTAAATCTCAACTCAATGAGCAAACGCTACATTGGTTTGTCTTATGTATAAGAATCAACGATAGTCTTCTAAGTTTTATAACTTTCCAAGCCACTCTAGTACTTGCTCACGAACTTGAGTTTTTAACAAATACATTGGTAAAACACGTAATTCATTTTATTACCTAACTAGGTACATACTGTAAAATTTATACAGCCATATTCACATCTTAAGTTTACGCGCTCACTAGACATGAAATAAAAGACTTTTTAGCGGTTTTATTGAAAGCACTTTGGTAATTAGTTGGTATTTGGTTTGATTTTTTATTTTTCCGACACCTTTGCAGCTGCCGTGGTCACGGGGGACTGAAGCTACTCGTGAGCCCAGGTTCACTTAGTTAGAGTAGCTTCAGTTCATAGCCGCGCTAGTATAGGTATCCGTTAAAAAGTCTTTTATTTTATACAGCCACTTAAATCTTCCTCATCACATTACGCTGCACCAACCCTATTATTCAAACTCAACGCCAAGTTATATTAAGATCGCAGACCAAGAGAGGGATATGAGCAGAGCTCATATTTCACTGTGCACTCGGGCTGACCAAACCACGGCAGACGGACAAACAAAACGCGCAACCTGTCAGATGCCAGGATATACACACAACGCAGTCTGTCTGTTCTAACTATGTCATTGCTTCTCGTATTGTGTACGTTTTGTATTGCTGCTTCATGTTTGGATTCAGTCGGGGAGTTTTATACTGGCAGATCTGTTTTGTTTGAGAGTTTAAAGTTTTCAAAATATACCTACTTTTAAAAAGTGCTCCTAATGCTTGGTTTGATAGAAACATGTTTAAAATATTACTAGTGGCTCAAATTGTACAAAAATAAAATGTTGCCATGAGGTTTTCAAAGTGCTGTTTGGTATATTATTTGGAGTATTCGCAGCTAGATGGTGCTTCTAATTTAGATAATTTTTCGAAATGGGTGAATATTTTTTTAGATAAATTTGGAAAAACTGGCTCACTAAACAATTCTAGATAATTATCGAAACTGCTCACTAAATTTCACGAGAATCGGTTGAGAAACGCGATCTGTAGAGAAGAACAGGCAGAGCTGGAAAGCGGACTGAAATCTGTTCTTTTTATATATCACCGCCATTTTGAAAATTTAAAAAAAACTGGCTCGACAAAAAAAAATCTATAAAATTTTCGAACCTACTCACAAAATTTCACAAGAATCGGTTGAGAAATGCGACCTGTAGGTGTGAACAAACAGCCGGACATACGGAATAATTGTTGCCCAAGCTGAAGCAGAGACGCTTCGCTCGCACTTCGTGCTCGCTTGGTCAAAAAGGAATATCCTAAACTTCATGAAACATTAATGATTCAAGAACAAATTCAGCTTATTAAAAAAAATGCCCTTAAGGATTTGAACCGGGATTTTTGGCTAAAGGTCTCGCTATCATTACGTCAAGATCATCTAGAAATGTCTAGAAAGTCATTATGAAACGTTCTGTGCGAAAAGGTTACTTAGATGAAAAATGCTTTCATTTAACTGAGACATGAAATTTGCATTAAATGTCAAAGTTTCTTTGAGTCCAAAGCTTCCTTAGCTGACATCACGGGTGTCTTCAAAATGAATTATTATTTAATTAAGCGTGCCCTCAGTAGTTCGAGTACGTTTCGGATGTTTTCACTCGAGTGCTTTTGCATGTCGCGCTAGAGTACGTTTTAACAAAATGGATGCCGCGCAGTTGCTCGTAAATCTTAAAATGGCGACGGGTCGTCCCTGGACACGTGACTGAGAAATGGTGGATGGCTAAGGACACCTAACGAGCGGGTGTTCGGTTACTTTCCATTTTTAAGTGCTTAAGAAACTTGATATCAATTAAATAAATTACAAATAATACAACTACAGGAACAACCTTTTAAAGGCAGAAGGTGTATGTGTGTTCTGATGAACCATACGTAAACGTTGTTTTTCTAAAGTAGTTTGCTGATTGAATTAGGGAAGCCATAGAATGACGAATACAGTACGAGGCATATAATCTTGAAATCGGGTGGGGATTGCGCGAAACGCTTATTTTGGGCATGCGTAGCGGTGAGGGGCGCGGGCGGCGGTAGAGGGGGAACTTATCCCCACTCCGTCGAAAAAATGTCAAGATACATGCCTCGTACTGTATAAGTCTTTTAGTGGCTACAAAATTCAAAGCATAAATAAATAAGTAAGTTTCAAGAAGTGGTTACAACATTTGTATTTTTATAAGTACAGCAACAATGCTGTACTACAAAGTTCAAGTAGATTTCGTAACTTTTATAGGTGCCACGTTTTGCAAAATTTTATCTCAATCTAGATTAAAAGTGGCTAGTAAAATCTTAGTCAGCTAGAAATCTTAATTAAAAAGCACCTACTTTTCGTTTTGGCCAAAAGGTACAAAAAAGAATGTTCTATAAAAACATATAATTTTTTCAGCCTTGCTATAGTTCGTTCTATTAGGAATTTTAGTAACTCGTCAGCTGAAACTGTCACAAATTTCAAATTTTGTCATACAAAAACTCTGTAACCGGCTCTACCCCCGGTGAACACTGAAACGAACTAAGTTGGTTGAGTGACATTATGACAGTTCCAATGGAAAAAAGGCGCCAAACTCACTTCGACAAATGTTAAAAATGGATTTGGTTTTACCAATCTCGCTATTATAATTTTATTCAGTTTGTGAACCAATTTTATTCATGTCTGGTGTCGCTAATTACTCTATTCTAAAAAAATACCTGTACGGGAAAAACCCAGTGAGCCTACCAAAGCTACCAACCAAGGCACACTGTAAGGCTTTAATTATTTTATAGACTGGCATAGTTGCATACTTTTATGCAAATATGCAACTATGTTGCAAATTTAGCCAAATTTAGTCCGATTAATTGTAGTCAATTTTCCAACTAAGGGAATACTAAAAGAGGCCATCACTTAATTTTCATTATCCATTCTAATAGTTAACTGTCAGAAACGTCAACTTTTTGTACTTCAGCAACACGAAATTTAAATATATGAAACTAGCGGCTGCCCGCGACTTTGTCTGCTTGGAAAGTTTTTTTGCTATCCCTCAAAAACAATACTTTTTTTCGGGATAAAAGGTACCCTATGCCCTTCTCTGTATACCCCTGAAAAAATGTATGTAAAATTTCATGATGATTGGTTTAGAAGTTAAGACGTGAAGGGGTTACAAACAAACAAACGGACTTTTGCTTTTATAATACTTATAAAACTAAGTATAAATAACGGAGTGCTGTTACCGACACTGATGTATGGAAGTGAATCTTGGGTATGGCAGAAGAAGAATGAAAGCAGAATAAATGCGGTAGAGATGCGATCGTTGAGGAAAATATGTGGAGTAAAACTGAGTGATAGAGTGAGCAATGAGGTGATTCGCAAAAGGTGTGGTCTGAAAGATGATATAGTGACAAGAATTGAGAAAGGAATGCTCCAGTGGTTTGGTCACTTAGAGAGGATGAATGAAAGGCGAATCACGAAAGAGATATACTGTGCGAATGTGGAAGGAACGATTGCACGAGGGCGTCCCAGAAAAACCTACGCGGACCAAATAGAGGTTATTATAAAAAAGGCTGGTGTACGCAGTGACAAAAACCGCAGGGCATGTATGAAAAGATTGATGGATATGAATGAAGCGAAAGAAGTGTGCAAGGATCGTAGCAGGTGGCGATCCATAGTCTCTGCCTACCCCCATGGGAAACAGGCGTGAGTGTATGTATGTATGTATGTAAGTATAAAGTATAATACCTATGTCCGTAATCTTATTTGCGAAAAGTGAACTGAACACATGTTTAGTTACGCACCCAGATTTAATAAATTTTGAGAAAATAATGTGGGAATGAGAGAGCGGCAAATGGGTTTTATCGATCCAAGCTCGTATATGCAATTTCAAAATAGGAATTGTAACATAGCTATGCTTAGCCCGACTACAAATCGAAATTGTAGTACGCAATACGTTTGACAACAGCGGCAATGTGGCTCATCCAAATGGATTCCCATGTAACATTAGCTCGCTACGTTTAATCTTCAATGTGCAAATTACTGGGTTTTTGAACTGTTCCAGCTGCAGGCACTAATGCCTTAAAATAAGTGCACGTAGGTATCATCTTAATAGTATTTTTGGTTATGTACTTAGAATAATAAAGCCAAGAAAGATAGTATCCTAAAAGGCGGTCTGTCAAAAGTGAGGCAAAAATGAAATTTATGTGTGCGTGAGGTGCTTGTGTTTACGCTCGACGAAACGCACACAGCAAAAAACTAATGTTACCAGTACATGAAATTTTCCCTTAAAAGTAGGGAAATTGAAACCATCGTCGTACTTAGAGTTGCGATTGTGTAGATTTCACCATTTACATGTAACTAGAGTCTGCTTGTCATAACTAGAGACGGGCTAGGGTTTAAACCGAAATTTTAAATATTATATATTTTTTAAATAAGATGTCGACTGTGCAATGCTAAAAATGACAAAATTAAAGATGGTGCGAACTTTTTTGTTTATGAACCGATTTTGATGAAACTCGATTTGGGGCATTATTTTGACAAGAAAACAGCAACGCAATGTTAAAAATATAAAAATCCAAAATGGCGGACAATTTTTTTGTTTGAGAGCCGATTTCGATGAAACTCGGTTCGGGGTATTATTTTAACAAGATAACAGCAACGCTATGTTAAAAATGTAAAACATCCAAGATAGCGGCCAACTTTTTTGTTTGTGGGCTGATTTTGATGAAACTCGGTTCGGGGTACTATTTTCGCAAAAAAACAGCAACGCAATGTTAAATATATAAAAAAAATCAAGATGGCGGCCAACTTTTTTGTTTGTGGGTCGATTTCGATGAAACTCGGTTCAGGGCACTATTTTCACAAAAAAACAGCAACGCAATGTTAAATATATAAAAAATTCAAGATGGCGGCCAACTTTTTTGTTTGTGGGCCGATTTTGATGAAACTCGGTTCGGGGTACTATTTTCGCAAAAAAACAGCAACGCAATGTTAAATATAAAAAAAAAATCAAGATGGCGGCCAACTTTTTTGTTTGTGGGTCGATTTCGATGAAACTCGGTTCAGGGCACTATTTTCACAAAAAAACAGCAACGCAATGTTAAATATATGAAAAATCCAAGATGGCGGCCAACTTTTTTGTTTTTGGGCCGATTTCGATGAAACTCGGTTCAGGGCACTATTTTCACAAAAAAACAGCAACGCAATGTTAAATATATAAAAAATTCAAGATGGCGGCCAACTTTTTTGTTTGTGGGCCGATTTTGATGAAACTCGGTTCGGGGTACTATTTTCGCAAAAAAACAGCAACGCAATGTTAAATATAAAAAAAAAATCAAGATGGCGGCCAACTTTTTTGTTTGTGGGTCGATTTCGATGAAACTCGGTTCAGGGCACTATTTTCACAAAAAAACAGCAACGCAATGTTAAATATATGAAAAATCCAAGATGGCGGCAAACTTTTTTGTTTGTGGGCCGATTTCGATGAAACTCGGTTCAGGGCACTATTTTCACAAAAAAACAGCAACGCAATGTTAAATATATAAAAAATTCAAGATGGCGGCCAACTTTTGTGTTTGTGAGCCGATTTCGATGAAACTCGGTTTGAGGTACTATTTTAATAAGATAACAGCAACGCAATGTTAAAAATATAAAACATCCAAGATGGCGGCTAACTTTTTTGTTTGTGGGCTGATTTTGATGAAACTTGGTTCGGGGTACTATTTTAACAAAAAAACAGCAACGCAATATTAAATATATAAAAAATCCAAGATGGCGGCCAACTTTTTTGTTTGTGGGCCGATTTCGATGAAACTCGGTTCAGGGCACTATTTTCACAAAAAAACAGCAACGCAATGTTTAATATATACAAAATTCAAGATGGCGGCTAAATTTTTTGTTTGTGGGCCGATTTCGATGGAACTCGGTTCGAGGTACTATTTTAGCAAGATAACAGCAACACTATGTTAAAAATGTAAAACATCCAAGATAGCGGCCAACTTTTTGTTTGTGGGCTGATTTTGATGAAACTCGGTTCGGGTTACTATTTTCGCAAAAAAACAGCAACGCAATGTTAAATATATAAAAAAAATCAAGATGGCGGCCAACTTTTTTGTTTGTGGGTCGATTTCGATGAAACTCGGTTCAGGGCACTATTTTCACAAAAAAACAGCAACGCAATGTTAAATATATGAAAAATCCAAGATGGCGGCCAACTTTTTTGTTTTTGGGCCGATTTCGATGAAACTCGGTTCAGGGCACTATTTTCACAAAAAAACAGCAACGCAATGTTAAATATATAAAAAATTCAAGATGGCGGTCAACTTTTGTGTTTGTGGGCCGATTTCGATGAACCTCGGTTTGAGGTACTATTTTAATAAGATAACAGCAACGCAATGTTAAAAATATAAAACATCCAAGATGGCGGCTAACTTTTTTGTTTGTGGGCTGATTTTGATGAAACTTGGTTCGGGGTACTATTTTAACAAAAAACAGCAACGCAATATTAAATATATAAAAAATCCAAGATGGCAGCCAACTTTTTTGATTGTGGGCCGATTTCGATGAAACTCGGTTCAGGGCACCATTTTCACAAAAAAACAGCAACGCAATGTTAAATATATACAAAATTCAAGATGGCGGCTAAATTTTTTGTTTGTGGGCCGATTTCGATGGAACTCGGTTCGAGGTACTATTTTAGCAAGATAACAGCAACTCAATGTTAAAAATATAAAAAATCCAAGATGGCGGCCAACTTTTTTGTTTTTAGGCCGATTTCTATGAAACTCGATTTGGGGCAATGTTTTAACAAAAAACAGCTATGCAATGTTAAAAATATATAAAAATCCAAGATGGTGGTCAACTTTTTTGTTTGTGGGCCGATTTTGATGAAACTCGGTTCGAGGTTCTATTTTAATAAGATAACAGCAACGCAATGTTAAAAATATAAAACATCCAATATGGCGGCCAACTATTTTGTTTGTGAGCTGATTTTGATGAAACTCGGTCTAAATAGTCACTTTTGTGGTATGGGAGCCTTCAATCACGTTTGTTGTATGAGAACCCTCTTTAATATTTTTTTCTGTTTTTAGTATTTGTTGTTATAGCGGCAACAGAAATACAACATCTGTGAAAATTTCTCCTGTCTTTCTATCACGGTTCATGAGATACTGATCCTGATGACAGACAGATAGACAGATGGACAGCGGAGTCTTAGTAATAGGGTTCCGTTTTTACCCTTTGGGTACAGAACCTGGTGGCTAACTTTCTTATTTGTTTTTCTTTTTTTTCAACCGAGTTACATCGAAATAAACCCAAAAACATAGTTCACCGCTACCAACCCTTTGCCATTTTTAGGGTTCCGTACCCAAAGGGTAAAAACGGAACCCTATTAGTAAGACTCGGCTGTCCATCTGTCTGTCTGTCACAAGGCTGTATCTCATGATCCGTTATAGCTAGACAGTTGAATTTTTTACAGATAATGTATTTCTGTTGCTGCTACAAGAACAAATACTAAAAAAAGAATAAAATATATGTTTAAGGGCTGCTCCCATACAGCAAACAGTATTTTTTGCTGTTTTTGGTACAAAACCCTTCATGCGCGAGTTCGACTCGTACTTGGCCGACTTTAAACATTTTTATTTATATTGATATTGCTGTTTTCTTATCAAAATAGTACCCTGAACCAAGTTTAATCAAAATCGGCCCACAAACAAATAGTACGATGTTATCTTGGATTTTTTTATATTTTTAACATTGGGTTGCTGTTTTCTTATCAAAATAGTATCCCGAACCGAGTTTCAGCGAAAGCGGCCCACAAACAAAAAAGTTGGCCGCCATCTTGGATTTTTTATATGTTTAGCATTGTGTTGCTCTTTTCTTGTTAAAATAGTACTCCGAACCGAGTTTCATCGAAATCGGCCCACAACCAAAAAAGTTGGCTGCCATCTTGGATTTTTTATATTTTTAACATTGCGTTGCTATTTTCTTATCAAAATAGTACCCCGAACCGAGTTTCATCGAAATCGACCGACAAACAACAAAGTAGGCCACCATCTTGGAATTTTTATATTTTTAACATTGCGTTGCTGTTTTGTTGTCAAAATAGTACGCCGAACCAAGTTTCATCGAAATCGGCCCTCAAACAACAAAGTTGGCCGCCATCTTGGATTTTTTATATTTTTAACATTGCGTTGCTGTTTCCTTGTTAAAATAATATTCCGAACCGAGTTTCATCGAAATCGGCCCACAAACAAAAAAGTTGGCCGCCATCTTGGATTTTTTATATTTTTAACATTACCTTGCTATTTTGTTGTCAGAATAGTACCCCGAACCCAGTTTCATCGAAATCGGCCCTCAAACAACAAAGTTGGCCGCCATCTTGGATTTTTTATATTTTTAACATTGCGTTGCTGTTTTCTTGTCAAAATAGTACCCCGAACCGAGTTTCATCGAAATCGGCCCACAAACAACAAAGTTGGCCGCCATCTTGGATTTTTTATATTTTTAACATTACCTTGCTATTTTGTTGTCAAAATAGTACCCCGAACCCAGTTTCATCGAAATCGGCCCTCAAACAAAAAAGTTGGCCGCCATCTTGGTTTTTTTTATATTTTTAACATTGCGTTGCTGTTTCCTTGTTAAAATACTACTCCGAACCGAGTTTCATCGAAATCGGCCCACAAACAAAAAAGTTGGCCGCCATCTTGGATTTTTATATTTTTAACATTGCGTTGCTGTTTTCTTGTCAAAATAGTACCCCGAACCGAGTTTCATCGAAATCGGCCCACAAACAAAAAAGTTGGCCACCATCTTATATTTTTTATCATATAATTTTTTTCAAATGAGAAAATTGCGTTTTTTCAATGCTAGCAACCCTTTTAGTCGATAAGTAGTTGTCGAATTGCGTGGAATCTTAATTATGTAATTGAGATGTGTTTAACTTTTAATTGATCAACTAAGTAAATGCGGGGGATATTTTTTCCCCGTACTGGCAACATTTTCATAAAATATGAAGTGACAAAAATAGTTATTTTTGATGAATGATTTACGTAAAAATGTAAGTGAAAACACGTTAATTAGACGTGAAATGTTATCTACAATCTTTCTAGTGTTTTTTCGATGTAATGTGACCTGATTGTGACATCCGTTCATTGCGCAAACCCTCATTTTTATTGAAATTTTCGGGAGTTGTGTTCGACACGAATATCACTTGAGAAATGGCGGGCCGAATAGTCATACTTAGCCATTCTGGCTCAGTTTGAGTTGCCTCACCATACGGACGCGGACTAGGTATCTGGGTCTTATTAATCTAAGGTTATGTATAAATAAAAATTAATTCCCCCATGTATGACGCATCATCACTAACTTGATAACGGCACGACAACTTCGGCATTTTTTGTTGTACAGGGCTTGGTGGAACCTCTTCTTTTTTGGGAAATCAACAACAAAATAATTTCCAAATTTCACACTCATGAAGTCGCGGGCGGCCGATTGTATGTACGTACCTACAATATTATACAAATAGTACGAGCGGCGACCGTAAGATTGCCTACGTCATCTGATACCACGATGAAACCCATGGAGAATGATCAGAAAAGTGATGCTTAGCTTAGATCAGGCCAATTCAGCTTTGGCTGCCACTTTTCTGATCATTCTCCATGGGTTTGATCGAGTTATGCTCCATTGCCCCCGGGGTCAGTTTAATATTTTAAAGAAATTCTCCACTGCCCCCAAATATTGAAAGTACCTATGCTCCATTGCCCCTCCAAGCATTTTCTTTCTCAGCGGGTCCATGAGAATATTTGGGTACAGTCAACAAAGCTAAGTATTTTATTTGCAATCACTCTTGGATATATAAAATATATGTTTTTCAATCCTTTGTAAGAAAAATGTTTCCAAAGTACCAGGATTACATAAGTATAAAGAAGGTTAACTTTTGTAATTTTCAAAACTCGTGAAACCTTTACTCTTATTATTTTAAACTTATAAATTTGAAAATTGAAAAAGTTGACCTTCTCCATATTTATGTGATCCTGGTACTTTGGAGACGTTTCTATTATAAGAAAGAAAAATATTTAAAAACGGTTCTGACGAATAGCCGGGTGTAAACTTACTCTTACTTTATTAATAAGAAGTCTACCCAAAATTAATGATAAATAAATAAATATTTTCTGTTGTTTTTTAAATAATCACCTTAATAAACTTGTAACTGACTGTACTTTTTTTTTTGGGGGCAACGGAGCATAGGTACGTTTAATATTTGGGGGCAGTGGGGAATTTCTTTACAATATTAAACTGACCCCGGGGGCTATGGAGCATAAGTCGTTTGATCGTGGTATCAGATGACGTAGGCAATCTTACGGTCGCCGCTCGTACTAAAACCAACAATGTATTAAAACCCACATCAACAAACTTCACTGCTAATAATATTTATTAATATGTATAAAATGTTTTTCTTACTAAATGGTTAGAACAAAGCAATTTTGAAACTAAATAACAGTTGTGCCTGAATTTCCGAACAAATCTTGACCTTTAAATGAAAGGATTTACGAGTATCTAATAACAATACAAAAGGAAGGACTAAGTAAGATCTATTTTCTAAAAGTCAAAGGAAACTGAAATTATGTTTTAGGGTTCCGTACCTCAAAAGGAAAAAACGGAACCCTTATAGGATCACTTTGTGATCCGTTTGTCTGTCTGTTTGTCTGTCTGTTTGTCTGTCTGTTTGTCTGTCTGTTTGTCTGTCTGTTTGTCTGTCTATTTGTCTGTCTGTTTGTCTGTCTGTTTGTCTGTCTGTTTGTCTGTCTATTTGTCTGTCTGTCGTCTGTCAGTCTGTCAAGACTCTTTATCTCAGGAACGCGAGGAGGTATCGAGTTGAAATTAAAATTATATAAGTACTCAAGTTTACGGTCCCTTGAAGCTGTGACAAAAATCAAACTTCTAAGTTGAAGGAAAAAGGACACAGCCATTTATGCTACAAAAAACCGATATTTCGACACTCTCAAGGGAATCAAAATTCACAGGGTACTTTCCGTAGACCTAGAAGTATGTTTGGCAAGTAATATCGTCTTATACTACAAGTACAGGGAAAAATCTAAAAACTTTTCATTTAAACCATAAACTTTTTGTATGTCTGTCCGTCGGTCTATCAAAACTCTTTATTTCAGGAACACGTCGAGGTATCGAACTAAATTTAAAACCATATACTCAAGTTTATAGTCTTTTGAAGCTTAAAACTTTTAAAAAAGAGTTTACGTAAAAAAGATACGGCCGTTTATGCCACAAAAAACATATTTCGACACTCAAGGGAATCAAAATTAATAGGGTACTTTCCTTAACCTAGAACTACGAAATTTGGCAAGTAACATCGTCTTATACTACAAGTACAGGAAAAAATCTGAAAACGATACAGTTGTAAAATTAAATCACGAACAATAATAGTCTACATTTAAGTACCAACAAAGTAGTACGGAACCCTCGGTGGACGAGCCCGACTCGCACTTGTCCAATTTGTTTCATAAAGGTGAGTTCATAGATCCCAAGTACATAAGTACTTTGTTTTGATTCTCGCCATGTTTTAAGTAATATAAAACAAGAAACTGATACTTGAAGAAGTGTGACGACCTGAATGGTGCAGTGGTCAACATGCCGGTCTACCACGCAAGAGGTCCCGGGTTCGAATCCCGGCCGGGCAGAAATTGAAATGATGAATTTTAATTTCTGTGACGGGTCTGGGTGTTACTATGTATAATAAGTATATATTTAAAAAGTATATATGTAGTATATCAGTTGTCTAGCACCCATATTACAAGCTTTGCTTAGTTTGGGGCTAGATGGCGCTGTGTGGAATTGTCCAAGCATTTATTTATTATTTATTATTATTATCGTTATTGGAATAAGTTTTTTCAGAGCTGCTTTGTCTTTTGCGATCGCATGACAAAAGAGTTTCATACAAGATTGCATTCCATTGATTAACCTGTAGCCATACAAAACGCGAAATCCCGCGCACCTTTTCACTCGTTTTGGGCCTTTGAGCTTTCAAAGCTCGGCGCCAGGCAAAGTTCAGACGAGGCCAAAGCCGATTACCATCAGTAATTAAAATGTGGGCGCAATCACGCCTCTGTGCGACACAGAGCTTCCAAGATTGGTTTGAACTGAACATTTTAATTGAATGATTCCGATATTCAGATAATTTATTAACATTGTAGGAATCAAATAAGGAATGGAATGACGACGATTGATTGTACAATATTTCAGGATTGTTAATTAAGTGTAAATGGAAAGCAGAAATAGATAAACTTTTTCTTTTGTAGGGTAAACCAGGGTGTTATTGCCCACTGACAGTGATTGCCCGCTTTAAGAAAAATATTGCCAGGTGTTAGCTTTGTATCATTCTAGTTCTATTAGAATTTCCTGGATGGCTATGTGATTAATAAGTAGTAGAATAAAAATTGACAATTGGCAACACTGAAGAAAAAAAAATAGTTATGGCGGATTTTATCACGACGGGTGAACGTGTCACTCAAACATGTAAACAATTTAGCAATTTTCTTAAGGAAGTACTTACTTAGAGGTTCATTTTTTTCGTAGTTAATTTAGTATTCAAACATTGTGCACAGTTATGATGAAGTCATAAGTATTTCCTTTGTTTTTGATGAAAATATATGTTGATATTTGATTTTTTGAGGTTATTTTAACTGTGTGCAATCACTGAACCTAATTAAGCTTTATGCAAATTTTAACTAAAAACTGTTGATACTCTCTTGGAGAATTTATTAGGTTGTAAGAAAAAAGTTATAAATGGTTGATAGCTATAATACTTTTTTTTTATGTCAATATATTTCAAATCCTTAAGTGGGCAATAGCTATACGGTTTACCCTATTTATTTAAGCTTTATGTCTTGTAATTTAACTTAATTAATAATATTATGTCACAGGGGTCTGCTACTCAGGCGACAAATCATCTGAAAAATATTTCATCTTCGAGCGAAATGTCTCTTTTTTGAAACTGATACGTCACCATGCGCCCGATACAAACTGGGTGGAAAAGATGTGGCCTCGTCAAAACTGTGTGTAGTCTTTTCATTCGCAATAAAAAATCTTTAGGTTACGAAAACGAGTGATTTTTTTTTATCGAACACCTACCTAAATAATGTAAGAAGTATTTTATTTTCAGCTCGGGAAGGTTTCTGTCTTTTAAATCATCGCTTGAGGGGCCTCTACCCTAAAGCTATGATTTTATAAAGACTGTAACACTCTCCCCTTTTGTAAAGGTTTTCTAGTAGAGATGTTAACTAACCAGATCTTAGTCAGTTTCTGGTGACAGTCCTCACTCAATTTCAACTATAACTAGCTGAAATATTATGAAAACATAGTATTGGCCAAATATGATCGTCTAGATTTAAAAAGGACCTACGTTGTGATTAATAGAATATAGAAACCCCGGCTCTTTTGGTATGTCTGGACTAAGTTTAGATATCTCAATATCAAGTGCATATGTACTCATCCTATTTTGTAACTAAAAAGCCTTATCATTAATGTATTGATTTAATGAGAAATTATATAATAAGAATATTAGTATTTGATATAGTGTATATAGTATATTTATAAATTGGACAAGGATAAGGATAAGGTTATAAGGATATGATAATGTGGCCAGGGCCAATATGGCCCTGGAAGAATGCGTCCAGCCACCCCACCATTCTTGTTCCAATCCTCGCCAGCATAATTAAAATGCTTCCCGGAGATTAAGTACTGCGCAACAATGGCGCTATTCAACAACGACATAATTGGATAGGTAAGTTCACTAATTTAACCATTTTAAATTAGATATAAGTGTTCCAAATGGAAATCCATGTCATTGCGTCACCAAGCTCCATGTACAGACAGAAGTTTATGTAACCACTGAGATAACTCCGTAGAGTATATACTGAATGGATACAAGTGTTAATGAAAGTACCGACCCATTGAAGGAGGTACGATGTGAGGTTCCCAGGTACAATATTATACCTATCAGGAATGTATAGTGTAGGATAACCCACTAAGATCAGATGAGACAGGTTTACCGTCAACACGTTCTCTGGATGGTGGTTTTAAGACCAATCCATTACTGATGTATATTCGCAACCTGAATATTCTCTACTTCACTTAGTCAAGGGCAAGATATAGATATGGATGACAGTAATATGTTATCAACACATTACATTTTGTATAGTTTGTGTTCTGTATGTAGAACCCATACATGATTCATGGCATTTACAATGACATGGAATTATCATTTTGTTTGTTTATTCGAATGGAACAATCCAAGGTGAAATTGTACACCTTAATAATTGATAGAATGGTTAGATTAGAGATTCATATGAAATAGTAGGATTATAAAATAGATAAATAGTTCTATTTTGTGTTGTATACAGTGTGTCTGTATAGTAGGTATTTCACCAACCAAAAACCTTTTACCTAGTCAAGCTACCAGTTTGGTTTTCTTTTAAAGTTTGTCCAGGTGTCAATTCAGTAGACGGTCACAAGATTTATTAACACAAGGAAGGAGTGTACCTTGCCTTGCATACCAATAATCGAATGGAGATATGTCCACAACTACTGGTACCACAAGATCAAAGTTTTAGACTGAAGCAATTAGATTCAGACACTCAAAGAGTATCCGATTCATACCTCATGATTAATAGCGATCTCCTCAGAATATAACAATGTCAGATCTCTCAGAGCCTCCGCTGGCTGGTCAGCCTAACACGGCTTAAGGAGATCTGGCATATCATCACATTCCAACAACCAGCCACTAACCATGGTGTTAGGGATTTATCAAAGATAATTCACCCACACCTCAACAGATTTCAAACAAGCTTATTAGCCGGCTTGATAAATGCGAGAATGTGTCGTAGCGTGGTAAGGAAAACTGCTTCGAGGATATACCTATAGTAAAACTCAGTAGATTTTGCAATCGTCTACTGAAGAGATCCTAGTCAGACAAATTCTGTCAAAATATATATCTGCTTGACTTTTTACCTCGTTACCATTTACCTCATTTGAAATATTTCTGAATTAAATCCATCAATATTTCAAACTACACCAAATTTGATAGTCATGTGTGAACATGTAGTGTTTGTATATATACATGAAAGTACATACATATCAATAGTATAGAAATGTATACTATATAAGCAATAAGTAGGTATTGCTTGGATGAACAGTCAATCTCAACTTGGTTGGTTAGAGCCTAGGCTTTAACACTAGCTAACTTTTGAGCTTAAATAATAAGTGTTTATTTTACTTCATCCAAGCAGTAGTAAAAGTTTGCACACATATCAACATAGTAGCATCTGTCATTTTCAAGATTCCTTCAGTCACTATCATAGCTTATTGGGACATTTAGGTATTCCAACAAACAAGGCAACCCTTGAAAAAGACATCTAAATCAGACATGAAAAAAAAGCACAAAATTTTTATGTGAATTTATCTCTTCAAATGGCTAGTACAGTCAAAACCTAGTAATTGTTATAAGACCTGTATGAGTCCTAGATGTTGTCCCTATAGAAAGAATGATATTTTGTCCACATATTTTTGAGTAAAATCTAATATTAAGTTTTTATCTGAACTAGTTTTATATGGTAAAATCTTGAATCCAGTAATAGTTTTGTCCTTTTACACCTAAACTACTGGATATTAGAACTAATGCATACAGCTAATTAAGACCTACAAGTAAAGCTAGAATCATACAAAAAGATGTGAACAAAGTATTTATTTAACCGCATAGCTTATCGTCCCCTATCCTACATTTGTCCAATAAAAGAACAGTATGGCAATGAAATAGAGAATTTAGGTTCAATTTTAAGATTCTGGATTTATTATTGTGGGAATGGTACCTATTATAACACAGAATACTTTAGATTTTAAATATATCTGAGTTGTTTAACGACTCATTTTAACACAAAAATTATATTCCTGAAAGAAAACACAGATTTTCCAATATAACCGGAGAGATATTTTAGCAAACATGCTTACTTACCTGTCAATCTACTTGTTATTCCTCGTAAGTAGATTTATCCTGATACCTTTCGGCATTATCTCGACCACACAGCACTTAAAACCACCTTCACTTTGAACCACAAGCTATACACTACACAATACTTGAAAACAAACACCCACTCTTCACTGTAAATTACAAATTTCACACTTTCACTCGAGCACTGAAAACCTTTAAACACAACTACACGTTCACTACACAGATCTTGACACTGAAAAGCTGATAAACCGCCGCGGCGCGTGTCTTTGCTAAGCTCATAAGAACGACGATTCCTGAGCCTTCCCGGAGTAAAAATTGAAGTCCTACCTACCTATTTGTTAGGCAATAAGCATATTTCACCTTTCCCCACTAGATTCCAGTCACGATAAGCACACCAAACACGGTTCCATATACGAAATCGTGCTCGAACGCGCCCACAGCGTCTGGACTAGCGTGGATTTCTTCAGGAGTTCTCCAGAATTCTGGAGATCGACGGTAACGGAATATTTACAGGACTCTATCCCTTGCCATCGTCAGTAACAAGTGGGCCCTTACTTGTACAAACAATCGCAAGGTTCCTTCAATTAAAACTTCGTGAAAAAGACTATAAACACAACTTCGCGAAGCTGAAACTAGCTTACCAGCCCAACGCCTAACTCAATAAACGCGACGAATTTCACATAAGTTAGCACTCTTTAACTTTTAAAATAAAATAAGCAAATTACTTTGAAACTTTCAGAAATACTTGACTTCACTGGGTGTGTTTGGGCAGAACTTTGCCACTTCTATAGTACGCGCCGGACTGATCCCCGAGGAGCGTCTGCTTCGATATTTATACCCTCAAAAGACCCTCGCTGCTGACCAAATATGGTCTTCTCGCGAAAATTCGCGTTTTTCTTATATAAATAACCTTATTTGGTAATGTATATAATGAAGGAATTCTTTACTCCATCCTGAGATTTTGCATTAGAAAGAGACAGACTATCTAATGTGGCCATATGCGCTCAAAACTCACCATTAGGATTTTATAATGTTTTTCTCAATAATTATTTTAGTTGTCACTTTTTTATCAAATAAACGACTTCAAATATATTTAGATATATATATATTCATATCCTAAGGTGTACCAACTGATTTCTCTACCTTTCAATACGTCGGCAACATAGTAAAGTTCGTTTATAACTCTTGGGATAGCCTAGATAAATAGTTAAACAATGTATATAAATAAATACCTAATACATTTAACCGGTATAACCCTATTAACAAGATAGCAGCTTATAAATTCCAAATATCCTATAAAATTTTCACAGTATTTTTCTTAGATTTACTTCAACATTTATATATTTTTGTACCTCAGTCACGCGCTATTTGTCTTTCATTCCATTCCATCAATTGTTTTGATCATTAATAACCTATTTTTCTGTTAAATTATTCAAGTTTTACAAAATCGGTTCCCCAATTTAAATTACTTTAATCTGCTGATTTACCCTAAAACCGGGGTAATTTGATCGGTTAACACATATTTTCCTCACAGTTTTTCTGATTGGCTGTCAACCCATGTATCTGTCATAACCCATAGACAATCTAGTTTAATGACCTATTCACATCAAACGAGCAGGCGAGCACTCCAAATAAAGGCCTCGTCACACAGTTAGCGTTTTTAAAACCGCTAACCATAGTCAGTAAATATATTAGTCATACGAACTTGTAATTCATTGCTCTGTGTTTACCGTACCTAAAATGCGTTATTTTGACAACAGCGCTAGCCATATGTGATGTAATAATAAAACGGTTCCTATTTCCTATAAGCCTATTATAATCATTATCTTAATAAGTTGACGACATGACGGCTGAGGTAGCAGATAGCTGTATAATGTTGCGCGTTATGACCACACTGTGACAAAAGCATCATTTATTGAATTATTCCCTAACACATTTGAACGCAGTCGTTATGACGTAACTGGTTTTTAGAGTTCCGTACCCAAAGGGCAAGACGGGACCCCACTACCAAGGCTCCGCTGTCCGTCCGTCCTTCTGTCTGTCCGTTTTTCTGTCTGTCCGTCTGTCCGCCACCAGGCCTCATTTCACGAACCATGATATCCAGACAGTTGAACCTTTCACAGATGGCGCACCTAACAAATACCAAAACAGAACAAAATTCACATCTAAGGCGGGTCTCCCATACAACAACCAAGGTTTTAGGTTTCGAACGCATCCTATGAAAATTAAAAAGTTATTATCAAATATTTTTTGGTACATGGAATTGTTTAAACTGCGTATTCTTTTATAAATTTTAATTGCCAATCGTATTTGCTAGTCAATTCCCAGCGTAAAGAATCACTTTGTCTTCAACGCATTGCTACAAACGTCTCTGTCCAACAAAGTGAACATTTCCTTGTGAGGAGTTCTACCTTTCTCCAAGCAATTTAGCATGTATATTGATGCTTATAGACAGACTACTTAGACCCTCACAATGTCACTGACCAAACAGGTAAATAATAATATCTTATCTTGCATTGTCTAACATTGTCAATTCATTAGTGTTGGTGCAAATTTGACATATTTGATGTTTTTTCTTACACAATAAAAATAATGTTTCCCTATGTTTTATGATGCAATTTATATTATACTATAATAAGGACAAACTGAATTTATCAAATTTACATTAATTTGGTAAATTCGTTTATAAACAAAAAAGATATTAACATTTTTGAATTAGCTTTATTTTATGAATTTTTCACATGAAAATTTCTGCTCTTTCGTTCTCATCTAAAATTTAAGCAATTTTAAAGGTTGAATTTAGTGTTGAAATGTTGGACTAATTTAGTAGTAATAATAAAGTATAAAACCTTTCATAAAGAATACAAAAACACTGCATTTTTAATGAAATTTTAGTTTTTGTCATCGGCAAGATTTTTATCCATTTTAATTTTTGGCTCTGTCAATTGGTTAAACACTGAGCACTGTTCAAGTTTATTTAATCCTTATCACTACATATGGTATACTACAATAATACTACAAAATACCTAGATTTAGTTTAATTTCTTTAGAAAATTGATCTATTGTGGTCGGTGTCAAATATTATATTTTGTGTTTTAATGTTTTCAGATTTAAAGTCTCTCCTGGATTTTCTTGATGGCTATGTTTAATGAACCTTAACAACATTGACTGACACATCCTAGCAATGGACAGAACCAAGCAAAATGAGGAAGATTAGATTCATGGAGCAAAACCTACCACTAGTTTGTGTTACTGGAAAATAAGTTCTCCTTTCGTCATTCCCGGCAAGTTTTTCCTTTGCAAATTATCATGGTAGTTTTATTGTATTTATTCTTTGTCCTGGCAGCTTGTAAGGCACGAGTAATTAAATTATTTCATTTTTTCTATCCAAAGGTTTCGCGGAATAACCATTTGACAGCGCCATCTATCAATTGTTGGGTGTACTTCTTCATCAAATGGTTCTAAAACACTCGATAAGCATGCTGTTTGCTTTAATATAAACAGCCGAATCAAAAGTTTGAAACTTCGCCGCTAGGTGGCATTGACCCGGTTTTTCGTATTTAATTTCATAAAACTATTGTTATCATTTTATTCATTGAACCAAAGAATATAAGAATAATAAATTGTTTAAAGTGAAAAATTTGTAATCTCTGTCGTAGATTTGTTTTTATTTTTATTTCACACATGTAAACTTTTCCATGAGAATTTTCTCATACCGCTATATATAGATAATTGTCAAAACTGATAATCAGTATTTAAGTTTGTAAATGTTGAAAATAATGTACAAAAATACCAAAAGTAAAAAAGGAAGAAGGAAAAAATGTATCAAATAGAGAATCGTACTGTGTTATATGGTGTAAAGATACGCGCAATTAGGTTGGTTTGGTACACCCGCCCCCTTTATTATTAGTGGAATATAATGGAGTAATAATAAACCCAACCAATACAAACCACATTAATTGCCGTTATTAATAAGATAAAATTTGAAGACAGATTGGGAGAAAAAATTTTTTTTATTTTTTTTTATTTTTTTTTTTATTATTATTATTTGTTTCGCAGGGTGTGAGTAGCCCCCCCTACCCCCTGAAATGACCTCCCTTCACCCCACCGAGGAAGACGGTCTTATAGCGCTTGATAGCTAACCAATTTAGAATAATATTAAGGTAATAGACCAATTGAGGTCATTGATTTGAGCGTAAAATGTATAATCGAGGTTATTTATGCTGTCAAGCGTTTTGACAGTCGTCCTCGAGTCATTTCCCTTACCCAGCGATTCCCCCTTTTTTTTTTTTTTTCTTATAACTAACATGCTAACTAGTTAAATGAATATTGTTCGATGAACAATTACAATTTTCTAACAACAATATAATAAAGCTTTCATTAGACAAATAATTTAGCAAAATTCTATGATAACATCTGTGCTCTATTCTTAGTAGCTCAGCAATCTACGTGCAAAATTTTCATAGAATAAGAATCAGAACAAAATCAGTCGTGATTGATAATAATTAAAATTATACAATAATTGGCAATCAATCTTAAAATTGGCGTGTTTAACTTGCCCTTATCACAAAATCAACTGTAACTATTGTCAAGTAATCTTCGTAAGTCAAATCATGATATAGTTAAATAAGGAATCATTACTTCGACATTTATGATTTTAGTTACAATGGTGTCCAATGCCACCAATAACTTGACTTAAGTAGCTAGCTCAAGCTTCCAGAACCTAACAATATCAATCTAGTTAGTGAAATTAATGAATTTAACTCTAACATCAGAACTCAAATTTGCAATACTAAAACACACAATTAAAATTAACGAACTTAGCCAACAAGTATTTACAATATTGAACCCATAAATAAAATAATAGAAATTAACCAACATCGTATTTACAGTATTGAACCCAAAATAAAATGAATGAAAATAACTAACACAATATTTACAATATTGAACCCTTAACAAAATAAATGTACCTAATATTAAAAATTTAAATCAAATTTAAAGAGAAAATTGAATAAAGAACAAAATATTAACCTCACAATCTATAATAATAACAAAAGACAAATCCTAACCTAATCCTTTATATGTTTTAATGATTCGTTCATTATAATCAATCATCCTTAACCTATTACAGATAATTTGTAATTAAATATTTACACATAGTACTTATTCAAATGAATGGCATTGAAATTGCCCCTAATCTGCTTTGTCTTAGGGTCCATTAAAGTATATACATTTGCAAATGGCACTGCACTTACTACATATGGACCTTCGTAAAGTAATTGAAATTTCTTTGTAAGCTTTTTCTGCGCCTCTGACTTATTAACTTTACGAACCTTTACATAGTCACCAATCTGAAATTCTATCAACCGATGAGATCTATTGAACCTAATCTGTCGTTTAATGCTGTTATCTTTTAAATTTTGCCTAGCTTTAGCCCTGACATCATTAATGTCTTTAGTTTTATTTAGTTGTGGCAGACAATTGTCAAATGACATACTGTTACATGAACCATATAATATTTCGTTAGGAGTAAAACCGGTACTTTCATGGAATGTGTTATTGTACAGCTGTTCTATATTATTTAATATCGTTGCCCACCCCTTATGATTTTTATGACAATACGTTCTAAATAGCCGCCCTAACTCTTTATTTACCCTTTCCGTGGTGTTAGGACGAGGGTTTCTAACGGTTGTGTATATTGGTTTAATATTGATGTCCTTTAACGCTTGTTTCCAGCTATCAGATGAAAATTGACTGCCATTATCTGTCATAACTACCCTGGGCGTGATTATTTTAGCGAATTGTTTCAACTAAGAAATTACTGCTCGTGAAGTAGCCTTTGCTAAATCATATAACTTAACAAACTTGCTAAATGAGTCCTGGATCACTAAAATATAAGCAACTCCAAATCTACCTTTAGGAAGAGGTCCATATAAATCAGCCATTACAATATCTCCCACTTGCTCTGTTACAATAGACTTACATTCGCCTACATATTTTATGTTGTCACTCTTAGAGACCTGGCAAATGTGACAAGTTCTTAATAATGTCTTTACAGTTTTGTTCATTCCAATCCAATAAAACCTTTCCTTGAGATATTTAAGTACCTTATAAGCTCCTTGATGTCCCATCTCTTTGTGGACTTGAATTATGATTTCCTCTCTCAAGCTAGTAGGCAAATAGATTACATGTTTATCAGAATCGATTTTGAAATATACTACTCTGTCTTTAATATAACATCGTTGAGCTATTTTACCTATTTTGCCAGCTAGATTATTATTAGTCTTATTTACAACATTTATAATTAACTGGACCTCACTATCACTAGCCTGAAAATTTGCTATGTTTTTCAAATCAGCTATTAGAGTTTTGTTTTTAGTGTTCTCCATATAATTAATCTCAGGACAATATACCCTATCCTCCTGTATTAACGCTGAATCGGGCGGAAACCTAGACAGAACATCAACAGCGACGTTATCTTTACCTTTTATATGCTCAATGGTATAATCAAACTGTTCAAGGAAAAGGATCCATCTTATTATTCAGCTGTTATATAATTTCCAAGTTCTGACAAACGTCAATGCTTTATGGTCAGTCCTAATTATTAATTTGGCGCCTCTCAGATATGTTTCGAATTTCCTCAAACAATATATAATTGCCCAAAATTCCTGTTCTGTAACCGTCCATCTTAGTTCTGCGCCTCTTAAAGCCCTACTACAGTACCCCAGAATTTTCATTTCGCCTTTATCATCGTACTGAAATAGAACCCCAGCTAAGCCTACTCCGGAACTATCGGTCTGCAGATAATAAGGCCTAGACATATCCGGATGATGCAACATTATTGTATTCAAAAACTTGCTTTTAAGCTCTTCAAATGCTGCCTGGGCTTCTGGAGTCCAGGTCCAACCTTTATTTTTCTTTAATAACTGACATAAGGGTTGAATAGTACTATTGTAATCAGGAATGAAACGCCTATAGTAATTACAAAGTCCTAAAAATGCTCTCAAATGTTTTATCTTCTTAGGAATAGGAAAATTCTTTATGGATTCTATTTTTTCCGGGTCCGTCCTAATTCCGTCTGTAGAAATAATGTGACCTAGCATTTTTACTTCCTTACAAATGAACCTACATTTCTCGAGATTACAAGTAAGACCTGCTGATTTTAATTTGTTTAATATGATGTCAATATGCTCTAAATGTTCCTCTAAGCTCCCTTGCGTTAGGATAGCGATATCATCCAAATACTTAACGCAGAAGTGGCTAACCTCTGGCCCTAGTATCTTATCAAGAGCTCTGCAAAAGGTCGCGACGCTGGTCTTCAGCCCTTGTGGAAGTACGTTATACATGAATGACTTCCCATTAAACGTAAATCCCGTATACTTCCTGCTTTCCTCAGAGATTTTAATTTGAAAATACGCATTATTAAGGTCTATTATACTGATGTAATTTACCCCATGAAATGAATTTAACACGTCTATTTGCATTGGAGGGGACTCGGCCTCGGCTATCATATACTTGTTAATCTCCCGTGCATCTAATAAAACCCTAATTGAACCGTCAGGCTTTAAGGTGAAAGTTAACGGACTACAGTATGGAGTAGAACCTCTTGATATTATCCCCATCTCGACCATTTCCGCTAGTTTTTCCTCCATTTGTTGTCGATACGCGTATGGAACAGGATAAGAACGCCTTATAACTGGACTATGATCTGTCATTTTTATTACATGTTCGTAGCAATTAGCACGGCCTAACCTTTTAGTAAAGACATCACTATGTTTTCTAAGCACTTGTCTCAATTTATTAGTCTGTGTCCCTTGAATAGGTATCCCTGTTTTGATTTCCTGTAGGTACTTCTCAAAGTCAAATTTATCATCTACCTTGGTAATTTCTGAGACCTGACCCTCAAACACATACTCTATGAAAGGTATTAACACCCTTTGGCCCTTGTGATTAATTATTAACCCTACTGGAGGAGTTTGTAATCTGATATTAGTTTTATTTGCTACAAGCCAATCAAATCCTAATATAACGGAATGAACTAATTTAGGTACTATCAAAAACCGGATCTCTAGTTCAATTTCACCAAACCTTACAGGTAATAAGACCATCTGTTGTATTTTAGCGCTCTTTTGTCCTACGGCTCCGCGAATCTGTATCGGTTTAACGGGTAGCATGTTTAACTTATTTCCAATTTGTGACTTTAAAGTTTCCCAAAACGATTCGGAAATACACGTGATGTCACTTCCAGTATCTACAAGACATATAACACGATGATTAAATATTTCTACCTCAACTTCAGACTTGACCATTTCGAGTTTATCAGCAGAAATATTATCTTCCTCTTCGAATAATGACGAAACTACCTCAGTTTGAATTGTTGACCTGTCACCTAACTCCGATTGGGCTTTTAGAGTATCTACGACCTGTAACTCAAAGTCAGTTAAGTTGGTTTCTTTTATACCTGATCCTAACCCTGCCTTACTGCATTGACCTTTGACAACTATAGGTTTAAGTATCCCTTCATTACGCGTTCCTAATGTCTGTCCAGGCCTCCACCCGAGATCAAGCATGATTTTCAAAGAAACTGGAGTTAAATCGGCCCCTCCTAATGTCGATGTAACGGAGCGACTTACATCAACACCTACTCGTTTAAATTATTTGTGGGTTCATTAGAAGAATTATTAGAATCATTTACAATATTTACAACATTGGTCTTTGCTATCTTATTCGATGCCACTTGTCGTGCCAGTCGGTCATTGAACTGCCTCTTCCGGTTGAAGTTGTTTCTGTTGTCTGGTTGATGCTGTTCAGTCGCTGTAGATTTTTGTACCGCATTCGTTCGGTTATTATTCTTTTGCTTGAGGTCTGTTCGCTTGTTCACATTGTCCAATTTTCGTAAAAATTCTGTAGCTTGTAGTATGGTAGTATTATTAGAAGCATTCCATGCGTATTGGATATTTCTGGGAAAATGTCCCATGATGTCGCTCACTAGCTGTTGTTCTTGGATAGGGTATGTTAACATCTTCGCCTGTCCACATAGCGATATGAAATGGTTTAACATAGATTGCGACCCATCCCAAGTATTTTGCACAATTTTCCTCCTTAATTCTCCTTGTTCTGCTTCTCCCCAAAAATTGTCCAGGAAATCCTTCTTGAAATCTTCAAAATTCGTCCACCTTTCTCTATACAATCGTCCCCAGGCACGAACGTCATTATCTAGTGTTTCCAACACAATATCGATTTCATCTGTCGTCCCATGATACTTCTTCAGATAAGCGGTTAAGTCTTCAATGAAGGTCACAGGATGCTTGTATTTTGATGGGAATCTTGGCTTCTCTGCAGACATCTGGGGTACTGGGTAATATATGGTAGCAGGACCAGGCTGGCATGAAGGGATTAGTGGCAAGCAGGGATTAGTATCACTCCCTTGCACAGGTGTATCTGATGACTCCACTACAGGCGTAGATGTGGCAGAAATCCGGTTTTCTAATTCAGTGATCTTATTATTGATGGCATTAACAGCTCTTTGTACCATACGTGACATATACTGCACTGAAGTGACCTTTCGAGGTCCTGGCGAGGGGTCTGCTATAGCGGCCCCTCGAGTCACCATACTGGACCTTCTTGTCGCAGCTGCTTTAGGTTGTGATTTTTGTTTAGGCATCTTGAAGTCTTTGTTCACTTTTAAATTCAACGTTGAGCACTCACTAAAATTCTCACTGTTCACTTAGCACTTAACACCATCAAACTCAAAGTCAAAGAAAAAAAAAAGTATATCACTTAGCATCTAACACCATAACTCAAAGTCAAGAATAAAAAAATTAAAAAAATATATACAAGTTCACCTTAATCCTAATATTCACTCAGAAAAAAAATAGTCAAAAAAGAAATAATAGTTCACTTTAACACTCTAACTTATTCACTCAATAGTAATAACCAAAAGAATAAAATTTATAAGTTCACGTTAACACAAAGTCACTCGCAGTTATTTATAGTACAACATAATGCACCCTGTATTATTCACTTCCACTTGATAGCACTCCGAAATTCGACAACATACTCGTGGTATCCACTCGTTAAATCACACTCTGGAACAAACGTGTATGCGTTAAACCGATAATACCGCATTGATACCCAAAGCTCGCAAAACAGATAAAGGTTAAAACTTTGTATGTGCAAGGTCATAGTTGAGTAAGAAAGTAGCTTGTTGTAGACGTCGTACTAAATTTTATAAAATTTAAATAATAAAAGTCAACATGTTCAACTTAAAATGCAAACAGGAATGCAGTTGAACCGTATTTGTACTTAAACATTAGTGAAATAGTAATAAACTCGGATGAAATGGTGAACGATATCGAGAAATATTAACCAAGATTCTAAGATAGAAACAAAAAAAATCGTAACTACACTCATAAAATTATATGTTACTACTGTAGATCCAAAGGCCACAACACCACTTAGCACGCGATATTAACCGTAATGTTTAAACAATTATCGGAGGGAAAACCCAAAACCGCTATTTATTAAGTACTAACACGTAGACGAAATTATCTCGCAAAAGAGAAAGGTAATTCAAAAAGAATTTTTTTTTTTTGAAAAGCCGAAAATGTATATTTATTAAAGTTATAATCATCCTACTAGCGCCACCTACTTAACTCTCAGTGAACTAAATATTTTAATTTATTTACCCACATTACATTTTAACTACTCTACATAACCGGTTTCGTTAACTCCGCTAAACTGTATTTAAAACACTTTATTTACATTGTTAAAATCCACTTATTCAATACGAAATTTAAATCAAATAGTTTTAGAATAATGGCTGGTTTAAAACCACTAATGCCATCTATGTAGAAAAGCGCGAACTAAACTACTAGCTAACTATCATAAACATTTCGCGAAAATTATTACTAGCGTTAAATTATGTGTATGTTTATTTGTTAATCAAAGCAAGAAAACTAAACTATTGAGCCTAAAATAGTTACAAAACTTATCAAAACATGTTATCTTTTGTAGTATTAAAATGTGACTTACATATTCAAAACCTTTTTAAAAGAACCTGCTCGCTATTTATTCTAATACCGTATCAACTTTGATTAAACCATTCTTGAAAATAAATAGAACCCATCTTTACTACAGCGCCCCCTAGCGGCCAAACATTGCAACGCCTATTTAGATCCCATTGCCTTCAAACTACAAATATAACAGTAAAACCCAGTGTTTAATTCAGTCAGGTACTACGATGAATAACCTTTAATTGTAACACGTTGTTTATCTGTACTTAACCAAGTAAGCATACACTTAAAAACACAATCTACCTATACCTACCCCTAATTCCTTCATTATTGGAATATCCGATAAAATGAAGCCTTTACTTTAGTCTGTTATTTCACGAGTTAAAACAAAATAAACCAAAGCTATTTACTCTAACAATCGGCGAATCCAGTTAACCATACTACAATTAACGTATAATTCCCGTGGTATAAATCAGTAATGTATAAAAAAGAATCGTCGAGAATACTAATCCCGGTCTAATCTTGCTAATACCTAGTAAATTTTATTATGGCCTTAAGGGTCCATAAGGATAACACGGTACGCGCACGCCACGCCTTATTTCAGTAAACGTAAAGTTATAGTCACAAAACACATAACATGATTAGCTAAAGAACTTATTTATCAGCCGCAAGTATCAAACCGCGTATAAATCTTATAACGAAAAATTATCAAAAATGCCAGTCACGAGACATTTCCCTGGCGTAATTGTCATAAGAAACGCCTTAAATCTCCTTTAACGTCACTCAAATAGCCTCTCTTCTTTCTTTAAACAACAAAACATAAAAGTTGCAAGAGTGAAATCACCCTTTATACATAAACAAGTAGAGACAGATGTTTCCACATAACCGAGCCTTAACTATGTTTCAGTAAAAGTCACTAAACTTTCATGTAACCAATTCGCAAAATGAAATTAGTGAGCCGATATTTATCTACACAAACATTTGTGTACCTGTCTGTACTCCTTCTGGTTTTTAAATAAAATTCTTCATAGATATCTGTTTCCTAAAGGTTGACTGGGAGAAAATGCTTTAAGCATTAAGTTCGCCTTTTGTAACATTTATTTTAAATGTATGTACAATAAAGTTTGTTAAGTAAAATAAAATAAAATAAACCAAACCGCATTAAAATCGTACTGATGTCGTGATAAGTGGTGATAAGAAAGGGAAAAATAAAATCCATTAGATATAAGGTAGATACACAAACCATTTATTATCTTAACAACTCATAATACAATAATGTTAATAAAGATTTAATCTTCTGGACGTAGTTCGTAGCTCGTTGCTAGCCCGTGAACACGTAGGTTGAAGTTGATGACTGATGATAAGTGTCCCTTCATTGACCCTTCAGTTTGACTGATGATGAATTGTAAACACCTTTCATTTCACTTCACGATATTCTTTAAACACTTAACATAAACACTTTAATCATTGCACACCTAATATTTCAATAACACTTAACACTCACTTAGACACTTAGATACTTCGCATGTGTAATTTAAGTTATATCAACACATAACACAAATAGGTATTCAACAATCATAACCATAATGTTACGTACCCTAAGGGGTACGCGGCCGTACGTGGTAGATTTGCGTTATCACGTATATGAAATTGATTATGAAATCTTAGATAAATAACGTTTAAAACCCGGAAAATAAGAAGGTATTCAAAAAAACTCCATAAACGTGAACACTTTCCGAGAAATAAGATTAACCATATTGCTTACGCAGGCGAAGCCACGAACGAACACTAGTTTTATTATTGACTACGTTTCAACTCAATTGTATTAGGTAAGTAGTAAAATGTTTCGTTTAGGCGGTGGGAATCATTGTTCCGTTCGTAAGTAAGTTTTTCAATACAGTACAATTACTGTCCGTCTTAGAATATAAACACACAGAACGATATCTCCCTACAAGGTGCACTGTCAAAAGCGAGGCAAACAAAATAGCCCAGATGGTAATGTTCCCAGACTTCCATTGTTCATTATTATCTAATCTTATCCAATAAATATAAAACAGCCTCAATTTCCCTACCCTAAGGGATAAGTTACCATACTATTGGATTTTATTTACGATTAGGCAATGTATGTAGGATACAAATCCAAATACTGAGTCACTTCGGCGCAGCTTCACCCTACATATGAGAACATGGCTTCCAGGCACTAATTATTCCAAGTAGGTACTTGGGTCATTTCGAGGTGACGTCAGCAAAGATAAGACGATATACAAGCATGTTGGTGTATAGCAATAACTAAATTTATCATTCATCCTTTAACCAATTATTCTCCCTTAAGTAATTTGACTTTAAACCATAACTACCCTAAGGGATCGATGACCTAACTCATAAATAAATATCCCGCCAAACTTATTTCGATTTAAATAAAAGAGAACGTCTTACTTATGATTACGTAGTTAGTGCTGGGGTCTATTACGAAAATATTGTAACGAAATCACTTGGCCACGATAGTTATCTCCGACTTATCGGTTGAAGTCATTACAAACATTTTTAGTTTAGCTATTGTAGTCTACATACTATTAAACGATTAATGACAGATCTACCAGAATGAGCCTGTTGACTTACGCAATCACTTTGAAATATAACACGCACAATTACCCCGTAATAAGAAACAATTAGAACGAAAACGGACGAAACCGCGCGTATCGTACCAAACTTTTCATAGTAGGCCCCATGATTGTTTACGTTTTTTACTTCCGTCATCCGTCAGAATTATGTAGATAAACTAACGTATTGCCTAGTTACTTTTAACTAACACGATATTTTGGAGATAGAAAAACAAATGTCGTTAGTACTAACTTTCATAATTCGTACTCACCTGTTCATAGTTATAAGGTCATATTTTTAAACAAACTATTCTCCTATTTACATAAACACATTTAGTTATTTTTTTCACTCAAACTTATTATTAACTCATTAACCGAATTCACTAACATTTTCACTATAAATGGAGATTATTGCAAGCCGCAACTTAAATGCCAAATTGTAAATAAACAAACGCACGTGAAGTAACTAGGTACTGATTGACTAGAACAGCTGTTTGTCAGTTTTAAATTGACATGTCATTGACACAGACAAATGCACGCATTCCAGTAGCCTAATCGCTTAGTCAGAGACTAGGAATGTCCCTTATCTTATCAAACAGCTATTGCGTGGTTATTTTATGCAACAGTTTTTGTTATTTCTCGGCCCACCATATGAAAACGTACCTAGTAATGATGGAAGCACAAAATTTTAGATTTATTTTACTTATGTTATTTGTGTTGCTAAATGAGCAAAAGGAACCAAAACCCTACATACTATTGACGATAATTAGTTTCAAACTCAATGACACCCCCTTTAAACTAAAAATGAAATACGATGAAAATCTAGATTACCTTTAGTAGATTTTAGTTCGCTTCACACAAATTCACATGTACACACGACCGCACAACGAACCTATCAACTGAATCATCTAAACAGCTTATACCCCAAGGTCAATATACACAGTCCGACGCGCTGTTGAGTGTACAAAACGTAAATAAAATAAATAGTTACTAGCCCAGTATTTTCATACAAAATTTTTAGCTATATGTAGTTTAGAGTGATAAATGTAATCGAAAAGTTGCTCAGTTGAAATTTTATTAAATTATTTGTTTACAAGTTTTTATCAAATAACCCAACTAGTCGAGTCATGTAACCGGTCCAATGTGGCTCTAACTGTACCTATATGTCGTGTGATGGCGACGTGTGTCACGTGTGACTGTGAATGACTACAATTTATATATTTAATTTGTTATCTATTATCAATTTACAAAACTTAATCAAGATTTTGTCTCACTAACTAACTAAACGCCTCGTTTTTGAGATAATCGCATTTTTGTAAAATATATATTTTTTTTCAATACTAAACTTTTAGTACTATGATACTTTTAGCAAAACAAACTAACTCAAAATACATTACTAATCTACACACCCGGAAGATAATCGATCCGTATCAGTCAACTTCCGGACACGATTCTATTCTATGCCCTAACCACTAAGCCATTGAGTCACTAAATTTTCTCAAAATTCCGCTAGCTATGACGTTCTATAACAGTCTAAAGGGAACACCTGATCCGCATCAAGTCAACTCCCGGACGGGAACCGAACCCACGATACTACCACTAAGCCACAGTGTCACTTTTTTTTTTTTTTTTTCTAATACCAATAACTGTGACGTCCTTTCGTACTCTAAAAGAGAAACTGACCCAGCCCTTAAGTTAATCCCGAGCAAGAATCGAACTTGCGACCTAACCATTAAGCCATGGAGTCACAAAAAAAAATTTTTTTTCAACATCATCGTAACCCATGTCGTTATAATAGCTGACGACAAATCTACTGGAATAATATACCTATAGCTGATGACAACCCTATTGAAATAAACTGAACGCGTACTAATTATTTCTATAACTAAAACGTTCACAATGCCATGTGACATCATATGATTGGGTTTATAAGCTGCTATCTCTTTATGATATAATTGAACTATTATAAAAATATTCCTAATCTACTCAACTCTCTCCTAACATACGTGAAAATTTTAAAATGTTGCTAATCACTTTGTTATTACAAAATTTATTCACGATTCAAATATCAGTTGTAGTTTAGCCTAGCAGAATTAAACCAAGAAAATAACAGGTATTAGACCACATTCAGGAATTGATAAGTACAATTTAAATACTTTAAATTGAATTTGTGTGAGCTTATCTGCACAAATAATTATACGATGTTTATCGAGTTTCTTTCTTTTAATGCTTCGAATGGGACACATGTGACCCGCCACGGGAAAAGGAACCCCATGGCCTAATCATAAGGTACATTTCCCCCCCCCCCCAGAACACTACATGACCCCCTAGCTACGCGCCCCCTAACCGTCGACCGTACCACGAATTTTTATTTTCTTTTCATTTCAAATGAATAACCCGCAAAATGCTATTTTAAGAACCGTACTAGATATTTACGCAAATGATTTTCTCAAATGTCTAGAATGGACGCCCCCCAAACGTTTAGAACCCACTCACACATATATACACATACACACACACACACACGCACACACACAAGTAATATTATATCAATAATAATAAAATAAAATGAAATAAAATACCTAATTTTTATGCATCCTATCGTTTAGTACGTCCTATTCAATCAATAGCTCAATCATATATTATAATAGCCTTATACAACGTCACACAATATTTTCATAAGTTCCGTGTATAAAAGAGTTAAATTGTAACAAATTTAAAAAATGCCGTATGATTCATCGTGTCTTTGCCTATTTAAAAAGAATCTCAAATGTTACCATCTTCATCAAAAGATCCGAAACTTTACAAATGTACGGAACGAATAGTTGAACAATGACATTATGCTAATAATATTCTTACGGGCCCTATGAATTACGAATTAGCAATCGAAAGAACCAATACCTATTGTCCACTAATTTTTAACAACTGTTACTATTTTACTTGATAAATCTATCGATTTTAGTTTTATAAAGTCAAGGTTTAGCCAATTTATAATTTTCCCGCTTAGTCAACATTACTACTACATGTAAATTAGGATTTATCATTTAAAACCAAATAATAATAAATTTTCGCAAAATACGTTTTCAAATTCAGGTATTTCGTACTATTTTCAAATCCTATTACTGGCAACATTTCGTTTTGACATATCAAGGATACGTGTCATGGTTAGGGATGTGACAGAAAAATCGATAATTTAACTATTCAATGACTATGAATGAATCGATTCTATTTTCGAATAAGTTAATAATCAAACGATTTCTACTCGTATTTCTCAACTTTAAATGTTATAAAGTACTAAGATGACGCAATAAAGTACGAAAAAAAAATATATTTCTATGACTTTTTCGCCCCCAGCATACTACTATAAAATGTAACCATTTAGCTATTTTAATAGTTTCAATTATAACTAATGAATTTATCAACAGACTTATCGATTTTTCGTCACTAATGATTGAAAGATAGCATGTTAGTAAAATTCTGTAAAGTTCAGTTGAATCGATTAAAATCGATAATCGTTTCGGTGAGCTAACGGTAAAATGGTTACGGCACTATGTTGTCAAAGTAATGTTTGTAAAAAACGTGTGAGAAATAAATAATTTCTGAAAACACAAACGTAGGTATAAATAAAGCAATCCTGAAAACACGAAAGATGGAAATAACAGCTGTAAAATTATAAAGTTATAACCAACCGATACGAAATAACATACGATGAAGTCAGGTACCATTCACACTTTTTGTCGCTATGATTTTATACTATACTAATAACTTGTTTTTGTTTTCATGCTTTTAACGCTTATTATCATTGTTTCAGTTTGCCTTTTACTGTTCTTTTTATGGGGATTATGAATGCTTGAACAATTTACTACGCCCAGCAATTGTATGGAAACATAACCTACTCGCACGCAAAATAGAAAAGCAAGTTTTTGTACTATTCCTTTTATGGAGATTATGAATGCTTGGAAGATTTACTACGCACTGCAACTGTAATGGAACATAACTTTGCTCGCTAAGCCAAATTGAACTAATAAATGGTTAAAGCAAGTGTTTATTTTTATTTTGCAAATCGCCCTAATGCTTTTATAACTTCGCTAGGCACACAGACATTTTCGCTTTGCAATTCACAAATATAGTCCAATTGCACTTGTAAACATCAGCGCTCAGTCCAGACATTTTTAAGACCAAATATCCGTTGGTCACGGCAACAATTTGTAACACTCTCCCCTTTTGTAAAGGTTTTCTAGTAGAGATGTTAACTAACCAGATCTTAGTCAGTTTCTGGTGACAGTCCTCACTCAATTTCAACTATAACTAGCTGAAATATTATGAAAACATAGTATTGGCCAAATATGATCGTCTAGATTTAAAAAGGACCTACGTTGTCATTAATAGAATATAGAAACCCCGGCTCTTTTGGTATGTCTGGACTAAGTTTAGATATCTCAATATCAAGTGCATATGTACTCATCCTATTTTGTAACTAAAAAGCCTTATCATTAATGTATTGATTTAATGAGAAATTATATAATAAGAATATTAGTATTTGATATAGTGTATATAGTATATTTATAAATTGGACAAGGATAAGGATAAGGTTATAAGGATATGATAATGTGGCCAGGGCCAATATGGCCCTGGAAGAATGCGTCCAGCCACCCCACCATTCTTGTTCCAATCCTCGCCAGCATAATTAAAATGCTTCCCGGAGATTAAGTACTGCGCAACAATGGCGCTATTCAACAACGACATAATTGGATAGGTAAGTTCACTAATTTAACCATTTTAAATTAGATATAAGTGTTCCAAATGGAAATCCATGTCATTGCGTCACCAAGCTCCATGTACAGACAGAAGTTTATGTAACCACTGAGATAACTCCGTAGAGTATATACTGAATGGATACAAGTGTTAATGAAAGTACCGACCCATTGAAGGAGGTACGATGTGAGGTTCCCAGGTACAATATTATACCTATCAGGAATGTATAGTGTAGGATAACCCACTAAGATCAGATGAGACAGGTTTACCGTCAACACGTTCTCTGGATGGTGGTTTTAAGACCAATCCATTACTGATGTATATTCGCAACCTGAATATTCTCTACTTCACTTAGTCAAGGGCAAGATATAGATATGGATGACAGTAATATGTTATCAACACATTACATTTTGTATAGTTTGTGTTCTGTATGTAGAACCCATACATGATTCATGGCATTTACAATGACATGGAATTATCATTTTGTTTGTTTATTCGAATGGAACAATCCAAGGTGAAATTGTACACCTTAATAATTGATAGAATGGTTAGATTAGAGATTCATATGAAATAGTAGGATTATAAAATAGATAAATAGTTCTATTTTGTGTTGTATACAGTGTGTCTGTATAGTAGGTATTTCACCAACCAAAAACCTTTTACCTAGTCAAGCTACCAGTTTGGTTTTCTTCTAAAGTTTGTCCAGGTGTCAATTCAGTAGACGGTCACAAGATTTATTAACACAAGGAAGGAGTGTACCTTGCCTTGCATACCAATAATCGAATGGAGATATGTCCACAACTACTGGTACCACAAGATCAAAGTTTTAGACTGAAGCAATTAGATTCAGACACTCAAAGAGTATCCGATTCATACCTCATGATTAATAGCGATCTCCTCAGAATATAACAATGTCAGATCTCTCAGAGTCTCCGCTGGCTGGTCAGCCTAACACGGCTTAAGGAGATCTGGCATATCATCACATTCCAACAACCAGCCACTAACCATGGTGTTAGGGATTTATCAAAGATAATTCACCCACACCTCAACAGATTTCAAACAAGCTTATTAGCCGGCTTGATAAATGCGAGAATGTGTCGTAGCGTGGTAAGGAAAACTGCTTCGAGGATATACCTATAGTAAAACTCAGTAGATTTTGCAATCGTCTACTGAAGAGATCCTAGTCAGACAAATTCTGTCAAAATATATATCTGCTTGACTTTTTACCTCGTTACCATTTACCTCATTTGAAATATTTCTGAATTAAATCCATCAATATTTCAAACTACACCAAATTTGATAGTCATGTGTGAACATGTAGTGTTTGTATATATACATGAAAGTACATACATATCAATAGTATAGAAATGTATACTATATAAGCAATAAGTAGGTATTGCTTGGATGAACAGTCAATCTCAACTTGGTTGGTTAGAGCCTAGGCTTTAACACTAGCTAACTTTTGAGCTTAAATAATAAGTGTTTATTTTACTTCATCCAAGCAGTAGTAAAAGTTTGCACACATATCAACATAGTAGCATCTGTCATTTTCAAGATTCCTTCGGTCACTATCATAGCTTATTGGGACATTTAGGTATTCCAACAAACAAGGCAACCCTTGAAAAAGACATCTAAATCAGACATGAAAAAAAAGCACAAAATTTTTATGTGAATTTATCTCTTCAAATGGCTAGTACAGTCAAAACCTAGTAATTGTTATAAGACCTGTATGAGTCCTAGATGTTGTCCCTATAGAAAGAATGATATTTTGTCCACATATTTTTGAGTAAAATCTAATATTAAGTTTTTATCTGAACTAGTTTTATATGGTAAAATCTTGAATCCAGTAATAGTTTTGTCCTTTTACACCTAAACTACTGGATATTAGAACTAATGCATACAGCTAATTAAGACCTACAAGTAAAGCTAGAATCATACAAAAAGATGTGAACAAAGTATTTATTTAACCGCATAGCTTATCGTCCCCTATCCTACATTTGTCCAATAAAAGAACAGTATGGCAATGAAATAGAGAATTTAGGTTCAATTTTAAGATTCTGGATTTATTATTGTGGGAATGGTACCTATTATAACACAGAATACTTTAGATTTTAAATATATCTGAGTTGTTTAACGACTCATTTTAACACAAAAATTATATTCCTGAAAGAAAACACAGATTTTCCAATATAACCGGAGAGATATTTTAGCAAACATGCTTACTTACCTGTCAATCTACTTGTTATTCCTCGTAAGTAGATTTATCCTGATACCTTTCGGCATTATCTCGACCACACAGCACTTAAAACCACCTTCACTTTGAACCACAAGCTATACACTACACAATACTTGAAAACAAACACCCACTCTTCACTGTAAATTACAAATTTCACACTTTCACTCGAGCACTGAAAACCTTTAAACACAACTACACGTTCACTACACAGATCTTGACACTGAAAAGCTGATAAACCGCCGCGGCGCGTGTCTTTGCTAAGCTCATAAGAACGACGATTCCTGAGCCTTCCCGGAGTAAAAATTGAAGTCCTACCTACCTATTTGTTAGGCAATAAGCATATTTCACCTTTCCCCACTAGATTCCAGTCACGATAAGCACACCAAACACGGTTCCATATACGAAATCGTGCTCGAACGCGCCCACAGCGTCTGGACTAGCGTGGATTTCTTCAGGAGTTCTCCAGAATTCTGGAGATCGACGGTAACGGAATATTTACAGGACTCTATCCCTTGCCATCGTCAGTAACAAGTGGGCCCTTACTTGTACAAACAATCGCAAGGTTCCTTCAATTAAAACTTCGTGAAAAAGACTATAAACACAACTTCGCGAAGCTGAAACTAGCTTACCAGCCCAACGCCTAACTCAATAAACGCGACGAATTTCACATAAGTTAGCACTCTTTAACTTTTAAAATAAAATAAGCAAATTACTTTGAAACTTTCAGAAATACTTGACTTCACTGGGTGTGTTTGGGCAGAACTTTGCCACTTCTATAGTACGCGCCGGACTGATCCCCGAGGAGCGTCTGCTTCGATATTTATACCCTCAAAAGACCCTCGCTGCTGACCAAATATGGTCTTCTCGCGAAAATTCGCGTTTTTCTTATATAAATAACCTTATTTGGTAATGTATATAATGAAGGAATTCTTTACTCCATCCTGAGATTTTGCATTAGAAAGAGACAGACTATCTAATGTGGCCATATGCGCTCAAAACTCACCATTAGGATTTTATAATGTTTTTCTCAATAATTATTTTAGTTGTCACTTTTTTATCAAATAAACGACTTCAAATATATTTAGATATATATATATTCATATCCTAAGGTGTACCAACTGATTTCTCTACCTTTCAATACGTCGGCAACATAGTAAAGTTCGTTTATAACTCTTGGGATAGCCTAGATAAATAGTTAAACAATGTATATAAATAAATACCTAATACATTTAACCGGTATAACCCTATTAACAAGATAGCAGCTTATAAATTCCAAATATCCTATAAAATTTTCACAGTATTTTTCTTAGATTTACTTCAACATTTATATATTTTTGTACCTCAGTCACGCGCTATTTGTCTTTCATTCCATTCCATCAATTGTTTTGATCATTAATAACCTATTTTTCTGTTAAATTATTCAAGTTTTACAAAATCGGTTCCCCAATTTAAATTACTTTAATCTGCTGATTTACCCTAAAACCGGGGTAATTTGATCGGTTAACACATATTTTCCTCACAGTTTTTCTGATTGGCTGTCAACCCATGTATCTGTCATAACCCATAGACAATCTAGTTTAATGACCTATTCACATCAAACGAGCAGGCGAGCACTCCAAATAAAGGCCTCGTCACACAGTTAGCGTTTTTAAAACCGCTAACCATAGTCAGTAAATATATTAGTCATACGAACTTGTAATTCATTGCTCTGTGTTTACCGTACCTAAAATGCGTTATTTTGACAACAGCGCTAGCCATATGTGATGTAATAATAAAACGGTTCCTATTTCCTATAAGCCTATTATAATCATTATCTTAATAAGTTGACGACATGACGGCTGAGGTAGCAGATAGCTGTATAATGTTGCGCGTTATGACCACACTGTGACAAAAGCATCATTTATTGAATTATTCCCTAACACATTTGAACGCAGTCGTTATGACGTAACTGGTTTTTAGAGTTCCGTACCCAAAGGGCAAGACGGGACCCCACTACCAAGGCTCCGCTGTCCGTCCGTCCTTCTGTCTGTCCGTTTTTCTGTCTGTCCGTCTGTCCGCCACCAGGCCTCATTTCACGAACCATGATATCCAGACAGTTGAACCTTTCACAGATGGCGCACCTAACAAATACCAAAACAGAACAAAATTCACATCTAAGGCGGGTCTCCCATACAACAACCAAGGTTTTAGGTTTCGAACGCATCCTATGAAAATTAAAAAGTTATTATCAAATATTTTTTGGTACATGGAATTGTTTAAACTGCGTATTCTTTTATAAATTTTAATTGCCAATCGTATTTGCTAGTCAATTCCCAGCGTAAAGAATCACTTTGTCTTCAACGCATTGCTACAAACGTCTCTGTCCAACAAAGTGAACATTTCCTTGTGAGGAGTTCTACCTTTCTCCAAGCAATTTAGCATGTATATTGATGCTTATAGACAGACTACTTAGACCCTCACAATGTCACTGACCAAACAGGTAAATAATAATATCTTATCTTGCATTGTCTAACATTGTCAATTCATTAGTGTTGGTGCAAATTTGACATATTTGATGTTTTTTCTTACACAATAAAAATAATGTTTCCCTATGTTTTATGATGCAATTTATATTATACTATAATAAGGACAAACTGAATTTATCAAATTTACATTAATTTGGTAAATTCGTTTATAAACAAAAAAGATATTAACATTTTTGAATTAGCTTTATTTTATGAATTTTTCACATGAAAATTACTGCTCTTTCGTTCTCATCTAAAATTTAAGCAATTTTAAAGGTTGAATTTAGTGTTGAAATGTTGGACTAATTTAGTAGTAATAATAAAGTATAAAACCTTTCATAAAGAATACAAAAACACTGCATTTTTAATGAAATTTTAGTTTTTGTCATCGGCAAGATTTTTATCCATTTTAATTTTTGGCTCTGTCAATTGGTTAAACACTGAGCACTGTTCAAGTTTATTTAATCCTTATCACTACATATGGTATACTACAATAATACTACAAAATACCTAGATTTAGTTTAATTTCTTTAGAAAATTGATCTATTGTGGTCGGTGTCAAATATTATATTTTGTGTTTTAATGTTTTCAGATTTAAAGTCTCTCCTGGATTTTCTTGATGGCTATGTTTAATGAACCTTAACAACATTGACTGACACATCCTAGCAATGGACAGAACCAAGCAAAATGAGGAAGATTAGATTCATGGAGCAAAACCTACCACTAGTTTGTGTTACTGGAAAATAAGTTCTCCTTTCGTCATTCCCGGCAAGTTTTTCCTTTGCAAATTATCATGGTAGTTTTATTGTATTTATTCTTTGTCCTGGCAGCTTGTAAGGCACGAGTAATTAAATTATTTCATTTTTTCTATCCAAAGGTTTCGCGGAATAACCATTTGACAGCGCCATCTATCAATTGTTGGGTGTACTTCTTCATCAAATGGTTCTAAAACACTCGATAAGCATGCTGTTTGCTTTAATATAAACAGCCGAATCAAAAGTTTGAAACTTCGCCGCTAGGTGGCATTGACCCGGTTTTTCGTATTTAATTTCATAAAACTATTGTTATCATTTTATTCATTGAACCAAAGAATATAAGAATAATAAATTGTTTAAAGTGAAAAATTTGTAATCTCTGTCGTAGATTTGTTTTTATTTTTATTTCACACATGTAAACTTTTCCATGAGAATTTTCTCATACCGCTATATATAGATAATTGTCAAAACTGATAATCAGTATTTAAGTTTGTAAATGTTGAAAATAATGTACAAAAATACCAAAAGTAAAAAAGGAAGAAGGAAAAAATGTATCAAATAGAGAATCGTACTGTGTTATATGGTGTAAAGATACGCGCAATTAGGTTGGTTTGGTACAAGACGTACATAAATTTATATTAAAACAATTAAAAATATTAGTGTAAGTTACAATTTTTGTTTAATATAAATTTCTGAACGACTTTGAAATCATCGCTTGATGTTAGTCTTACGAGCAAGGTGCCGAAACGTCGGGAAAATAAAAAATCAAACTAATTAACAAAGAACTTTCAATAAAACCGCGCTATTATCCGTTAAAAGCGTTATAATTCGTGTCTAAATTAGACATGGGCGCCGCGCCGGCACGACGCCGCCTTGAGTTACCGGCACGCCGCCGCCGCCGCCGTCTCTGCCGCGCGGCGTGGATTTTGCCAGGAAAACTAATTTATTGTCGAAAGTTTTAGTATTCATGTCAGTTTTTTGACGACTCGTTATATTCATAACTTACCAAATGATGCTGCCCAGTATGGGCTGTAGGTATTCTTTGGCTGTATTCAACGAAGATCTCTTTTTCTAAGATGTTGGACTTATCGAACTGGGTTGTATTTGTCCTACCTAGCACATTCGTAATTAATGGTCATCAACTTGAGTGTTGTGTTCCTCCAAGATCACGCAATAACTTGAACATCGGCAAACCGAAGGTGTGTTAAGTATTTATTTCTCAGTTATTTTCCAGTCTGGATACAAAAACTTTAAAATAACGCAGTGGTGAATAGTTTCAGACAAAAAAACCTTATCCTTGTGGCGATATTATGGGAATTGAACTCTGGTTTTGAATTTTAAGTAACTTTAGCCGAAGCATTGTTTTTTTTTATATTAGGACCGCAACACAATAGCAGAGCACGTTAGAGAAGGTTAACTTAGGGGATCCAAGTGTAACAACAAGTATTCGTGGAGACCCAAGGGTGTTCAAGTGTAACAGTGTGTTTCCATGGACACCCCGGGGGGTTCAAATGGGGTATCAAGTAGTGGAAAGCACGGATTCTCCTGTGTATTTTTACGACTGGAAAATGATTTATGCATGTTCCAACTTCGGGAGATGGCTGAAAGTCAGTGGGGCCATATCCTCTATAAATCAGTCAATGTCCTTTTGAATCGTCAATGCTTTTTCGAACCATTCTACGTCATCTGACTACAATACAAATTACTCAAAGTAACATTGATAGATAGATAGATGATTTATTATCATCACAACACACATGTGCGTAGACAGAAAAATTAAAATTAAACAAGATAATTTAACAATCAAAACTTAACATATTGGCAACTAAATAATACTGGTTAAATTGGCAACTGGTGGAGCAACGGGAATTGTTACGCACACTACCGTGATTATCCGCCCACAGCATATAAGTCCGTGAAGTCTGTTCGTCTCGTCCGGGAAGGCAATGTGTGTCCTGGGACATGAGTACACGACACGTGGCGTGGGAAACCTTGAGTCAGGGGAAAACTGTGCAGGTACAGGTCTTTCAAAGTCTCAGCTACAAGAACCACATGATCGTCAAACTGTTATACTCAAATATCTCCGTAGTGCCTTCCAAATGCATTTCCCTGCTGGCTTTCCGGAGACAGCGAGGGTCGTAAATCGAACCTTCTCGACTTATGCCTATACGACCTGCCGTAGCGTATAGTATACTGTACGCTACGGCAGGTCGTCGAAAAGACTGGCTATTGATCATATCTATAGATAAGGTCAATAACCAGTCTTTTCGGAACTCAGCTTATTTAAGAAGTTGGTTGGAAGTTGGAGGTCGTCAAACCCGCGAGTGATACGTACGATTTGTAATCTAATAACCCTCATTCATAACCAACTGCAGATGTAGCTCACGCAGAAATGAGTGAGATCTACTAGTTCTTCAAGAGTGTCCCACAACAGAATCGCCTGACCTGTTACATGAATTGGGCACAAACTTATTTATAGTACTAAAATAGGCCTTCTACCCTCAAGTGAAGGAAGGAATTTAAAACTTCTGAAGAGCTTTTAAGTATACGGCTTGTTTTCAAGTTTCTTGTGATTTCGGCATGCCTTACGCTGCTGCCCTGTTAGTTTAGTTGCTTAAGCAGTACTAATCTCGTACAGGCTGACTAGACATGGGTTGTAACAGGGTAAATTGCCTACCTGTTACAACTGTTCCTGTTACACTAAAATAACAGTTTCAACATCCTGTTACAAAAATAACAGCCATGTCGTAACAATTTGCTTCCATTGTTCCGCCTGTTCCGTGAAACAAGCGCTTCATGACTCTAACCTAAGGACTACTTACATAATGAAAAGAGACAAAGCTTGTTATTTTTATCTATTATGATCATAAACTGTTATTTTTTCCGTTAAGCAAGACTAAACTTTATTACAATTAAATAAAATCTAATATTATAAAATTTGTTTTCCATCGCGGCAGTTACGGCACACAAGCGTCATCTAGTTTTTATTGAGTAAACCATCATGTCATAATAAACTTGCTTGCAGCATTACTTTCATTCAGTATTTCACTTTAATTGCGATAGATGGCAGTAGTTATCATAAATTCACTAAAGAAATTTAAATACCTAATAAAGATAAAGAAAGATTGTTGTTAAAAATACAGGTGCAAGCGATTTTCGACCATATTGACATTTGAAATTTGGTTGGTTTTTTCGCATATTCTCTTTTACTAACTTTGCTTGTTCATTAAAATCAGTTATTTTGATAAATGTCTGATAATGTTTTTTTAACTAACTAGTCAAATGTTTCCTTACCTTCCCTTTTTTTCCCCTACATCATTTTATTCTTTCGGCCTTTGCCTGTGCCCCAGCAGTGGAGACATAAATGGTAATGATGATAATCATGAAATACCAGGTGATTTAAGTCTACTGAAGGAAAATTCTAAATTGCGAAAAATTAACCCCAATCTGGGAACCCTGATCTTTTCCTTAACTCCCTGGCAGCACTAGATGTCCCATTTCCTACCCGCATAATATCCTACTTTGCCTAAGAATGCATCCATTCTACGTAAATAATAAAGTGCTTTAACATCCTTTAGGCGATGGCTACACGCATGGTAAAATATACGGTGATCCATCAGTATTTAATCAGGGGCGTATTTCATAAAAAATAGTTAATTTACTACAATACTTTACCATTGTTGTCATTGGGGTAGGATTATGTTTCTTATAAATTATAAAACATTATTATACCCCAATAAACTACTACCATGGTAAATTACTGTACTTTTTCATTCTTTTATGAAAAAGACCCCTGCTTCAATACTGATGGATCACAGTATTTACTACGCGTGTAGCCATCGCCTTAGAATCTCAATAAAATAAAATTATTTTATTTCAATTCACCCCGTTTACCTACCTTTTAACATAACATTGGCAAAACAGTCAAACTCCATTGCGACAAAAAACAAAAAGGCCATAAACAAATATAGGAACAGATAACACGACTAATTTACAAAGTCGAATGTATTTTTGATATGGTCGGTTTATATAACAGGAAAAAATAACAAGCTTTGTCTCTTTTCTTTCTATATGTTAGAGTAAGATAGCGCTTGTTCCCACGTAACAGGCAGAACAATGGCAACGGTTGTTACTTTGATAACAGCTAGGTACAGGGAACAGTGAAGACGGCGAGAACAGTCTGTTTCGCCTGTTCCTTTGAACAACAGTTATTTTATAGCGCTCGTAACAGGGCGAAACAGTTACATTTGATTATCTGTTGTTTTTAACTGTTACAATAAATACGCCTCACGTCTAAGG